>CM038679.1:591640519-592148931 GCA_021605205.1 Aegilops longissima | reverse complement strand
GAATGGGTAAAAAGAATTCAAGCTAGGGAGCCTACACTCTCTAACTACCTATACTCGCCCCATTGATTGGAAACCCTCGGGAAAATGATCCCATAAACAAAGGAATTATCTGATGCGAAATAGCAAAAAACAGACTAATTCGATTCTAAAAAATCGATAATAGATATTTTATTCTGCTTAAATTGTCCCGACAAGGAGAGATATTCCATATTGGAATCAGATTGGATTTCGTAGTATACCAAT
This sequence comes from Aegilops longissima, assembly GCA_021605205.1. Classification (NCBI taxonomy): domain Eukaryota; kingdom Viridiplantae; phylum Streptophyta; class Magnoliopsida; order Poales; family Poaceae; genus Aegilops; species Aegilops longissima. The sequence continues at coordinate 592,148,688 of CM038679.1, read as the reverse complement.
GTGAGCCAAACTATTACTATTTCATCTAACTTGAATAACCAAGGACTGAATTTGACTATGGATTCTGATAACTCGAGAAGTTTTTATTTGGTTATGATCCAAAAAGAAAAAAGAAAGGTTTAACAAGCCATGAGAAGCAAGATGACATGATGTAGAGGGATAATCTCAAGCAATATGATATAAACCCCATCTTTTTATCCTCGATGAAAACAATACAATACATGTCGTTTCCCCTTCTGTCACTGGGATCGAGCACCGCATGATTGAACCCAAAGCTAAGCACTTCTCCCATTGCAAGAAAGATCAATCTAGTAGGCCAAACCAAACTGATAATTCAAAGAGACTTGCAAACATAACCAATCATACATAAAGGAATTCAGAGGAGATTCAAATATTGTTCATAGATAATCTTGATCATAAACCCACAGGTCATCAGATCTCGACAAACACACCGCAAAAAAGAGTTACGTCGAATAGATCTCGAAGAGAATCGAGGAGAACTTTGTATTGAGATCTAAAGAGAGAAAAGAAGCCATCTAGCTAATAACTATGGAACCGAAGGTCTGACGTAAACTACTCACACATCATAGGAGAGGCTATGGTGTTGATGTAGAAGCCAACCGTGATTGATTCACCCTCCGGCGGAGTGCCGGAAAAGGCCCCAAGATGGGATCTCACGGATACAGAAGGTTGCGGCGGTGGAAATAGGGTTTCGTGGTGCTCCTGGATGATTTCGGGGTACGTGGATATATATATATATATATAGGAGGAGCTACGAGGGGCCCACGAGGGTGGAAGAAGTAGGTCGATGGAGCTACGAGGGGCCCACGAGGGTGGGGGCGCACCCAGGGGCAAGCGTGCCTCCCTGCCTCATGGCCTCCTCGTTGATTTCTTGACGTCCACTCCAAGTCCCCTAGATCACGTCTGTTCCAAAAATAACTCTCCCGGAGGTTTCATTCCGTTTGGACTCCGTTTGATATTCCTTTTCTGCGAAACACTGAAGTAGGCAAAAAACAGCAATTTACACTGGGCCTTGGGTTAATAGGTTAGTCCCAAAAGTAATATAAAAGTGTATAATAAAGACCATTAAATATCCAAAATAGAATATTTAATAGCATGGAACAATGAAAAATTATAGATACGTTGGAGACGTATCATGTTGTGAATTTCTTCTTCGAGGGTAGGAGCAACTTCCAATATACTGGCAATACTGGCATCCACGATTACCAAATTAAGCCAGGCAATTTGCTCATAAAGATCAGGAGGCAAAGATTCCATTAGAGCATTCAGGTTGGCCGGTTTGCGGCTGAGAGCGTCAGCAACCACATTAGCTTTGCCCGGGTGATAATTTATACCGAGGTCGTAATTCTTAACCAACTCAAGCCATCTTCTTTGACGAAGGTTCAAACCGGGCTGAGTGAATATATACTTGAGACTCTTGTGGTCGGTAAATATCTGGCACCTCTTTCCAATAAGATAGTGTCGCCAAATTTTCAAAGCGTGCACCACCGCAGCCAATTCCAAATCATGAGTGGGATAATTTCCCTCGTGTGGCCATAGTTGTCGGGATGCATAAGCCACAACCTTACCGTCTTGCATAAGCACGCATCCAAGACCTTTTCTGGAGGCGTCACAGTAGACATCAAAACTGCAGTAGATGTCGGGAAGAGTCAATACTGGTGCTGACGTCAATCTAGTTTTTAGCTCCATGAAACTCCGTTCGCAGTCCTCGGTCCATTCAAACTTCTTATCCTTCTTTAGGAGCTCTATCATGGGCTTGGCAATCTTGGAGAATCCTTTAATAAAACGACGATAATATCCGGCTAGTCCAAGGAAACTTCGAATTTCTGAGACTGTCGTGGGTGCGGACCAATCAAGCACATCTTTTACTTTGCTTGGATCCACGACTATTCCTTCTGCCGAGAGAATATGTCCTAAAAATCCAATTTGCTTGAGCCAAAACTCACATTTGCTGAACTTGGAATAAAGCTGATGATCGCGGAGCCTCTGCAAAACTGCTCGGAGGTGGTCCTTGTGTTCGTCTTTGCATTTTGAGTAAATGAGGATGTCATCGATGAACACCACCACAAATTTGTCCAAGAAGTCCATAAACACCTTATGCATCATATGCATGAAGAAGGCTGGGGCGTTGGAGAGGCCGAATGACATAACGGTATACTCATAGAGACCATACCGAGTGGTGAATGCGGTCTTGGGAATATCTTCCTTATTGATTTTGAGTTGATGATATCCGGTCCACAGATCAATTTTGGAGAATACTTTGGTCCCACTGAGTTGATCAAAAAAATCATCAATCCTTGGTAGCCGATACTTATTTTTGATGGTGACGTCATTCAGCTGTCGGTACTCTATGCACATTCGAAGACTGCCATCTTTTTATCCACGAATATCGCGGGTGATCCCCACGATGAAGAGCTTGGGCGGATGTATCCCTTCTGCAGCATTTCATCTAGTTGTTTCTTTAATTCCACCAATTCTGATGAAGGCATCCGATAATATTTCTTGTGTATCGGTGTGGTTCCAGGCACCAAGTCAATTGCAAACTCCAGTTCTCTCTCTGGCGGCATTCCTGGTAATTCCTCAGGAAATACATCGGGATACTCACTGACCACCAGAATCATTCCACCTCTTCAGCCACGGTAGTGAAAACCATATCCTTCCTGGGTATGCTTTTGCAGGCATAAAAGCTTGCAGTGCGACCCTCCTGATTTGCCATGGTAACTTCTCTGGTCGCACAGTTGATGCATACTTGGTATTGGGTCAACCAATTCATTCCCAGAATAGTATCCAATTTGTCGGAGTCGATGATTATCAGAGACGTGGGAAACTTGACTCCCTTGATATCTATTTCCAGATTACGGCAGACCAGATTGCTTCTGAGCAAGGATCCCAGGGATTGTACCAGCATATGTTTTCCCAAAATCGAGCAAGGAAATTTGTTTTGGGCAGCAAAACTCCATGAAATAAAAGAGTGGGAAGCCCAGAGTCAAATAAAATATGGCAGGTATGTTATTAATAGGAAACATACCAATGACGACTTCTGGGTCCTCTTGGGCTTCATCGGTGGAGATATGATGGATTTGCCCTTGGATGGCACTCGGGCCAGAATATGGCTCCAAATAGTTGACTTGAGGACGGAATGGAGTTGTTGGCTTGCCGTTCTTGGGGCACTGTCTGGCATAATGTCTGGTTTTCCCACATCTGAAACAGGAATTGTTGCGCTGGCAATCTTCACGTACTGGGCTGGTCACAATATTTTTGACTTGAGTGGTGGTCTTGTTGACATTTTGCTTCTAGGTGGGTTTGTACGCAACCTGAGTCCGTTCCCACGTACGAGCCTTCTGCACGGGTTGCATATCCCTCTTAGGCTCAAATTTGCGCTTGTGGTCATTATTAACTGGCCTGCTATCGTGCATGAGCTTGTGTTCCCTTTCTGCGATAAGGGCCTTGTTCACCAAAGTTTGGAAGTCCGGAAAATCAAACATGCTGAGAGTGCACCTGAGATCCTGATTCAGCCCTCCAAGAAATCTATCGACCTTCCTTTCTTCGGTGGGCACATCATAGAGTGAACAGCGGGCCAAATGGTTGAATTTATTCAGGTACTCATTGACTGACAGGCTTCCCTAAGTGAGACATAGGAATTCGCGCTTCTTGATCTTCATAACTCCGGAGGGAATATAATACTTGCGGAAATGATCCTTGAATTTGGTCCAAGTAATTTCCTCGTCTGCGGGCCACATGGCCTTAGCATTATCCCACCATATCGCGGCAGCTCCTTCAAGATAATGCATTGCAAAAGGAACCTTCTTCAGTGCGAGCAATTTCCAGTTTCTTCTCAATAGTCCTTAACCAATCATCGGCGTCCAATGGATCAATAACTTGACTGAAACTGGGAGGCTTGGTTCGCTGGAAATCTGATAGCTTGGATTAATGACCATTCTGATGTCCATTCTGCCCAACCATAAATTTCACACTTTTCAGTAGTTCCATCAGATCGTTGTTCCTTCTTTCTTCAAACATTCACATGATTTGCTCAGTAGAAGGAGGATGTGGCGATGGAGGCGGAGGTGGCTGATACGGCTCGGGGGATTGTCCTGCCTGCCTTGCGGAGCGACGAACAGGGACATCCTCACAAGCTTGGTTGCTGCTGCCTCCCCGCAGCATCCTATTATTTATTTTCCCAATGCAAAGCAACCGCAATGAGAAATATCCAAAAATGGGGGGAAAGCAAGTGACAAATCAAGAAGAAAACAGCGAAAGAAACCAAGGCAAATAAAAAGAAAGTTCCGACATAATTATGCATAGACTCAACATAAGAGTTTAAACATCATGACAGGGTCACTACCCTTATACATGAAACTAAGCATCATAACACGTGCGTCTACATCCATACATCATACTCATGCCGACAGGATACTCTAGTGATCTACTGCTCGGATGGCGCTGCTGCGGGCTCCTCTCCTGAGCCGGACCCAGATCCTGAACTGATAGTGGTGACCTCCGGGTTAAGAGAGACGCGACGGCGCTGCCTTGAGGACTCTCCCTCAGGGGTAGGCGCGGGATGGGATCTACGCATAGGATCTGTAGGAGTAGCGACAATAGAAGCCCATGCAGCAGGAGCACTGCGAGGGGTTACTGCCAAGGGAATAGTGGTACTCTGAGTGGTGGCATAAACTGGAGGAACGTATGGAGTGAAACCGACAGCAGGGAGAGGGTTCCTATTATGAGCAGTGGCGAGAGCTTTCCGGGCGTGGGCTAGCTCCCAAGCTAACTCGTAGTTCAGGAGATAACTGGCAGTGATATAACGGGAAAGGTGGCTAGTAGGACGATTGCACTCCGGATTAATCAAAGGAAAGCGGATACGCCCATTCTCATGCAAAGATGGGTAGTATAAGATACCTCGGTGGGTGTGTATGCGAACCTCGTTGTAGCGCAAGTCTATAAGAGCTTCGATTGCAGCAAACTGGACCGCCTGAGACGGCGTAGAAGCGAGACCACTCTTAGTAGAATGAGTGTAAGCGTCGGAAGGGGACCTGTGGTGTAGAGTGACCTCAGCATAATGCTCGTACAATGCTCCGGCCAGATGCTCTCGATACACCTGATACTTTGGATGATCACCCTCTGGATAGAGTCATCGCCACACGTTCTGAAGCAGGTGCGGCGATGTGTACGGAGCTGGCGCAGGATGGTGCAAGATCGGAACTAGAGCCATCTACACTCACAACCATCATACGGTTAGTAATAACAACAGATAACCATGCATACAATGCAGCAACCAATTTCTATGACTACCGGCACTTAGACGAAACTATTTACCGTTCCACTAATGCACTAACGGTCTAGCGTGTCCTACAATCAGCGCGGCTATGATACCAAGCGTTCTGGCACCCCAGCTCAGAGCAACCGGTTTACCTTGCATTGCCAGCCCAAAGATCAAGTATTATGGCAACACACAACATGGTAGAGAAACAACCGCTTTATTGATGCTAGCGGATTACACGAGTCTGATATTACATCGAGATAAGAGGCCAAGCGGCACACACGGTGCGACTGAATAGTATGTACATTATTTAATGAACATAAAGAGGCCTCGATAGCACGAACTACGCGGCAGCGGAAGAACGACGAAGTGGAACTCCATAGCATAGGGACACCGACGTGGACACGGCCTAGACGCGGGAAGCTCTCCGACGCGAAACGACTTGGTTGAAACTGGCGGCATGACCGCCGGTCGATTACATTGAATGTACTTGCAAGCTCAAAACAAACATAAGCATAATGACAAACAATATCATGAGCATTAATCAGGTTAATGCAATGCAAGCAATACCACTAATGCAGTGAAACCAAAGTATGCACCGAGTCCCACGGACTCGCTTACCAGACGGGTTACCTCGTAACCAAACGGTGATCATACCCGGGTCACAACTGAAACCAATCACTCATGATCAGCTCATGATCTACAGATTCATTAGTGCCATCAACAGTTATTTAGTGTGCAAGATTAACTATAAAAGTTGATCCATGGTGTGACTTACTTCCGAGTTGTGCCCATAACCGAGGACGCGACTATCGATAGATTTAATACACTCTGCAGAGGCAACACACTTTACCCACACCACGGAATCCATGACTCACCCTCCCGACCAACGGCATTTCGATGAAACCCTCCCCTTATCATGACACTCTCCCGGCCACTCCAACAAACTCCCTCTCAGGGCTATGTCTTGGGTGGCCCCGTGTTTACCAAAGACACACCAACGGCCACCGTCGTGGCAAAAACGGTCCCAAGCGGGGACAAGGTACCAAAAAACAAACGGGCACACAAGGCTATGTCTGCTTACCGGGCCAGGGTATGCACGCCCATAACCTTCCTTCGTTGGAGGCACCGGCGAGAGGCACAACAAAGGATCGAATCAAGACCTCCCACAAGGTAAATGTGGTCGCACTGAGAAAACCCGATTCAGTGGCACCATGACTTGATCAACATCATATTCAAGTTGGACATTATTAACAGGTTTAACTTGAATAAAAATTTAAACTAACAAGTCATACGATGTCGTGATCATGCAACCACTCGATATGCAAAGCATGCAACTCCCATGCACGGATCAAACTTATCAACATAACGTTCTTGAACTACTAATGATTAAACTTTACTGGTTCTACCTCTAGTGTTATTGTCATGCAATATTTTGATTAACTCATAATTTATATGAAAATATCACTAGCAAGAGAACTATCATTATTTATCATAGCAATATAACTAAAGCAAAATTTATTCTACTGAACCAAACTAGTCCATGCATTCAACCAGTAACTTAAGCAAGCATTTCAAGCGTGACAAAATAACTAGCAAGCAATCATCTGTATTTAACAAATTTTTAAAATGCATATAATAATAATTTTGTCTTCAATATAATGTTGAGAAAATCAAACTTGGTATCATGTTGGCTACTGTAAGATTCCAAGTATTACGGGCATGATGCCAAAGCGGTGCGAGTGTTAATCGAAGGAAGGGGGATCAATCATCGGTGTAGACCTCCACGAGCATCCACTGTATCGCGACCGTCGGCGAGCACCATCCAAGGCGTGTTCATGCCGACCAGTACATACCGTTAATGTAGCTAAGGCTGGCGGGGATCGGATCGCGATGAAGGCGTTGATGCTCGCCACCCTCGATCTTTATTTGCGTGACCGCCATTTCGAAGATCGGCGACATCGGCAAGCAAGGAAATGGCTTAAAAGCTCCGGCTGAGGGCTTTGAGTAAGCGGTACAGCCCGAGCGAGCAAGCGGCGGCGGCATGGTCTTGAGATTGTCCACACGCGAAACAATGAGCTTGATTACCTCTGTGGGGAGCGAGTTCCAGCCACTCTTTCGGCGGATCTTTGCTCGGTTCTGCCATTTTAGTGCTTGGGTTTGGACGAGGGGGGCGCCTTAGCGGGGATGGAAGCTTGGATGAGATTATGTGCGGACAAAGATGGAGAAGCGAATATGTGCTGTGGGAAGTGGACAGGTGATGATGACTACAGCATGCCGCTTGACTTACGAGACACATACCAGCAGCATAGGGTCATATCAATGCCAGACAACTTGCTTGAGTGATCACAGTACTGGTACTCCCTAGAGTACCTACTACAGTACTATGCCCTAGTGTAGGACCTTGAAGTATGTCTAGAGGGGGGGCGATTAGACTACTTGACCAATTAAAAACTTAACCTTTTCCCAATTTTAGAGTTTGACAGATTTTAGCTATCTAAGGACAAGTCAAGCAATCATCACACAAATCAAGCAAGCATGCAAAGAGTATATAGGCAGCGGAAATTAAAGCATGCAACTTGCAAGAAAGTAAAGGGAAGGGTTTGGAGGATTCAAACGCAATTGGAGACATGGATATTTTTGGCGTGATTCCGATAGGTGGTGCTATCGTACCTCCACGTTGATGGACACTTCAGCCCACGAAGGGTAACGGTTGCACGAGTCCACGGAGGGCTCCACCCACGAAGGGTCCATGAAGAAGCAACCTTTTCTATCCCACCATGGCCTTCGCCCACGAAGGACTTGCCTCACTAGCGGTAGATATTCACGAAGTAGGCGATCTCCTTGCCCTTACAAACTCCTTGGTTCAACTGCACAATCTAGTCGGAGGCTCCCAAGTGACACCTAGCCGATCTAGGAGACACCACTCTCCAAGAAGTAACAAATGGTTTGTTGATGATGAACTCCTTGCTCTTGTGCTTCAAATGATAGTCTCCCCAACACTCAACTCTCTCTCGTAGGATTTGGCTCTGGTGGAAAGAGGGTTTGAGTGGAAAGCAACTTGGGGAAGGCTAGAGATCAAGATTCATATGGTAGGAATGGAATATCTTGGCCTCAACACATGAGTAGGTAGTTCTTTCTCAGAAATGGTAAGTTGGAAGTGTAGGTTCAGTCTGATGGCTCTCTCCATGAATGAAGAGGAGGTGGAGGGGTATATATAGCCTCCACACAAAATCTAACCGTTACACACAATTTACCAAACTCGGCGGGACCGATTCAACAGACTCGGTCGGACCGATTTAGTAAACCTAGTGACCGTTAGTGATTTTTGGTGGGACTGACATGCAACTCGGTGAGACCGATTCGGTTAGGGTTAGGGCATAACATAATCTCGGTAAGACCGATTACACAAACTCAGTGAGACCGATTTTGGTAATTAGCTTTCCAGAGAGTTGTTCAGGTAAACTCGGTGGGACCGATTTGCTCTTTTCGGTGAGACCGAAATATTACAAAAGGGAAACAAAGAGTTTACATTGCAATCTCGGTGGGACTGATCGCTCACTTCGGTTAGACCGAAACGTTACGAAGGGAAACAGAGAGATTACAATCCCATCTCGGTGAGACCGAGATCCCTATTGGTAGGACCGATTTGCCTAGGGTTTGTGGAAGTGGCTATGACTTTTGAAATCTGTGGCGCCGGGTAGGAAGAATCGGTGTGACCGATTTTGGCTTTAGGTTTAGGTCATATGTGGATGTGAGAAAGTAGCTGAGGGTTTTGGAGCATATCACTAAGCACATGAAGGAAGAGGCTCATTAAGCAACACCTCATCCCTCCTTGATAGTATTGGCTTTTCCTATAGACTCAATGTGATCTTGGATCACTAAGATATAAAATGAAGAGTCTTGAGCTTTTGAGCTTGAGCCAATCCTTTGTCCTTAGTATTTTGAGGGATCCACTTTCATCATCCACGCCATGCCATTCATTGAGCTATCCTGAAATAATAGTCTTGGAATAGCATTAGCTCAATGAGCTATATGTTGTTATGAATTACCAAAACCACCTAGGGATAGTTGCACTTTCAATCTCCCCCTTTTTGGTAATTGATGACAACATATAGATCAAAGCTTCGACAAATGATAATAAGATTGAAAAACATCATCGCTTTGAGAAGTATGTGATAAGCAAGAGCTCCCCCTAAATTTTTGCATAATTTAAGATTTGCTTTGGACTGCAAATGCACAAGGAATTAGGCTCATGGGTTACTCTTCCATGTCACATACATCTTGGTGGAGCGCTCAAAATGATAAAGATTTAATACATGCACTCATCACCAAGCAAAGTGAATGATCACATAGGATAGATAAGATAATATCATCAAACATGCATAAGTGTAGCTTATGATCAAACACATGATCATCAATGTCTCACAGGTAATGCATAGTATCTCAAGCAATCAAAAGCAAACAAGTTTGAACCACCAAATCAAGAGAGAACAAAAGCAACACACTCTCTCTCGAAGCCTATGATCTATACATTCTTCTCCCCCTTTGGCAACAAGTTACCAAAAAATTCATAGAAAATGCATAGTGCTAGATCGACTCTCAGGCTTGATCTTCAGGTGGTGGTGTAGACAAGACTCCAAGGATGAACGCATCAGTAGACGTGGTAGGAGCTGAAGAAGTTGGAGCTGGAGCTGGGGCTGTAGCTGGAGTGGAAGAAGTTGCTCTGGTGTCTGGAGTTGGTACTGCAGCTGACCTCTGAGCTCTAGGCACTCTGGCAAATGCATTGGTGGTAGTCTTGCCCTTCCTCTCCTGCATGTCATCCTGCAGCTGCTCCACAACTGACTGAATCTCAGTTACTTTGACATCTAGATCATAGATTTTTTGTTCCATGATTCTCTCCAGGCTCTCCTGGTTTTGAGTTAGGGTGGCCAACCCCTTCTCAATCCTCAGAGATGATGCTATCAAGTAACCAAGCTGCTCCTGCTTGTTCTTCAAGAAATACTCAGATGCCTCTGCTTGAGTTGGCATCTTTGCAGCTTTCTCTTGCCTTGCCTTCTCCTTTCTCTCCTGAGCTTGCACTGATGATGGTTCATTCTCTGTCATGACAACTCGATTATCCTCAAAATCAGGATATAGAACCATGTGTTCCTTATCCAAGAGATACTTTCATGTGCCCATCTTCGAGTTTATCAACTCCTGAATCTGTGGGGCATAACCACAGCTCCTCTTCTGATCTGCTGCTGTCCTCTTAATTATCTCGACTATGAGGCTTATGACCTTGAATTTCTGAGGCACATCAAAAACATGAAGCAAATGGATTGCATGCCCTCTAATCATGTTATGGTCACCTAACTTGGGCAAAAGAGTATGCCTTAAGATCCAGTTGATCGTAGGCAGCCCTGACAGCAGAAAATGGACTGATCCAAACTTGAAGGTCTCAATTGCATCATCTGGGATCTCCTTGTACATATGTGCCATTGAGTTATGATCCATTTTCTTCTTACCATAAATGTACAGGTCATCCTCACTTTCCTTTGGGGCATTGATCAAACTTGCCCATTCCTCTATGGTAGACTGATGTCTGGTTCCTTCTGACATCCACACTATCTTGCCATCTGGATAGAAATGTGCTGTGGATTAGAATTGCATGATAAGTTCGTCGTTCCAGTTGGTGACCTTCTGCCCAACAAAATCAGCAACTCCACAAGCACTGAAGCTGTCATATACTCCAGGGTAGTGTTCTGTGTTCTCCTTCATGTAGGTCCAGTTGACCCATCTCATATCGCAAACAATGGGCTTCTTATCCAGCAAGATAGTCTCATAAAAGTCCTGCTGCTCCTTGGTGTGGAACCTGTAATCCATAGCAGTCCTTCTCCTTGTGGCATATGGATCTGTCTCTCTCCATAGCCTCAACCCATTATCTCTCCTGATCTTCATGTTTTCAGCCACAGGATGAGCATCATTGTGGTCTGGGATCTTGGGTTTGAGCTTCCTCAGAACTTGTCCTTCTTCATCTTCCTCCTCAGCAACCTCAAGCACTGGGGTCTTGTTCTTCTCAGCAGTTGGAATACTCCTGGTATTCCTCTTGGGTGCATTCTTGGGCTTGGAGGCAGCTTTGGGCTTGGAAGTTGCAGCTCCTGACTTGATTGCATCACCCATTAGCTTTTGTGCCTTGGGTGCTGGCTCTGCAACCTCTTCTTCCTCTTCCTCTTCCATCATGGAAGGCTTCCCAATCACTCTTGCCATGGTCTTCTTGACCCTTTCTTTCCTTTTCTTTCCCTCTGCAGCAACAGGCTCTTTGGGATCAGGCTTCTCAGGTTGTTGAGTTGAGATTCTGGCTTTGGACATTGGTTGTCTTCCTGCAGCCCTTTTCATCTTCATCCTGGCTTTGTATGCTTTGCTGAGCCATACTCCTTTTTGAGTACTACTTTCTTGGAGGTAGCCTCATCTTCTTCTGCTCTATAATCCTCATCTTCAGAGTATGAGGTTCTCTTCTTCCTTTGCCTAGTAGCAGCCTTAGGCAGGTTGCTTGGAGTGCTTCTGCTGCCTTCATCTGAAGAGCTGGAGGGACTAGTGCCCTCACTCATGTGCATCTACCCTTTTGACCTGTTCTGACTATCACTCTGGTCTGACATGCTGCAAACACTGACTGCTGACCCTGTGAAGAGTTATAGATGAGATAGAGTGGATGAGCATCACAAAATGCAGAGATTTTTGCAAAAGAATGATTCAAAAATTCAGTTTTAGTTTTCCACAGAAAGCATTTCGGATCAATCGATTTTCAAACTCGGTGATACCGAAGCAGTTTTTGGAACCTAAACTGATTAACTCGGTTGGACAGAGTCTCAGTTCAGTGGCACCGAGACTGCTAGGGTTTCACAAAGTCATAAAATAGGTCGCACCGATTAGCAATTCTCGGTGAGACCGAGAGTTACTAGTGCAATGACATAAGACAAATCGGAGGGACCGAGTTTTTCAACTTGGTGGGTCCGAGATGGTTTCGGCGGAAACCTAACCCTAAATTTTAAAATCTCATCTAATCTACGGATTGCATTGAATGGATAGGAGTGTTTCAATCGTGCCAAGAATCAATAAGAACACAATGTGCTAGGAATCGGACGAGGATAGCACTGTGATCGAGTCCATACCCTAGCTTGGCGATGAACTCGCTACGACGGCAACGGCGGGGTTGAATTCCATTTGGCGGAGACCAGCGACAGGAGGCGGTGGCGGCGAGGAGGCGATCCGGAGACCTTGGAGGCAGAGTGAGCTTTGCGAGGCGAAGGGTTGAGAGAAATTTCAAATTTTTGCCGTGACTATATGTAGCCCGACCATGTCGGTGTGACCGAGTGGAACAACTCGGTGGCACCGAGATGCATAACTGTGTTCAGTTACAACAACTCGGTGTGACCGAAAAGTTCAAATCGGTTTCACCGAGATTGAAAACCTAGATCGACTTAATGATCTCGGTAGGACCGAAATGGAGGAATCGGTCAGACCGAGAATCACAAAGAAGTTTTGGAAGTTTAAGTCTATGACGAATCAGGGACACCGAGTGCTCCTCACACAGAGTGGTTCGAATCTGACTTGATCAAATTTTGTGATGTAGCATGAATAGAGTTTGAGACGAGAAAAGCATAGATAGCTAGAGAAGGTTCTTAGGCATTCTTGTCCATCCACTTGGCCAAAAGAAGAAAGAACCAAACAATCAAAACAACAAGTGGATGTCCTCGAATGAGTAAATATGCAACCAACATGCTCACACAATAAGATGACAAATAAAATATGTGACAAAGCATGCACAACCAATTCTAGCATCTATCAAACAATTGGCGATGACTAGGTCATCTATATATGAGTATATTGACTTAGGAGTCAAATGAGAAACATTTGATCATAGGTCATACTCATCGTTTAAGCTCAAGTGGGGTTACCACTTTTACATAATGCATTGATGTGTTCACATCATTAGAGTTGCTTTGACTCAATTCTTAGAGTTAAGCTCCCCCTAGATGTGAGATCCCCCCTTAGAGGGATGAACTAACCTTGGGTTTTGTCGATGATGACTTCATGTAGGTGTTGAAGATGTGGATGCTCAATGTTGATGTCGATCAATTGGAGCAATCCTTTGGAGTGAGTTGCACTTTCAACTTGCCTACATGGGTTAGTCCCACAAGGAACAAACAAGAATATCCATAGATATAGAGTGATGCACACACAAGATGATGTCCATGAAATCATTAGGTTACCTTGTCCCTTGCCTTACCAATATGAGGGTTTGTGACTCCTGGAACTAGTGCAAGATGTGGAAGTTGATTGCACTTGTCCTAGCCATAATGATATGAGTGAAGAATGTTGGCGGAGTCACCCTCAAGAACTCTCTAGTTCTTATTCTTCAGGATCCACATCATCTTGATGGGAATCCTTGGAGTTGTAGTTGTACTTGATGAAGTAGAACTTGTAGTAGTCTTGGGAATCCACTTGACCGAGACCTTAGGTGCTTCTTCAAATGCATCAATCTCTTCTTGAAGCTTGTCCTTGCCTTTGTTCTTGTGGTCTTGTGGTGGAAGATCATCTTGTGCTTGTGTTCCCTTGAAGGAAGTAGGATCATACTTCACTTGTTGAGGAACAAACTTTGTCTTGGGGTATTGATCTTCTTCCCACTCAACTCCATTGGGATTGAACTTTCGATCAAAACCAACACCTTGATTCTTCCGGTGTCTTCCTTGCTTGCGTACAATTTCCTCGAATTGCTTACTCCCGTCAAGGCTCTTGTAAGCACCTTTCTCTATAATTCCCTTCAATAAGCTATTTTCTTGCTCAAGTGTAACTTGGCTAAGAGAATCATTAGTGGAATCAAGAGAACTACTAGAGGCAACAATATTGGATTTGACATTATTATTGTTACTACTAGAGGAAGTATCTTTCTTGTACTTGTTGCTAGACTTGACTTGAGGCATGTAAGTAGATAGGAGTAAACGCTTGGCAATGTAAGAAGAACTTTTCTTACGGAGATCATCATTGATTGCTTTTAATAACTCATGCTCTTGCTCAAGATTGAGCTTTTCAAAGCGTAACTTCTCATGAGCCCTCAAAAGTTCTCGATGATCTTCAAAGATAGTTTCATGAGCCAACTTAAGAGTGTTTAGTTCTTTAGTTAGAAGCTCAATCTTCTCCTTATCATTGTCATTCGTTTTATTTTGATTAGCATGATTAATTGATGTTTCATCATAGTATTCATCACTAGAGTTGTCAACAAGTAAATCATCATCCACAAGCAAGTCATCTTCATCACTATTGAAATCAACATACTCACGATGTGTTACCTTTGGACCTTTGGCCATGAAGCATCTTCCAATTCCTTCATCTGGTGAATCAAATATGTCGTAGGAGTTGGTCGACACAAGTGCTAGACCGTCAACACCTTCATCTTGAGTATATTCGGAGTCGGAGTGATAGCTTCTCTCGGAGTGTTTGTCGGAGTCGGAGCCGGATACCCAATTCACCAACATGAGCTTGATGTCTTTGTTTTGTGTAGCTCTTTGATGACTTGTCCTTCCTTTCCGAATCCTTGCTTCTCCATGAGGATCTTCGTTCATAACGCTCATGTCTACTCCTCCTCTCTCTTGGTGGTGATTATTCTCTTTTGCTTCTTCTTCTTGGAGAATCTTCTCTTCTTTTGTAGGGTGCCGTACACTCATTGGAATAGTGTCCAGGCCTCCCACAATTGTAGCAATTGCGCTCTCGACTAGAAGATCTTTTTTCATGGTAAGTCCTTGACTTGGAGCTTCTTTCTTTGCTTCTACTCTTGTAGAATTTGTTGAAGTTCTTCACCATTAAGCTCAATTCTTCATTGAAGGTTTGTTTCTCACTTGATGATGTGGGGGCTTCACTTGAGGCTTTGTAAGCACCACTTGACTTATTGTGAAGTTCCAACTTATCCTTGAGTGACATCTCATGAGCAACAATTCTTCAAATGACTTCCGTTGGCTTGAGATCTTTGTAGTTTGGCATCATTTGGATCAATGTGCACACGGTATCATACTTTCCATCCAATGCTCTTAGGATCTTCTTGATGATGAATCTGTCGGTCATCTCTTCACTCCCTAAGCCGGCAATCTCATTTGTAATAAGAGCAAGCCTAGAGTACATTTCAGCGACACCTTCACCATCCTTCATTTTGAACTTGTCAAGCTGACTTTGGAGCACATCAACTTGGATTCCTTGCGGATTCGGTACCTTCATGCATATCAATCAAAGTATCCCAAATTTCTTTTGCATTCTCAAGACGGCTGATTTTGTTGAATTCTTCGGGGCACAATCCGTTGAAGATGATATCACAAGCTTGAGCATTGTATTGCAACATCTTCAATTCTTCCGCATTAGCTTCATGGTTCGGCTCTCTCCCATCAAAGAATTCACCTTGCAAGCCAATACAAATAATTGCCCAAACGGCGGGGTTATGTCCGAGAATATGCATTTTCATCTTATGGTTCCAACTAGCAAAGTTATTACCATCAAAGTAAGGACCTCTACGGTGATAATTTCCCTCACTAGACGCCATACTCTCCTAGGTTGTGAAACCGAGGATATGACCACCAAAAGCTATGGAAATCAAAGAAAATGGAGACCAAAGCTCTGATACCACTTGTAGGACCTTGAAGTATGTCTAGAGGGGGGTGATTAGACTACTTGACCAATTAAAAACTTAACCTTTTCCCAATTTTAGAGTTTGACAGATCTTAGCTATCTTAGGACAAGTCAAGCAATCATCACACAAATCAAGCAAGCATGCAAAGAGTATATGAGCAGCGGAAAGTAAAGCATGCAACTTGCAAGAATGTAAAGGGAAGGGTTTGGAGGATTCAAACGCAATAGGAGACACGAATGTTTTTGTCATGGTTCCGATAGGTGGTGCTATCGTACATCCACGTTGATGGAGACTTCAACCCACAAAGGGTAACGGTTGCGCGAGTCCACGGAGGGCTCCACCCATGAAGGGTCCACGAAGAAGCAACCTTGTCTATCCCACCATGGCCGTCGCCCACTAAGGACTTGCCTCACTAGCGGTAGATCTTCACGAAGTAGGCGATCTCCTTGCCCTTACAAACTCCTTGGGGCTCCCAAGTGACACTTAGCCAATCTAGGAGACACCACTCTCCAAGAAGTAACAAATGGTGTGTTGATGATGAACTCCTTGATCTTGTGCTTCAAATGATAGTTTCCCCACCACTCAACTCTCTCTCATAGGATTTGGATCTGGTGGAAAGAGGGTTTGAGTAGAAAGCAACTTGGGGAAGGCTAAAGATCAAGATTCATATGGTAGGAATGGAATATCTTGGCCTCAACACATGAGTAGGTAGTTCTTTCTCAGAAATGGTAAGTTGGAAGTGTAGGTTCAGTCTGATGGCTCTCTCCACGAATGAAGAGGAGATGGAGGGGTATATATAGCCTCCACACAAAATCTAACCATTACACACAATTTACCAAACTCGGTGGGACAGATTCAACAGAGTCGGTCGGACCGATTTAGTAAACCTAGGGACCGTTAGTGATTTTCGGTGGGACTGACATGCAACTCGGTGAGACCGATTCGGTTAGGTTTAGGGCATAATGTAATCTCGGTAAGACCGATTACACAAACTCGGTGAGACCGATTTTTGTAATTAGCTTTCCAGAGAGTTGGTCAGGTAAACTCCGTGGGACCGATTTGTTCTTTTCGGTGAGACCGAAATGTTACAAAAGGGAAACAGAGAGTTTACATTGCAATCTCGGTGGGACCGATCGCTTACTTCGGTTAGACTGAAACGTTACGAAGGGAAATAGAGAGATTACAATCCCATCTCGGTGAGACCGAGATCCCTATCGGTAGGACCGATTTGCCTAGGGTTTGTGGCAGTGGCTATGACTTTTGAAATCGGTGGCGCCGGGTAGGAAGAATTGGTGTGACCGATTTTGGCTTTAGGTTTAGGTTATATGTGGATGTGAGAAAGTAGCTGAGGGTTTTGGAGCATATCACTAAGCACATGAAGCAAGAGGCTCATTAAGCAACACCTCATCCATCCTTGATAGTATTGGCTTTTCCTATAGACTCAATGTGATCTTGGATCACTAAAATATGAAAACTGAAGAGTCTTGAGCTTTTGAGCTTGAGCCAATCCTTTGTCCTTAGTATTTTGAGGGATCCACTTTCATCATCCACGCCATGCCATTCATTGAGCTTTCCTGAAATAATAGTCTTGGAATAGCATTAGCTCAATGAGCTATATGTTGTTATGAATTACCAAAACCACCTAGGGATAGTTGCAATTTCACCTAGCTTGCTAGAGTAGAGTAGTAGTGTAGGACTCTGCTCTACTACTAGCACCGGAGGAGTAGTATATTCTAATCTAAAATAGTTACAAACTTCAATGCCCGAGCGTGGAACGACTACGAACCATGCTCAAAGACCGTGTCTACGTGGTGTTTGGACTTATATGCAAAAAATAGCAAGATGCCCGTGCATTGCATGGCACACCATCATCACCAACTCGGTTTTTTCTCTACTCCTACTCCTATAAAAGACTCAGTTGGTGATGATGGAGGCGAGGAGGCGTGTTCAGCCGGGCGTGCAGCGGACGGCGCAACACTATTTGATTTGTTATAAAAGTCAAAGAAGAGTAGTAGAGATAGAGACATAGGGAGGAGCACGAGGTTGTGGGATATAAGGATGAATGAGGCAAGGCCTTATCTGTAAATGTGGAGAGAGGTGTGGGTATCTTTTGTAAAATTGTCATACACTAAAAAAAATACACTTCCATGATGATACGTGTTTGTCACAGTAGGTCTCGTTTTTTGTCATGCATGTACATCCATGACAAATTTATGAGAATCAAGATAGTCATACACTGTCTTTGTCGTAGAAGTGTTCCATGACATTACCAAAATTATCATCACGGAAGTGTCCACTTCCATGACGATAAATCACGCGTCACAGAAGTGCTTTCGTCAAGGGTGACCGACACGTGGCATCCATCGTAACGGAACACCGTTAAGTTATCGGGTCGGGTTTTGGATCTGATAACCCGCTAAAAGTCCCGACCATGGGGATTTTCCATGTCACACCCTGCATTTTGTAACATTTCATTTGCATTAATAAAGCATGGAATTTGGCCCAACAAAAACTTTTGCACTATTTGGCTTTTATTTTGGAGTTGGTTTTCTCCCTGTGATTTTCAAGTGCTCTTTAGAGTCAATTACTCCACCTTCTGTACTTCATCCCCTTACCCCAAGCTTGTGCCCAATATTCATGCCATGTGTATAGAGCAATATAGTATTTTCTTACAAAAATAAAATGGCCAAAAAGAATTTTCTAAAATTAGTTTTCAAAACCCTTGAATTGAGATTTGCCTTTGCAAGTACTTGATTTGAGGTGAGAAAATCTTTCAAAAGGTATATTTGAAACCTATTAGATATAGGATTCCCATAAACCACAAAATATAATTTTAAAAGTTATTTTACTATTTTATTTAAAAGCTTTTTCTTAAGGCCAGAAATGGTCTTTAATAGGGAAAAAATTATTTTATTGTTTTAAAAATATTTGACAAAAATCATGGAAACTCAGTGGGCATATATTTCCCATATATAAGAGTTTCAACACATGGTCATGTTCAAAATATTGGACAAAACCTCCCAACACCATTTCTTCCCATTTCAAGTATTTGAAATATTTCTAGAAGAAATATTTTCATAAAAATCCAAGGAAAATCCAGCAAGTCACAAATGCATATTGTGATCACCTTGCAAATCCTCATGTCAATTAAAGTCATTTTGGGCAACAAAATGCCCCAAAACCCCTCTGACCAGAATCAAATTTGAACAACCTTGTACTACAAACTTTCTCTCCTTGACCCCAGCTTTTGTGAGCATGTTCACATGACCAAATGAGGCCACTACACCAAGTGGTGCATCAAGGAGAAGTGATTTGCTCAACTAGATATGCACACGCACATTTCTGCTAATTTCTAGGGTTTACAAAAGTTGCATTGGCAACTTTTCCCAAATAAGCTCCAACTTGGTGGAAGGCCCTAATTATATGTGTCATTTCACCCTGTGGAGTCTCATGGCAATTGGAAATCATTTGCTTGCCAAAACCTTTATCAAACACCTTCTGCCACCTTTCAAAAATCACCATTTTGCCCACTAAAACTATTCTCCTTGAGCTCAACTTTTTACCACATCTCCTCCTAGTCCTCCTCTACCTCTAGTAACAATGGCTGCATCTCAGCTCAATGATTGAGTGGTGAAACCACCTCATTTACCCCTATGGACAGCCCCTGTACCCCTCTTCCTCACCTCCCTCCTCACTACAGTGGCCATCCATGGCATCCAATGCACCACCCCATTTCTTTACTCAATCCTAGACCTGCTAAACACCGAAGGACGCGTTCACCATGCATAAGGAATTGCCATGCCGGCCATTTGGGCGCTCTGGAGCGCGCTACAGTGCGCTCCCGCACTGTAGCCGCCCCCTTCCAACCGCCTCCGGCCACCTCGGGCCTCCCCAGCATGCCAACCAACGCCCCTCGACGTTCGCGTCACGACACGATGCTGTCCCCTTCCTCTCTCCTCCTCCCTGCGCCTTCGCGCTAGCAAACACCGGCCGCCCGAGCGCGCCAATGGCGCGTCTCACACGCGCGCGCCTCTGACCTCTCCCCACTCCCTCTCTCTATCTCTCCCGACGTAGTCGACGTCCAGGAACACCCCAGACATGGCGCCAGCCCCTCCCGAGCCCTGTGACAACGAGCAGGAGCTCGCCGGCGCATGGGTCCACGGCACCCCGCCGTTCGTCTATTTAAGGGCCTCCCCGAGCCCTCCTCTCCTCACCCCTCGCTATCCCACTCCCCAAAACATCCCCCTGTGCCCCAGTTCCTCTCCAGAGCCGCCCGAGCTCGAGATCGAGCTCGAGCTCCGCCGCTTCGGCTCGCCGGAGTTCGCGGGGTACAGGCCTCCCCCGCTCCTCCTCTGCCCCGATCCGAAACCGCCTCCTCCCACTGACCATTTCCCCTCTGTCTCCCCACTCTATCGCAGCCAGAATCGACCGGGGCAAGCTCCTCCCGAAGCTCTGCCGCCGGCTTCCTCGTCACCGGTGAACCCCTGCACCCCGGCGACCAACTCCACCTCCACCCGAACGGCGACTCCGTCCTGAGCACGTCGGTGCCCTCAGATCGCCTCGCCGTCGACCACAGCGGCGCCGGTGAGCTCGCCGCCCTCTCTGACCCAGGGGTTGGCGGCGGCCGTGGGGCCCGTCCGTCGACCTCACGTCTGACGTGTGGGTCCCACCGTCAGTTTAAAACGCTTGCTGCATCGGTTATTGTTGTGTCGGTGAAGGCGTATTTTTCCTTTACGCCTTCGACGTGGCAGCCTCGCGCGGGCTGAGTTCCCTCCGGGCCTGCTGCACTAAGGCCTTTCTGGCCCAGTGGCACAGCGCCACTTTTCTTTTTTCTTTTTCTGTCACCCTTCCTAAAATTCCACAGGATAAAATATTTATCCAAATGAAATATTTCCAGTTCCTAAATTCTTGAAAAAATCCCACCTATTTAATGGTGCAACTTTCATTCAAATCCAACAACCTTTTCTTCACTGTAAATATGTAAATGTGATTTTAAGCATTTCTCCTATTCCGCTACTCCAAATCCAAAACTAGGAATTTTCCCCTTCTTAGTTTTCACCCTAGTATTTAACAAAAATGAGTTGACATTTTTCTGAGCACTTTGGTTTTTCTGTTTTATTATTGCCTTATTTTTCTCGTTATTATTTTGCGACGATAGATTGCGTTGCTGATGAAGGAGTTGGACCAGAAGACTTTGAAGACCCAGAAGACTTTGTTGAGCCAGGCAAGCAGCCCTTTGACCATGTCTAAGAAACCCTTTTTATGCATGCCATATAGCACTTTTATTGCTTGCATCGGAGACATGATATTGTGGTGACCACATGGGGTGTGACGGTGTCCTGGACTAGGGGGTACTCACCACGTCGTCTCCCGATCAGTTGGATTGGGCCGAGGACCCCCATGGCCGTATACTCATGGGCCAGTCCGGACAGGTGCCGCATACAAGGAAGATTCCACAAGACTTGGTGATCAAGACAAGGACTCCTCCCCCACCGGCGTATTCGGCTAGGACTCTTGTTATCCTAGGCCTCTGGTGCATTATATAAACCAGGGCCAGGCTAGTCGATAAACAATCACAACAACCCTTACAATCATACCATAGGCTAGCTTCTAGGGTTTAGCCTCCTTGATCTCGTGGTAGATCCACTCTTGTAAACATCCACAATATCAATATCAATCAAGCGGGGCGTGGGTTTTACCTCCATCAAGAGGGCCCGAACCTGGGTAAACATCGTGTCCCTTGTCTCCTGTTACCATCCGCCTACGCACAGTTCGGGACCCCCTACCGAGATCCGCGGTTTGACACCGACATTGGTGCTTTCATTGAGAGTTCCTCTGTGTGTCCGGCAAAAGGTCGATGGCTCACCCGCAGGTCAAGTGCAGCTTCGGCATCTTCGTCACCAGCTTGACTGGTCACCTTGGTTCAACCAAGGGCTGCGCCCTATCTCCGATCGTTACTCCGATCTCTATCAAGATCATGGAGGAATCATCCGAGGGCAGGGGCTCAACGTCAACATTGCCCTCGGGCGACCGTCTCAGATTTTCGGATAGCGGACTTGTGTCCGCCGCCGCCGCCTCCTCAGGTGTCGTTTTAACGATTGCATCGGTGGAATTGTGCGGAATTGAGTCTACAACAACCCTGGAAAATTTCGTCGAGTTTCGATGGAGGAATCTCCGGCAATCTCCGATATACCTGAGCCCTGTTGAATCTGGACGAGAATCCGGACGAGTTTAGGGCATGGTATGCAGCGTCTAGTTCGGATGTCCTTTGGAGGATTGAACCGTTGATTTTCTGCGGAATTCCCTTATCTACCACCTGCCAAAACTTCAGCTCGATCCGACTATCCAAACTCCGGGAAACTTCCAATTAGTGCATCACTTTTTGGATCTGTTTTCTGCGCGAAAACGAATCCGACCCGAGTTCGTCTTTTTTTTATGAACGGGATTTCGGACATCCTTTTTGAAGGAAGTTTTGTATGGGGCATTGTGTTTTGTTTCCGAACACATCCCACTAACTTTAAGATCTTTTGAACATGATCTTCAACATCATGCTCGTGTCAAACCAGTCCGGCAATATTGCTCCACGGCTGCCGACCTGCGCTAGACACGTCGTCACCTTGTTGAGCCGAGCTCAACTCTTTCGGATCATCATCTCGGCAAGACGAACAAGAGTCCGGCATCGCGAAGGATAAATCATCACCAACATCGCCGCCCCACGGATTACGGAGCGGGCATACCGCATCGCCGCACGGTCGCTTCATCAAGCGGCATCGACCACGCCACGACCTGCATCGGCAGGGCCGCACTATTTCTTCTTCAAGCTGGTGTCCATCACGCCGACCTACCACGACATCTCGGCTGGACCGGGGGCTTCGCCATCTCTTCATCAACCTACTCCGGACACTTCGGCGTCACTAGCCGACCAGGCATGGGTGCGCGGATCAAGTCCCAATTTTGGGAATCACTTTCCTTCGGATTGCTACAACAAATAAACCAGGTGCTATTAATCCTAATATTTCTTTTTGCTTCCTTGGATTAATTTTTCCCAAGGAAATATTACTCTGGTTTGTCCATCATATGTACACAGGTCTATCAAATGGTGGCCGCATTATCGACGGTCGCATGATGGTTCGGTCAGTTTCCGTACATAGTCCGGCGAACGCCGCATCCGGGACTCGAACCGACCTGTGAATTCAGGCCTTGCCATGCCTTTACCGCATCACGCCGCCGCCCTGCATCGACATTGACTTTGGTGCCATGCCATATTTCTTTTATTACTAACTTTGCATAAATTATTTATTATGCAACATTTTTTTATTACTATTATCTCTGGTTTGCACTATTTTTTGTGCACAGGAAAATGATCCAGCCGGACTATATCCTTTAGCGTCACCTCGGCTGGACGGGGGCTTCGTCAACACTTCATTACCCCATGCGGGGACTTCGCATCACTCTGCCGTCCTGCATTGACCGTGCTATGTCACCACTTCATAATGCCGAGCTCTTTGCTTCGCCACCTCGGGACCGGCTTGGGGATGGAACCTTGTCCGCATCAAGCTCGGACCGCATCGTCAATACCGAACACATTAACCAGCTAAGTTGCCTTCATGCTCAAAGTTTTAAATTTCTAACTTGTGTTCGGTTCGACCAAGCATTATACTTTTTGGAAAAAGTTGCTTGTAAAAATTTCCTTGTCGAAACTTTGTTAAGACACACTTGACGCGCTACCCGCTCATTATATTCGGGGCTTCTTTAATGAAGCTTATTAATCTGGCTTTATGCCCAACACATGTGTCACACTTCCGCATGTACCTTTTATTCACCATTATATGCATCGATATGACTTAAGTTTTGGCCAAGCTGGGTTGCTGGCTCTGTGCTTACCCCTACGTTCCCGATTGTTCGGCTAGGTGGTAAAGGAGCACCTCTGCGATTATTCTCGCGGGTCAGCGGATGTGTACCTCAGACTGGGTGAAGCCGAAAGCTAAGCGTTCTTAAGGGAATATTCGGTCGGTGAACTAAAAGATGATTTTAATTATTTACCCATCTGCCCCGGATGATTTTCTCGCTTCCATAACAGCTTTGACATGCACTTTAGGGCATGCATCCCAGCGAAAGGAACCCTTAACGGAACTATTCTCCCGGAAGATGTTTCTTACTACCCATGTAATATAACATAACTAATTGGGCACTTATGCGATACAGCACTAATGACCCCTACGCCTGGTCTCCACGCATGCCCCGGTTTTATAACCTCGAGGGTATTCGGACACACTCCGGACTATTGGGTCCAGAGGTTGAAGCGAAAAGGTCCGCTACGACAAACGATCTACAATCCGGCTAGAAGGCATTCTACATGTCACCTTACATTATATAGTCAACTTTTACCCAAGTCACTTGGGGGCTCTTATGTTTATTTGAGCCATTTCATACTAAGTGTTTTTCTTCTTAGTCGTTGCAAAGTTTTTATTATTTATCTCTCCTTTTTTCGGCACGAGTGTTCGGACGTCATGTTTTTACTGGTGTTTTTTGGTTTTCCAAGATTTTGGCACTTTTAAACTATTTGTGTGTTTTCAGCACAAGCCTCACAGTGCAACGCCGGACACCTTTAGAGATTCGGCAAAAACATTCTCGGATATTGCTATATATGCATCAGTTTTGAATTGTGTCTTCGGTCAATAGTTGGGTTGCCCGGCTCCCGCACTTGCCTCCTACGTTCCGCTTTGTTGGCTAGGTGTGCAAAGGAGAACCACTGCGATTGTGCTTCCAGCTCGCATGGTCAAGCACCTCGATGGAAAGCCAAAACCGATCTGTCACAATAGGTGTAAACTGGTCAGCGATCCGATGACTATATTAAATAACGGGCCATTCATAACATTGGCCGAAGTGTTTCCGGCTTGACCTCGACTGTCACCGAACACTACCGGGGGCTAGTAACTGGCCTCCCAAACTAAATCCTCAATATTTTGCTCTTACATTGGAGCTGAGGTTTCATGATCATGCTTAGCATGACAACCCAAAGAAAGGAACCGATAGCGGGACTATTATCTTTGGAAGACATTTCTTCTGTTAAACAGTAATATAACATATCTCTCTGCGTACCTTTGTTTATAAAACCGTATGGCCAGATTGCCTTGTTTGTCATAAATCTTTGCCCTCATAAAGGCTTTATAAAGTAGGACAAACACTCCTCGGCTACTGGCCGAGGAGGTTGAAGCCGATGGTCGGTCAACAAAGTTTTGTACAATGCGGATCCGAGCATTAATGACATAAAGTACTTGGATACATTGAGTCATTACACATAATTTGTGATTTTACTATGGATATTGATCCTTAATTGACCACCCATGCCCGCATTAAGGCTCGGGGAACTCTTGGGCTTCGGGCTTATTACTTACAAATATTAAAGGGCACATTGATCCCCGATGCGGTGTTGCCACCCGACTAGTGTCTCGGGGCTCTTGCATTGCTTGTTCTATGCAGAAAATCTTAAGTGCAATAGAGTTTCGAGGAGATTTTGATCCTCGGGTTGGTTGGCCGCACCCAACCTGAGTCTCGAGGACCGAGCACGCCGCTTTTGTGTCGAAGTGTTACGCGAGCTAGGACTTGATCCTCGGACCGATTTTGCAAATCAACCTGAGTCTCAGCGACTACGGGGATCAGCGGTCTTATGTCATCCTTCAGGTGCATCTCGGGTTTTAGACCGATACATACCTTGAGGGCTCTTGGCTATATATCTCATCGAGAATAAATTACATTAATAAAAACATTGACCAAAAATCAGCCCACGGCCAGGGTGCTTAACCACCTCGAAGCAGTTCGACATATAGCTCGGATGCAAGTGGCTGGCTCCTTAGAGGGAATTTCCGGCATTAAGCTCGGTTAAACTCCTTCAAACTTCTTTGAACCAAGGTGATTTATGACACCTCGGATAAAGTCCGGCGTTGGAGCTCGGATACATAGTCCGGCGTTGGAGCTCGGATACAGTCCGGCGTTAGAGCTCGGATACATAGTCCGGCGTTAGAGCTACGAAGCAGTCCGGCATTGGTGCTCGGCTGCAAAGATACCTCAAATGCAGTCGGCGTTGGAGCTCGGACGCAAGAGGACCTTGCCACCGGGAACAACTTCAAACCCGAGGCGTGGCACAAAATAACAAGGCATTGATATAGGCGGAAACTTAAAGGGCTTCTCGGATACCCGGCGTGTAAACTCGTCGAATGCATTTGGCGATCCTCAAGATCGAAGATGAGAAGATTTGTTGAACCAGTTTTCAAGACCGGCGACCGAAGATGAAGAACAGTTCGGAAGAATCGAGGCGTCCCTAACGAAGACCGGTTCAGGGGCTCTTGACGGTGTCTGGACTGGGGGTACTCACCACGTCGCTCCCGATCAGTTGGATTGGGCGAGGACCCCATGGCCGTATACTCATGGGCCAGTCCGGACAGGTGCCGCATACAAGGAAGATTCCACAGGACTTGGTGATCAAGACAAGGACTCCTCCCCCACCGGCGTATTCGGCTAGGACTCTTGTTATCCTAGGCCTCTGGTGCATTATATAAACCAGGGCCAGGCTAGTCAATAAACAATCACAACAACCCTTACAATCATACCATAGGCTAGCTTCTAGGGTTTAGCCTCCTTGATCTCGTGGTAGATCCACTCTTGTAAACATCCACAATATCAATATCAATCAAGCAGGACGTAGGGTTTTACCTCCATCAAGAGGGCCCGAACCTGGGTAAACATCGTGTCCCTTGTCTCCTGTTACCATCCGCCTAGACGCACAGTTCGGGACCCCCTACCCGAGATCCGCCGGTTTTGACACCGACAGGGTGGCTTGCCACCGTTACTTCCTCATTGATACTTGCATTGTGTGTGAACCTACCTTCTTATGAGGGTTATGCTGGGGGAGTAGATATGATGCTAATGTAGTGCTACGCAAAAGGGACGGGTATATGCATGGTGAAGGAGATAAAGTATTTTCAAAGGACTTTTCGAAAACCCCGTCGGGTGCCACTTATGCCCGAGGGAGATGATGATTTGGGTAACCACTTGATGACGAAGTGGTGTACCGAGGCAAGTATGTGTGTTGTTTCCAAAACGGATTGGTTTAAGTTGCAACCGTTATTCCAACCTTACATGCACAACCACTCTACCCTTATATGGGAAAGGGCATTATTTATTACCTAGGCCGATACTAGCTTGGAGCCCACATTACTAGTGACGGGGAGAGTTGGTGCTCTCTCTCGGGACGGGTCGTGCTGTAGGGCGGCATATTTGTCTTCTGACAGGCACGGATACACCGTTGTGTCCCTCTCGGATGTTACGATCTCGAGAGACTCGTATGATGTACATCGTGAGGATACGGAACAACGAGTGGACTCCTTGTTAGTGTCGTCTAGGGAAAGATAGTGATCGGGTGCTTACCCCGGGTACTTGAGGTACCGTGGGTCGTGGATGACACGGAAGTTCCCCGGATCTTGTGGGTAAAGTGTGCAACCTCTGCAGAGTGTCAAACTATTCAAATAGCCGTGTCCACGGTCAAAGACAGTTGGGTAACTGCTCTAGGGCTACGTCCACTTGTTTACAAACCAGTGTGTGTGTTTGGATAAGTGGGAAGATCTACTTGGGTCATGTCAAAGGGTTTGACATGATTGAGTCGGGTTAGTGCCCACTCTGTTTATGTTGATATCTGTAACCAGTCCTCATGGTTACTTGAATTCTCTTGATGCATGGCGTACAAGTTGTTGAACATGTTATCGCACTCAAAACTAGCTTTCTGCAAAAATTTACCTATATCATGCATTATTATATCTGGAACCAAAACATGGGTTGCTTGCGAGTACATTCAAAGTCCTCATTGGCTTGCCACTGGTTATTTAATTGGCCAGCCATGGAAGAACTGGAGTTCGAAGAAGAGTTCTTTGGAGACGAACATGCGAACTAGGGCGTTTCGGTCGTAATGCCTGTAGGGTTAAGGCAGATGGCATGGGTTCTACTTATCGACGAAGATTTCCGCTGCTTGTGTTTCATTTGATGTTCAGCCCTTAAGGCTTTATCAATGTAAGACTTGACCATAATGGTCACAATTTGTGTAAGATGGTATGTATGGATGTAAGAATCTTGTTATTCAGCTGCTGTGTGTTCAGTGAGCATTGATCTCTGGGACCACTGTACAAGTGCATTCGGTGATCACGATTTATGAGTCGGGGTCCCGACAGAGCTGGTGTCAGAGCCATCCTGACTGTAGGAAGCCTTAGTTAGCATGGACGTTAGTTAGCTTGAGACCATCTAAACTTCTCTTCTTTTCTAAAGATTACCCCACCCAAGATATATTTGCCTTATTGACCTCTCCCATGCAACCTTTGTAGATGGCTGCCGTACCCGAAAACTTCCTGACCACCGGATTTCCCGTGCTTCTTGAGGATAGCCTCAAGAAGTGCCAGTTCCACCGAGCCCCCATTTTCACCTACCATGAGCATTGGATCAATGACAACGAGACGGAGTATCATGTGGAAGTGACCGTGAAGGCTAATGAATCTCCAACAAGCTGGTTCTTCGAGGGACCCCAGATGGCAACACTAGTTCTTGCCGTCGAGACGGCAACCCTCAAGGCACTCACCCGCCTCCGAGACCTTCTTCCAGCGATGGCAGATGAGTTGGCAACCCGCTTCTTACCTTATCGAAAGGAAGGTGAGGATGAGAGCAGTGCACCAGCTCCACCATTAGAAGAAGGACGTCCACTCCGATTCCAGACCTACTTCAGCCTTTGTGCCGATAGTTTGGCACAACACTTGGCCTCGGAATCAATGGAACTCCGAAAGGAACTTCATGAGACCAAGGCGCTTCTTCTTCAAGCACAAGGGAAGACGGATAGGATCAAGAAGGAAGGTGCTCCCCCTGAACAACCCGCAATCGCATACAGAGGCGGAAGAACCCCAAAGGATGGAGAACCACCACAGCAACACCGCATGAGCGCAAAGGAATACCAAAAGCTCTTCGCACCACCGGAAAAGCAACGCCGTGTTGAGCTCCTCCACTCCCCCACCCCTTCAAGTGAAGAGGAAAGTCAGGGTGCTGATGATGAGGAGGAAGACCCAGAAGAGCCAGACTACGCGACCGAGCATTCCACCACTTAGGCATAATCTGCAACCCGGATATGCCCGTTAGTAACCCCTACGGTAGGATAGGTCGTGTACCCCTATGCGAAGTCGAGTCCTTGTAATGGTTCATATGAAACCATGTAGTGTTGTGTTTGCTTTTGATGTGTTTGATGGACGTCGTGCTTTCCTTCGGGAACTTGTAAGCGACTACATCACCCATTTGGACTTTAATGAATGTGTTTGGCCTTTTGGCCCTTGCATGAAAACAATTAGTGTCATACCAACCCCCTTACTAGGCGTCCCATCTATATTGCTTTCCCCATCTTTCCCAATCATGAGACTTTGACCGCTCCAACGGGATGCTGTTGTAACACGACAGTACCTCTACCCAGTGAAGAAGCCGGAGCAGAGCCAGTCAGGACCAAACCCAAGGACAAGCCCCACCACTGCCACCACCTCCAAGCATGGACATGGCTCAGCTTCTCCAAGACTTCCGAGAGGAACGCCAAGCCAACACTGCAGCCCTCCAGATGATTGCTCAAGCTGTCAATCGCCAGCCGGCGGGAAACGGCAATGGACATTCCACGTTGGTGGAGTTCAAGAAGCATGCACCACCCACCTTCATCAACACTGCTGAACCCCTGGATGCAGACGACTGGGTCCGCACCATTGAGGGTTTGCTAGAACTAGTCGGATGCACTGAGGACCGTGAGAAGGTGGCGTATGCTGCTCACTGTCTCGGGGGCACTTCTAGAGCTTGGTGGGATGGATTTAAGGCCATGCATGCTGAGCAAAACATCACTTGGAATGACTTCAAGGCAGAATTCCGCAAGGCCCACATTCCTTCCGGAATCATGGCCATCAAGAAGCGTGAGTTCCGAGCCCTGAAGCAACGTAGTAGCACTGTCAAGGAGTACATGCAGAAGTTCAGTGTTCTCTCAAGGTATGCCCCTGAAGATGTCAGCACTGATGCTGCCAAAAGGGAGCGCTTCATGGATGCCTTAACCAGACTCTGCAGTACTCGCTTGTTGTGTGTGACTGCCCAACTTTTCCTGATCTGGTGAACAAGGCACTCATGGTCGAGGAGACGCGACGTGCTTTGGATGATACCCGTAAGCGCAAGATGATCAGCAAAGGTAGCTCCAGCAACCAGAAGCCTCGCCTGTGGCAGCCAGCCCCGGTCAAGCCAACCTATCAGCAGCTAAGAGCTCCTGCACCCTGCACCAACTATCCACCTCAGCAGTATGCCAACCCCAGACCAGCTTACAGCAACCCCAATAACAATGCCGGCAAGAGTAGCAACCCCAACCAAGTCACTTGCTTTGGATGTGGTCAGCCAGGACACTACTCCAAGAATTGCCCCAACAAGAAGCCCGACGCCCCGCGCCCCAATGCGCAGAACCCAGGACAAGGCCGTGGAATGCCACCAAGGAACCAAGCTCCCCGCATCCCGCCCAACAATGGCAAGGGTCGTGTGAATCATGTCACTGCAGAAGAAGCCGGGAAGACCGGACGTCGTCTGGGTAATGCGTTCTTATCAACTCAGCACCTGCAACTGTCTTATTTGATTCTGGAGCCACGCATTCATTTGTCACCCAAAAGTTTGCATTAAAAAGTGGCATGACCCCTACACCCCTGAATAACCCTATGGTGGTACAAACCCCCGGAGCAAAGATGAGAGCCAAGATAGGATGTAAAGGAGTCGGAATTGTCATTAATGGGGTAGACTTCCTAGCAGACCTTATCATCTTAAGATCACAAGGCTTGGATGTGATCTTAGGAATGAATTGGCTCATCAAGCACCAGGGCTTGTTAGATTATGCCAACCGGACTGTCACTGTGACCAATGACCAAGGAGTCGAAGTTAAATTTGCCTCCAACTCCACCTCTGCTCAAGCGAACCAAGTCAACTGTCTGACTGAAGTTGGATTGGAGCAAGTGCAGGTAGTATGCGAATACCCCGATGTTTTTCCTGATGAGCTACCGGGAATGCCTCCTGACCGAGACATTGAGTTCATCATCGAGCTCATGCCTGGATAAGGACCCATCTATAAGAAGCCTTATAGAATGGGATCAGAAGAGTTAACAGAGTTGAAGAAGCAATTGGAAGAGCAGTTGAGGAAGGGATTCATCCGCCCTAGTGCCTCCCCTTGGGGATCACCTGTTCTGTTTGTGGCAAAGAAGGACGGTACCATCCGCTTGTGCATGGACTACCGCTCCCTCAATGAAGTTACAATCAAGAACAAGTATCCACTTCCCAAGATTGAAGATATGTTTGATCAACTCAATGGGGCCAAGGTGTTCTCCAGGATCGACCTAAGATCTGGGTATTACCAGCTGAAAATCAGACCCCAAGATATTCCGAAGATGGCATTTGTAACCAGATATGGCCTGTATGAGTGCACGGTCATGTCCTTTGGATTGACCAATGCCCCAACTTAATTCATGTATCTGATGAATAAGGTCTTCATGGAATATTTGGACAAGTTCGTCGTTGTCTTCATTGATGAAATTCTTGTCTTCTCGAAGACGAAAGAAGAGCACGAGCAACACTTGAGGATGGTCCTAGACAAGCTTCGAGAGCACCAACTGTATGCCAAGTTCAGCAAGTGCGAATTTTGGCTGCGTGAAGTTGGATTCTTGGGTCATGTTTTGACCGAAGAAGGATTGTCGGTCGATCTCGCTAAGATTCAAGCCGTGACTGAATGGCAATCCCCAAGCAATGTGAAGGAAGTCAGAAGCTTCCTCGGACTCGTAGGGTATTACCGCAAGTTCGTTGAAGGATTCTCAAGCATTGCCCGACCCATGACTTAGCTCTTGAAGAAGGACAAGAAGTTTGAATGGGACTTGAAGTGCGAAGAGAGCTTCCGGGAGCTGAAGAAGAGATCGACCACCGCCCGATTCTGCCCACACGGATATACACAAGGAATTTGTGATATATTGTGATCGTCGAGAACCGGACTGGGAGGTGTTCTGATGCAAGAGGGCAGAGTCATAGCTTACCTTTCAAGGCAACTACGGCCTCATGAAGAGAATTATGCTACTCATGACCTCGAGTTGGCAGCTGTAGTACATGCCCTGAAGACATGGCGACATTACCTCCTAGGGAAGCGGTGTGAGATATACACAGATCACAAAAGTCTGAAGTATATTTTCACTCAGAAGGAATTGAACATGAGGCAAATAAGATGGCTAGAGTTGATCAAGGATTATGACCTTAGTGTTGAATACCACCCTGGAAAGGCTAATGTGGTAGCAGATGCATTAAGCAGGAAGGCTTGCTCCTTGAATGCTATGCTTAAAGACAGGCTACCCGCCTTGTGCGTAGAACTTGAAAGCTTCGGGTTGGAACTGGTTGCACCAGGATTCTTAGCCAACCTTGAAGTCAAGCCTACCCTGATGGATGATATTAAGGAAGCTGAGAGGGGACACGAAAGTATTGAAGGCATCAAGAGGAAGATCAAGGCAGGCAAGGCCCCAGGATTCTCAGAGGATGAGCAAGGAATTGTGTGGTTTGGGAATCGCATTTGCGTACCCAACAGGATTGAGCTCAAGAATTTGATCTTGCAAGAAGCTCATGACACCCCGTATTCCATCCACCCCGGAGGAACCAAGATGTATCAAGACCTAAAGGAAAGATTCGGTGGCATGGCATGAAAGAGAGATAGCCACTTTCGCCGCTAAGTGTGACACATGCCAAAGGGTCAAAGCTGAACATCGGCGACCTCTTTGGATTATTACTGACCTCTCAAGGTGCTGAATGGAAATGGGATAAAGTCGAATGGACTTCATCACTGGATTACCAAGGTCAAATAAGGGACATGACTCCATCGGGTCATAGTCGACCATTTGACCAAAGTAGCCCATTTCATTCTGTCAAAACGACTTACAAGGGAAACCAGCTAGCCAGCCTCTACATCAGCAGAATCGTAAGCCTTCATGGTGTTCCCAAGGAGATTGTGTCAGACCGAGGAACCTAGTTTACCTCAAGGTTCTGGAAGAAGTTCCAAGAGGCCATGGGGACCAAGTTGTCCTTCAGCACTGCTTTCCACCCACAGAACGGAGGTCAGACAGAACGAGTGAATCAGATACTCGAATACATGCTCCGAGCCTGTGTCTTAGCATATGGAGCTAGGTGGGAAGATTGCCTCCCTTTTGCCGAGTTCTCATACAACAACAGTTATCAGTCAAGCCTTCAGATGGCACCATTTGAGGTGTTATACGGACAGAAGTGCCGCACACCCCTCAATTGGTCAGAGACCGGAGAAGGACTA
The DNA here is from genome assembly GCA_021605205.1 of Aegilops longissima. Taxonomy (NCBI): domain Eukaryota; kingdom Viridiplantae; phylum Streptophyta; class Magnoliopsida; order Poales; family Poaceae; genus Aegilops; species Aegilops longissima. Next base: position 592,115,376 of record CM038679.1, on the reverse strand, counting down.
GTCTTTGGGCCCGATATCCTCCGTGAGGCAGAAGAGCAAGTCCATCTTGTCAGAGAGTGTTTGAAGACTGCCAAGTCAAGGCAGAAGAGCTACACTGACTCACGGCGTAGAGACATGAATTTCCAAGTTGGAGACCATGTCTATCTTCGGGTCACACCTCTCAAGGGAACCCAACGTTTCCATGTCAAAGGAAAGCTCGCCCCAAGATACATCGGCCCCTTCAAGATCACTGACCGACGAGGGGAAGTGCCTTACCAATTGGAGATGCCACCTTAACTATCCGATGTGCACAACGTATTCCACGTGTCACAACTCCGGAAGTGCCTCCAAGTTCCAGACAAGCCTGATCTCTACAAGGACGTCAATCACCAAGCCATTGACCTTCAGCCTGATTTGACCTACCGTGAGAGGCCCATCTGTATTTTGGATGAGGCTGAGCGACACACTCGTATTCGCACCATCAAGTACTTCAAGGTCCAGTGGAGCAACCACACTGAAGCAGAAGCAACTTGGGAACGTGAAGACTACCTTAGATCCGAGTTTCCGTATCTCTTAAAAGCCTAGTTGAGGAATCTCGGGGACGAGATTCTTGTAAGGGGGGTAGGTCTGTCACACCCTGCATTTTGTAACATTTCATTTGCATTAATAAAGCATGAAATTTGGCCCAACAAAAACTTTTGTACTATTTGGCTTTTATTTTGGAGTTGGTTTTCTCCCTGTGATTTTCAAGTGCTCTTTAGAGTCAACTACTCCACCTTCTGTACTTCATCCCCTTGCCCAAAGCTTCTGCCCAATGATCATGCCATGTGTATAGAGCAATATAGTATTTTCTTACAAAAATAAATTGGCCAAAAAGAATTTTCTAAAATTAGTTTTTCAAAAACCCTTGAATTGACATTTGCACTGCAAGTACTTGATTTCAGGTGAGAAAAATCTTTCAAAAGGTATATTTGAAACATATTAGATATAGGATTCCCATAAACCACAAAAATATAATTTTAAAAGTTATTTTACTATTTTATTTAAAAGCTTTTTCTTAAGGCCAGAAATGGTCTTTAATAGGGAAAAAATTATTTTATTGTTTTAAAAATATTTGACAAAAATCAGGGAAACTCAGTGGGCATATATTTCCCATATATAAGAGTTTCAACACATGGTCATGTTCAAAATATTGAAAAAACCTCCCAAAACCATTTCTTCCCATTTCAAGGATTTGAAATATTTCTACAAGAAATATTTCCATAAAAATCCAAGGAAAATCCAGCAAGTCACAAATGCATATTGTGATCACCTTGCAAATCCTCATGTCAATTAAAGTCATTTTGTTTCACCAAAATGCCCCAAAACCCCCTCTGACCAGAATCAAATTTGAACAACCTTGTACTACAAACTTTCTCTCCTTGACCCCAGCTTTTGTGAGCATGTTCACATGACCAAATGAGGCCACTACACCATGTGGTGCGTCAAGGAGAAGTGATTTTCTCAACTAGATCTGCACAAGTCCATTTCTGCTAATTTCTAGGGTTTACAAAAGTTGCATTGGCAACTTTGCCCAAATAAGCTCCAACTTGGTGGAAGGCCCTAATTATATGTGTCATTTCACCCTGTGGAGTCTCATGGAAATTGGAAATCATTTGCTTGCCAAAACCTTTATCAAACACCTTCTGCCACCTTTCAAAAATCACCCTTTTGACCACTAAAACTATTCTCCTTGAGCTCAACTTTTTACCACATCCCCTCCTAGTCCTCCTCTACCTCTAGTAACATTGGCTGCATCTCAGCTCAATAATTGAGGGGTGAAACCACCTCATTTACCCCTCTGGACAGCCTCTGTACCCCTCTTCCTCACCTCCCTCCTCACTCCAGTGGCCATCCATGGCATCCAATGCACCACCCCATTTCTTTACTCAATCCTAGACCTGCTAGACACCAAAGGAAGCGCTCACCATGCATAAAGAATTGCCATGCCGGCCATTTGGGGGCGCCTGAGCAGCCTTCTGAGTGTGCTCCCTTGCTGTAGCCGCCCCCTTCCAACCGCCTCCGGCCACCTCGGGCCTCCCCAGCACGCCAACCAACGCCCCTCGACATCCGCGTCATGACACGGTGTTGTCCCCTTACTCTCTCCTCCTCCCCGCGCCTCCTCGCTAGCAAACACCGGCCACCCGAGCGCGCCAATGGCGCGGCTCACACACGCGCGCCTCTGGCCTCTCCCCACTCCCTCTCTCTATCTCTCTCGACATAGTCGACGTCCAGGAACACCCCAGACACGGCGCCAGCCCCTCCCGAGCCCTATGACAACGAGAAAGAGCTCGCCGGCGCACGGGTCCATGGCACCCCGCCGATCGTCAATTTAAGGGCCTCCCTGAGCTCTCCTCTCCTCACCCCTCGCTATCCCACTCCCCAAAACATCCCCCTGCGCCCCAGTTCCTCTCCAGAGCCGCCCGAGCTCGAGATCGAGCTCGAGCTCGCCGCTTCGGCTCGCCGGAGTTCGCGAGGTACATGCCTCCCCCGCTCCTCCTCTGCCCCGATCTGAAACCGCCTCCTCCCACTGACCATTTCCCCTCTGTCTCCCCTCTCTATCGCAGCCAGAATCGACCGGGGCAAGCTCCTCCCGAAGCTCTGCCGCCGGCTTCCTCGTTGCCGGCGAACCCCTGCACCCCGGTGACCAACTCCACCTCCACCCGAACGGCGACTCCGTCCTGAGCACGTCGGTGCCCTCGGATCGCCTCGGCGTCGACCACAGCGGCGCCGGTGAGCTCGCCGCCCTCTCTGACCCAGGGTTGACAACGACAGCCGTGGGGCCCGTCCGTCAGCCTCACGTCCTGTCGTGTGGGTCCCACCCATCAGGTTTAAAACGCACGCGCGCGCGTACCGGTTCGCTGCGTCGTCTGAAGGCGTATTTTTCCTTTACGCCTTCGACGTGGCAGCCTCGCGCAGGCTGAGTTTATTCCGGGCCTGCTGCACTGAGGCCTTTCTGGCACAGTGGCACAGCGCCACTTTTCTTTTTTCTTTTTCTGTCACCCTTCCAAAAATCCCACAGGATAAAATATTTATCCAAATGAAATAATTCTAGTTCCTAAATTCTTGTAAAAATCCCACCTATTTAATGGTGCAACTTTCATCCAAATCCAACAACCTTTTCTTCACTGTAAATATTTAAATGTGATTTTAAGCATTTAAATATACCTTTGTAAAACCATTTCTCCTATTCTGCTACTCCAAATCCAAAACTAGGAATTTTCCCCTTCTTAGTTTTCACCCTAGTATTTAACAAAAATGAGTTGACATTTTTCTGAGCACTTTGGTTTTTCTGTTTTATTATTGCCTTATTTTGCTCGTTATTATTTTTGCGACGATAGATTTCATTGCTGATGAAGGAGTTGGACCAGAAGACTTTGAAGACCCAGAAGACTTTGTTGAGCCAGGCAAGCAGCCCTTTGACCATGTCTAAGAAACCCTTTTTATGCATGCCATATAGCACTTTTATTTCTTGCATCGGAGACATGATATTGTAGTGACCACATGGGGTGGCTTGCCACCGTTACTTCCTCGTTGATACTTGCGTTGTGCGTGACCCTACCTTCTTATGAGGGTTATGCCGGAGGGAGTAGATAGGATGCTAATGTAGTGCTACGCAAAAGGGACGAGTATATGCATGGTGAAGGAGATAAAGTATTTTCAAAGGACTTTTCGAAAACCTAGTCGGGTGCCACTTATGCCCGAGGGAGATGATGAGTTGGGTAACCACTTGATGACGAAGTGGTGTACCGAGGCAAGTATGTGTGTTGTTTCCAAAACGGATTGGTTTAAGTTGCGACCATTATTCCAACCTTACATGCGCAACCACTCTACCCTTATATGAGAAAGGGCATTATTGATTACCTAGGCCGATACTAGCTTGGAGCCCACATTACTAGTGACGGGGGAGAGTTGGTGCTCTCTCTCGGGACGGGGTCGTGCCAGGTAGGGCGGCCATGACTATCTTTACAGGGCACCGGATACACCGTTGTGTCCCCTCTCGGATGTTACGATCTCGAGTGAGACTCGTATGATGTACATCGTGAGGATACAGAACAACGAGTGGACTCCTTGTTAGTGTCGTCTAGGGAAAGATAGTGATCGGGTGCTTACCTCGGGTACTTGAGGTACCGCGGGTCATGGATGACATGGAAGTTCCCCGGATCTTGTGGGTAAAGTGTGCAACCTCTGCAGAGTGTCAAACTATTCGAATAGCCGTGTCCACGGTCAAGGACAGTTGGGTAACTGCTCTTGGGCTACGTCCACTTGTTTACAAACCAGTGTGTGTGTTTGGATAAGTGGGAAGATCTACTTGGGTCAAGTCAAAGGGTTTGACATGATTGAGTCGGGTTTGTGCCCACTCTGTTTATGTTGATATCTGTAACCAGTCCTCATGGTTACTTGAATTCTCTTGATGCATGTCGTACAAGTTGTTGAACATGTTATCGCACTCAAAACTAGCTTTCTGCAAAAATTTACCTATATCATGCATTATTATATCTGGAACCAAAACATGGGTTGCTTGCGAGTACATTCAAAGTACTCATTGGCTTGCCACTGGTTATTTAATTGGCTAGGCATGGAAGAACCGGAGGTCGAAGAAGAGTTCTTTGGAGACGAACATGCGAACTAGGACGCTTTCAATGTAATGAATGCCTGTAGGGTTAAGGCAGATGGCATGGGTTCTACTTATCGATGAAGATTTCCACTGCTTGTGTTTCATTTGATGTTCAGCCCTTAAGGCTTTATCAATGTAAGACTTGACCATAATGGTCACAATTTGTGTAAGACGGTATGTATGGATGTAAGACTCTTGTTATTCAGCTTCTGTGTGTTCAGTGAGCATTGATCTCTGGGATCACTGTACACGTGCATTCGGTGATCACGACTTATGAGTCGGGGTCCCCACATTCCACGTGTAAAATCATCATTGGCTGGAGGAAACACCTGTCGGCTCACCGTTGGGACAGATGTCACCCACTCATTGGACAGAAGGCGCCTATGATATGTCAACACGTGGCACGGCCCAACAGAGGCCCATTCCTGTGAAAAGGCCAGCCCGTTTGACTTGGTCGAAAGGTGGCGGGCCGGCCCATGTAAAGCCTGTTAACGGCCTGTTCGCATATAGCCCATTTACAGCCCGCTAACCGAAGGCCCGTTACGCCCTATCCGAATTAGGCCCAGTAGCGTCATCTGGGCGACCCAATATGATTCCAGCCCATTTTCACTTCTGGCCCATGTAAGGCCCATGGCGTCTTTCGGCCCATATGAGGCCCTATGTAACTCTTGGCCTATTAACGGCCCGTGGTGAAACTGGCCCGCAATGAACAGTGTATTACTTTACACCCATTAATGGCCCGTGGTGAAACTGGCCCGTAATGAACAGTGTATCACTTTATACCCATTAAGGGCCCGTTATTCCGTTGGGCGTTTCCAGCCCATGTTATCTTCTTTTCGGCCTTCTCGAGCCCATTTATTCTTGGGCTCATTTCCAAAGATTCGCTTACTTACGGCCCGCATCGCTATTTTTCGCTTATGGGACAAATTCAGCCCGTGGTTACAGATCGGCCCGCTTGTGGTCCGTTAACACGTTGGGCGTTTTCATAGCGCCATGAAATCGGCCTATTAACGATGGCCCGTTATGGTCGGCCCATGAACGGACGATTCCAACTCTAGCCCGTTTACGGCCATAATGCGGCTCGTTATTGGCCCATGTTTGGCCAATCGATCATACTGCCCGTATAAGTCCCATTGATGATACGGCCCGTAGAAGGCCCATTGTTTCTGCGGCCCGTAGAAGGCCCACTATTTCTACAGCCCGTAGGTCCAGTGTCACTACAGTAAATATTAGCCCATGGTTATTGTGGCCTAGTTTTTAAAAATAGGTTATTGCAGCCACTAGCAAACCGCAGAAAAAGAACTGCACTGACTACAAGCAAACAAATAAACAAGACAACAAGGAAATAAATAAGCAAGCAACTTACACTACGCTATCACGGCTATTACACATATTACATCCACTAGGCATCAAAGTTCGCCACCAGTGCAAATATAGGGAACACGTAGCATATAAACGCCAAGAGCAAAACAAGTCCGAGCTGAAACCACTTCAAGAGCTCAAGAAACAATATCCGGTACCCATAATGCTGGCAAGATGCTTAGCAAGCTTATTAACTTTCTCTTATTTGGCGCTTAAGTCCTCCAATACCTTTGTTGCACCGTAAAGTATGCATCCGAACTATGCAGGACTTCCTCGGTCCTTGACTTCCTCGTCGATAACATCGATCGATGTCTTTCAACGTGAAGTTGAGACTCAAGAAGCTGAACTGATTCAGGCAACGAGTTCGAAGAGCTGGTGCCAACAGTGGTAGCCAGTAACTCGAACACTACATCAATACATGACTTTGGGGTTGTCTCAGTGTCCTCAATATAGTGTTTATCAGCTTTCTTGGAGACCAACAGGGATGTCTCACTATCTTGTACCTTATCTGCATTACTTCCTTTACCATTGCATAACAGGGTACTCTTCTATAATATTTTATCCGCGTTCTAAAAGAGAAACAAACAAACACATCTCAGGTTTACAATGTAGTATATGAAACTCATTTTGGTAAACCAGTTCAGTAGTAAGGTGGACAGGATAACAACATGAAACAAACATATATCTATGTAGTATGGTCACTGTATGGTCTATATCATTCTAGTTTACGTTGCCAAATCAAGATAGATACAGTTCGAATCATATCTATTTTGACAAAGCAGCATAGACAGAATATAAGTGTGGGAAACTACACAGCAATAACAACACTTGTAATGTGCATGGCATGAGAACATAACTGTTTATTCAATTTAAACTGAAATCAACATAGAGCAAGTTACAACAGCAAACAACCAAACACGTTGAAGAAACAGGTTTAAAACATACATTGCGCCATTGGAGTTTCAATTGCATCCTTCAAATTTGAAATTGGTTGGTATCAAGAATACTGATGATGCAAGAGCAAAGTAGTATGAACCTTAGCTACGGAACCTGACCCGAGAACAATTCTTCTTACGCTTAAGCGTTGACTTGGGTTCGGAGTGGTGGTCCTCATAATTTGGGCACTTGCAGTTGCCTTACTAACTGCTCGTGTTTGGGTGCTCTGTGGTGGAGACGGTCTTGTGTCAACAGGAACTGGGTGTCTATCTGCTGGGGTTGGGGTTAGAAGTGGTGTAGCTGGTTCTCTCGTCCAAGCTGGGTAGGGGTACAATCTGCATGAGTGTGGGTTATGTGTGGTGGGGCTGATTCTTGGGCAAGTACAACCGTGGTTCTATCTGCATCGACTGTGTAGCACCATCTTTTTCGAGGACCGTGTTTTACTCCCACGATACTGCCATCACTCCCTCCAATTGAAATGGCAGATAAACAAGAAAAGTAATTGAATGTACGACATTGTAAGATAGACAGGTGCAATGGATACTAGGGAAGAAAACAGGGCATGAAATAATTCACATTTATGTTGTCTAAGCAAATAGAATAGCAGGACATAATTTCACATATATGATGGCTAATTAAACAAGATAGCATGACACAATTTCACATGTATGATGGCTAACTAAACAGGATAGAGTGACATACTTCAAAATATGATGACTATGTAAACAGGATGACATGATATAACTATACGATGTGTCTATTAAAGTGGTTGGCATGCCATAAATCACAAACATGCCGTCGATGGAAACATGATGGCATGATATAATTCACGGATAGAATGACATAATTTAAAATATGATGACTATGTAAACTGGATGAGATGATATAACTATATTATGTCTTTAGAAAATGGGTTGGCATGCCATAATTCAGATACATGCTGTCTATGTAAACATCCTGGCATGACATAATTCAAATATATGATTTATATACTAAGGAAGTGAGCAGAGGACAAATGCATATATGATGTGTCAACTAAAGAGATGGCATTCAATATTGTGTATATGATGTAAAAACTAAGCATTGCAATACAACATATGCATTATATGAGTAATATAACCCTGCCACGTTTGAGCATACACCTTAGGGGGATAATAGGACTGGTCATCTGCCTCTGAATCCTCCTCTGAAAAGCTATTCAGAATCAGCAAGCTATACGCTTCAGCGAGTAGCATTATCTCCTCTCAAGACCTTGTTTTCACTCCAGTTTCTGCATCACCAATTCAAATGGCTGATGCACAGGAAGAGCAGTTGAATATACAAACATTGTCGACAAAAGCAATGAGAAATACAAAAAAAGGACGGCATGATATAATTCACATATATGACGCTTTCCTAAATAGCATGGCATTGCATAATTCAGATACATAATGCCTTGCAACAAGATAACATTGCATAATTCACATATATAATGTCTTGCAACAAGATGGCATTGCATAATTCACATATATGGTAATTAGACACAAAACAGGTGGCATTCACAAAAAGCATGTCTAAACTAAGCAAATGACATAGCAATGCAAGATAACCTAACGCACGATATGAGTAACATAACCCTGCCATGTTAGGGCATCCACCTCAGGGGGGAAATATGACTGGTCATCTGTCTCTGAATCCTCCTCTGAGGAGCTATCAGTAACCAGCAAGACATGCCCTTCGTCAGATAGCATTGTCTACTCCGAAGACCTTGTTTCCACTCCAGATTTTTCCATGACCGTGCCGAATGGCTGATGCACAGGAAGAGTAATTGAATGTACTAAAATTGTTGACAAATTTAACACATAATAAAAAAATGATGGCATGATTGTAACATCCCAAATTTTCAATTTGGAATGTTATACATTAGATCATCATGCATATCATATTTTCTTGCATTTTGTTGATCCTAGAAATTTCACGCAACTCAAGGACCCTCGGAGAGAGTTGGAGATTTCGAAATTTTCATATTTGAGTTCTCTCAAAACTATGAAAAGAGGATCGTTGGATTCATTTATTTTATCTTCAAATATTTTTCCAATATCAAAAATAAGAGAGGGAATAATATGACTTTCCCAAAATTTAGGAAAAATGAAGATTTAATAAATAAATCAAATTTTGGATTTTTCTCGGAGTTTATTTGCCTTAGGGAAAATGCGTGTTTTCAAAAATTGCATTTTGGCCCCGTGTTAAAGTTCATTTTGTTCGACTCATTTTTAGGAGTCGGGGAAAGTTTACTTTATTAATTTTGGAGTTCGTTTAGATTTTTTTCTGTATTTTTCTGCGCGCGAAACCGATTTAAAAAAAAATTTCAGAGCGCCTTGGGCCAAAGGCCCAAGCCGTAAGCCACCGCCGCCAGAGGCCAAGGCCATCGCACCGCACTGTGGAGCCGGTGCTTCTTTTCCAAATCCAAGTAGGACTTTTGTACTACTTCCGTTTATTCCGTATTTGTTTCTAGATCTTTTCCCTCTTTGTTTCCTAATCCTAGTCTATTTCTTGTCCCCTACCCCAAGCAAAAACCATCCCCTCCCCAATATAAATACCCAAGCACCCCCCTCTAACACATCAAACCAACACCTCTCCTCTCCTCTCCTCACCGGCGCCGCCCCTCACCAACGCCGCCGCCGCTGTCAGGACTCCGATTCCAAGTCACATCGACCTAGCCGGTAACACCTCATATCACTTTGCGGCCTCACGCACGGTATTCCCACGGGTGTCGCCTTACCATGGCCCGGGACCGTTTGGCGCCTTTTGCTCACGTATATGATAGTGTCGCTAGCGTCCACATGACAAAGAACCGGGCCGACATGGCTAGTCGTGAACCCAAAGCGGCGCTAACTTATGGGGACAGGCATACATGAATCACGTCGAACATGTCGGCCATCAACGATATATTCGGGCTGTAGCACTGGCTAACAGGCTCCGGTATCCCGGCTGTAGCAGGCTAGGCGGGACTCAATACCACGCGTGACATTTCCCGAAGAACGATGATATAGGAACGAAGTGAAACACATGCCGCCAGTCAAGTGTCCAAGCAGTAGTCTGGGCTAGCAGGACTCCGTGAACCGGGCTGTAGCGGACTACTATCGCTAGAAACACGAGACTACATTTCCCCATATGAGAGGCTGCCAAGGATAAACAACTAGTTTGTCGGATCCACACATACCAAGCATTTCAAACATACACACAATATGCTCAATATGTGTAGATACAACATGGCATCACAACATAACTCTACGACTCAAATATTTATTCATTAGGCCCGAGGAGCGAGATATTACAAACATGGGTCTCATGACCCAACACTCGAAGCATACAAGTCAAAACACAAGCGAAGCTAATCATGTCAATCGAGTACGCATAACTATAAAATGAAAAGGCTGGGAAGCGACTATCTACGGATCTCTGCCGAGGGCACAAGATCGTAGCTGAGGTAACAAGCTAAACGTCAAGCCCACGTGGAACTACTAGCGAGACCGACGTCTCTCGCAAAACATAAAATAAGCAAACGTGAGTACAATTGTACTCAGCAAGACTTACATCGTAACTAACTACATATGCATCATTATCAAAAGGGGTGGTGGAGTTTGACCGCAGCAAGCCAGCTTTGACTCGATGGCTATCCTGAACTACGATCGCAAGTAACTCTTTTGAGGTGGCGCTACGAGTCCACATATTCACCATATCAATACACCACTATGGTCCCGCCCCGCCTCCCTCACGAAAACGCCATCCATAGCACTCACGCTTAACTTGCGCATTTTAGAGTATCCACTTTCACTTGTCTATGAACTGATATAGGCAACCCGAAGTCCTTTTCCGCGGACACGGCTATTCAATAGATCATATTAAACCCTGTAGGGTGTACTTCTTCACACACGCCACCACTTACGCGTTTACGACATGTACTCGGCAACCTTCAAGCGGAAGCCCAACGTGGGTGTCGGCCACGCCTACCTAAACACTCAAGTCCCTAGTCCAGATTTATCGCCTATTCGGTTCCATCCGCAGGAGTCCGCCGAGGTTTCCCATACAGCCCGAACAATGTGTGCGGGGTTCCCGAGACACCAAACGGGCGAATCGGTACACAGGCCACGGTGCCTACCGCAACACAACCCACCCCTAAGGTCAGCGTTGCGTGCGGCCCCAAACATGCTACAAACACCGTAAACTACTTGCAACTCCGGATGAGGACAAGGGTGGTTAAGAAGCCGAGAGGGTCAATTAAGGATCCCAATGCGTGGTAGTAACTGTTTCATGGATCACAAACACAGGACTCAGTTCACGAGGACGGCTGCAATGAGACAACCCACCATGTACTCCTACACGGCCTCTCGCCGCTACCTTTACCAAATCGTGTTCACACACTTAGCTCACACACGAGAGGACATGTTCACACAACCATTCCAATTCATTCCCGATGAATCAGACCTGACTCAACTCTAAGCGAGAGTGCATGACAAACAAGCATGAATGAGTAGGCACAACAGGCTCAAACAACTCCTACTCATGCTAGTGGGTTTCATCTAATTCTTGTGGAATGACAGTCATGCAGAGGATAAAGGGGTTCAGCTACCGCAGAAAGTAACACATGAGTCGTTGTTGTCCTAATGCAGTAAAATAGAGCAGGAGCGAGAGAGTGGGATTATATCGGAATGAACAAGGGGTTTTGCTTGCTCGCACTTCAAGATAATATAGTTCTTCATCGGTGTCATCGAATTCATCGTCGAGACGTCGCTCTCGAGAGGGACAATTACCGCAAACAAGAGAGAACACAATCAATGCAATGCACATTCACATGAATGACATGTCATGTTAAGGTACTGAATTCACCTAATGCAATATCTAGCCAAGTTAATTGAAGTGGAATTCAACAAGGTTAAACTCCAACTCCAAATGCTAGTTCATAAGTTGCCCTAATCATCATTTGTCCTATTCGGTGAGGTTAACTTGTTCAAACATGCATGAAAGTGCCATAAACAGATTCTCATATTTTCTGATCATTTTCATATATAAATTATTTCCATTGGAGTTACGTTGAATTACTATGAATTTTAGAAGTTTAGGTAAATTTCTGGAATTTCCTGAATTATATTAAATCCAGAAAATGGGTTATTGCGTCAAGATGACATCACCGTGACGCCAAGAAGTCAACTGGCGCCCAGTCAAACCTGACCCGTGGGGTCCATTGGTCGGCGTCTCAGCTGGTTTAGGTGGATGGCATGTGGGTCCATCAAAGCTGACTTGGCAAAGGGCAAACCGCACGTGGGGTCCACATATATTAGTATTAAACTTAATGTAAATTTAGACCAAAGTAATTAGGCTCGTGGTCCCACACGCCGCTGGCTCTAGAGGGTGATTAGCGGGCTCATTAGCAACTAATGATGTCGCCACGTCGGCCTCGCCGGAACCTGGCCGGCGGCGACCAAAACGACGGCGGCGCGGCTCGGATTTGAGCTTCGGGCGGTGGTTTGGCTACTGAGCGACCGGGAGGAGCTCTTGCACTCGCAAGATCGATGGACCAGACGGTGGTCACGGGCAGCGGAATCTCGCCGGCGACGAGCTTTGGCGGCGGACGGAGTTCGGTTCGGCGGCGCAGGCCTACAGAGCTGGAAACTCATCGAGGGGCTCTCCGGACTCCTGGAGTCACGGTGAGCACGATGACGCGCTCCAACACGAGTGGCAGCAGCGTTGGACGCGGTAGCGACATGGCTGTGCGGCGGCGAGTGGCGGCCAAGGTGGGGAAGCTAGCTAGGGGAGGGAAACGGCGGGGTTTCTAGGGGGGAAATGGAGAGTGGCTCACGGGGGAACTAGCAGAGGCGACGGCGAGGTCGGGGAAGTGCTGGAGCCCGCGAATCGACTGCGAGGTCACCGGCGGCCGGAGGTTGAAGAAGAGGCCGGGGATGACGTTGCAGGGCTCCCGCGGTCACAAGCGTCAGTGGGTAGCTCCACGGCGTCGGGGTGGAGCTCCTCGGCGCGCTGGTTGGGCGGGTGGTGGCCTATAGCCATGGCTACGACGACGGCGTGCTCTCGAGGCTCACAGGGAGAAGAGGGAAGAGGGAGCCAGAGGAGGGGGGAGCGGTCCAGAGGGAGTGGGGAGAACGAGGGGGGCTCTGGGTGCCTCCGTGGCATCGCGAGGAGGTCGGGAGGCTGCCACCATGGGCAGGAGGTGGCCGGGCTCAAGCGCCACGCCTCGCCTCTGCCCTCTTGGCAGAGGAAGACGAGGAGTGGCGGGGGTAGGTGGGCTGGGCCGGCCAGCTGCTGATCTTGGGCGGTCGGGTGGCTGCGCAGTGGGCTGGGGGGTAAGTTCAGTGAGTTTGCTCTCTCTCTCTTTTATTTATGTTTTCTATTTTTCTAAAACTCATGGCTTTATTAAAAATATCCAGCACTTTTAAAATCACTAAACTGTGCATGCCCAATGTATAGAATATATCTAACATGGAACATTTCAGTTTAGGAGTATTTGGACATTTAAAATATTTTATAGAATTTAAATGTCCAAATTCAAATACTTATGATTTAATTCAAAGATCCAAATGTCATGGAAAAATGTGCAACATCTCTGGTTACTGTTTCCAGCATTTTCCAAAAATGGTGAATATTTTTGAAGGCCATTTGGTTCATTGAGAAATATTTCTTAGTTGAACCTATTTGAATTGTTTTTGGTGCTAGGGCTTGGTCGTCCCCATTTCAAATTTTCATGAAAATTAAACATGATGCATGGATGCAATGCCACTAGTTACAAGCAAGCTCTAGGGCTGATCTGGGGCTGTGACAGCTCACCCCCACTAAACAAGAATCTCGCCCCGAGATTCAAGGCGTGAGGTAAGAGGAAAAGGGGAGTCGCAAACTATCACAATCTTCATGATCCATTTGCCCTTCTCGAAGATGTTGATTCATTGCTTCATATTGATCTTGACGTCTTTGCTTTCGAGAACTTCATCCAACACGACAACAGATAGAGGGGGAAAACCCTACATGATTCGATCTTCACGAAGATCAAGTAAACATGATCGACTCACGGACTGAGATGGTGAAACATCTCGAGTTGAGACACAAAACATATTGATAGGGATTGGAAGAGCAAACGACGGGGTTTGATTGGTGGCAACAATTCCACGCTTAGAAAGATGGTGGATGGTGTCAAGGTGGCGAGGAAATAATTGCCATGATTCAATAACGGGGCACCTCAGGGGAGGTGATGCGAGGAACTATTCCCTTAAGTGGCAAAAAGAATTACTTTTGATTCAGAGATCATTGAAACTCTTCATACCAGCCTAAGGCAATTCACAACGATCGTTTGGCGGAGTGCAAAGGAATGGTACACCCGGACTAGGATGGATGATGTGGACTACCTTGTTAAAGACAACACAATGGATGATTTGCTTATCATCGGAAATGGATGGGACCCATGGTAAGTCCACTTTTGAGGATGATCCTAGACAAGAATTACTAAGAAGGCAGCCCATAGTGAAATGGCACAAGGACGGTGCAAGCTGGAAACGAAATGCAACTGTTGGAATGTTCCAACCATCATATCTGCCTGAGATTCAGATCCGATTGGTGATAGGACACTTCAAACTCAGCATGTCTAAAAAGGAAGGGTTGCAACACAAATTGACGAGATGATGTTGCGAGATTCTCGGGAGATGAACTATGGTAGTAAGCTCCAAAACATGAGCTGGTTCTGCTACACACATGTGGACATGTTGTCCTAGACAAGCATGACCACATAGTAGTCTGATAATAAAACACTACTGAGTTCAGGTGGGGCACCATCAACAAGGATATCGAAGTCGTGTGCATGAACTAGTATCCGCACCTCAACTCCTTTTCCTTGAACAAATCAATCAGTGGCTTGGTGTGCTATGGAATTCATATAGAATGAAGATGATCAGTCCATCAGACCATAGAATACTTCGCACGTGCATGACTGACTTGGGATGATTTCAAAGGAAACAAAACAAACCTTTCTCAAATTCATGGCGGCAACTTACACCTAAGGCACATGAATTAGAGGAAGTCACTTCAACCATCCAAGCATAAGCTTCATGAACGGCACACAAAGAAATGCTTACACAAGTTTCCAACACCAGGTTGATGTTCAACATGACTTATGGGGGAGACAAAATGCTACTGATGGGCTCAACAGCAACTCATCGGAATTTACATATCACTGGACTTCCACCATCATGTGAACACGGTGATAGCATTGGTCAGACCAAAAGATGTAATGGGGTATGCTCGAGGGATCAACCACGAGTAAGACAACATTACGAGCATCGTTGGTACTGATTTGATTTGACGATATCCCACACTCAAATCAAAGGATTGATAAGACAATAGGTCCAGCAATTGATCAGGGGGATCATTCGATGAAGATACCATCTTTCTTCAACACACACATACTTAAGGATATCCCTTTGTGATGAACTAAGTCGGACAAGCTTTTATCTTCCAACTCTCCAAGTTATTGTTTGGCTTAACCAACTAGCTCAGGGATATCCTATACAGATTCTTGGAGAAAGGGTGGTTCACAAGAAACCAACTTGATCACGAGCTCAACATAACAGTCAGGAAACAACCCGGTAACACTTCCAAGAAGATATTTGGAAAGTCACGAACCACCGGTATGCTACTAAGCTCGAGAGCAATCTTGCTTTTCAGGGCAAGACGATATGATCAAATGAGTGAGGACTTGACAAGATCCTAACTCATCAATCGGAGTGTGCACCAGAAATAAGGACTAGGTAGCACGATCAATCTTAGGATGATGATTCAATAATCCAACACGCTAAGAATGAGAGTATTATCCATTAACTACCAAACAACGAGGTTGCTAGGAGTATCGATTTCACACATCACAGTTCACTTGTCGGCATTCCGATTACAACAACAAGGGACCGAGGAATGAATGATGATGGTGAGAAGTATCACTACGTCAAAATTCATGAGAGTTGGTGCAATTCTCATGACACTCTTGACATAAAGATGGTAACACTCCAAGGTAGAACAAAACAAAAGCTGAATTGGCATTTTGATCTGCGGGATACAACTACTTTGACCCAATCCTAGAAATGGATGAGGTACTGGAGTTTGTTTCTCCAAGTCATTCAGGACAGAATGGCTTGACGGACCACAAAAGTAATAGGCATCGATGAACAATGCACGCATACCCTTGATTATCAACTGATAGAGGATGGTCGGGATACAACTAAAGAGAGCAACTCAAAGGAACATATAATTTTCTGAGTTATGGATGCACAGATTAGTATGTCGAACGAAGCTCAACATTTCTTCCGGATAACCCATGCAGAGAAGGTAGGACTGGCAGAGTCACAATATGAATCGAGTACTCCTCAAGAGCACTCTTATTGTGATGTTTTGGTTCAACAAGGAACTTCTGCCATAAGCGGTTCGTAGTATTTGGAAGAAGGAAATACCACAGACTTCGAGGACTATCGCAAAGGTTACTAATATCCTAAAGGAACTAGCAACACTATCAACAGGAAGTAAGTAGGGTGAATCTCGGGTTCAAGAACCCAGGAATAGAATACCTACTACTAAATGGCATCACGGGATGCTTTCAAGAATAATGGCCAGAATCATCACACCGGGGATACAAAAGCATTGCTAAATTGCTAGGTGACTTCCTAAACACCTAAGGTCATAATAATAGTTCCAACATATATGTCAAGGCAATAAATTACCTCAACGCACCGGTTAGTGTGCTTATTCTGACTAAAAGGGCATCAGAAACGGGAGAAAGGGATTGCAAATGCATCAGACTATTTAGAGACCTGGGGTGACTCGGACAGCATAACGGCTGTAAATGCTCAAAATGATTTGAGACATCCTGCGAAATGGTGGCATAACTACTCAACATCACAATAACAAGGTTCTGAGATCAACAGTTATCATACAGAAATAGTAGGAACTGAACTGGGCTTAAAACCAACAATCTTAAAGGTCTATGGATTAGTAACACGTCATCCTGATAGATAGATGAGAAGCCTAGTTCTTAAACCCCATAGAAGAGAAGAGGATGACTCAGATCAGAAGGCCATGAGGTATGAGGAGTAAAAAGAGCCTTACGTTCCCTTCCACAATCAATTCCCTTACATAACTAAAGCATTTCTAGACACAACTTCGACCAGTTTGGCTTGGTAATCCTACAGGCAGTCAGGCTCTGATACCAACGCTGTCAGGACCCCGATTCCAAGTCACATCGACCTAGCCGGTAACACCTCATATCACTTTGCGGCCTCACGCACGGTATTCCCACGGGTGTCGCCTTACCATGGCCCGGGACCGCTTTAGCCTTTTGGCTCACGATATGATAGTGTCGCTAGCATCCACATGACAAAGAACCGGGCCGACATGGCTAGTCGTGAACCCAAAGCGGCGCTAACTTATGGGGACAGCATACATGAATCACGTCGAACATGTCGGCCATCAACGATATATTCGGGCTGTAGCACTGGCTAACAGGCTCCGTATCCGGGCTGTAGCAGAGCTAGGCAGGACTCGAATACCACCGCGTGACATTTCCCGAAGGACGGACATAGGAACGAAGTGAAACACATGCCGCCATCGGTGTCCAAGCAAGTAGTCTTTGGCTAGCAGGACTCCGTGAACCGGGTTGTAGCGGACTACTATCGCTTAGAAACACGAGACTACATTTCCCCATATGAGAGGCTGCCAAGGATAAACAACTAGTTTGTCGGATCCCACACATACCAAGCATTTCAAACATACACACAATATGCTCAATATGTGTAGATACAACATGGCATCACAACATAACTCTACGACTCAAATATTTATTCATTAGGCCCGAGGAGCGAGATATTACAAACATGGGTCTCATGACCCAACACTCGAGCATACAAGTCAAAACACAAGCGAAGCTAATCATGTCTCGAGTACGCATAACTATAAAATGAAAAGGCTGCGAAGCCTGACTATCTACCGGATCTGCCGAGGGCACAAGATCGTAGCTGAGGTAACAAGCTAAACGTCAAGCCCGTGGAACTACTAGCGAGACCGACGCTCTCTCGCAAAACCTAAAATAAGCAAACGTGAGTACAATTGTACTCAGCAAGACTTACATCGAACTAACTTCATATGCATCATTATCAAAAGGGGTGGTGGAGTTTGTTGCAGCAAGCCAGCTTTGACTCGGTGGCTATCCCTGAACTACGATCGCAAGTAACTCTTTTGAGGTGGCGCACACGAGTCCACATATTCACCATATCAATACACCACTATGGACCCGCCCCATCTCCCTACGAGAACGCCATCCATAGCACTCACGCTTAACTTTGCATTTTAGAGTATCCACTTTCACTTGTCTATGAACTGATATAGGCAACCCGAAGTCCTTTTCATGGACACGGCTATTCAATAGATCATATTAAACCTGCAGGGTGTACTTCTTCACACACGCTTTCACCACTTACCGCCGTTTACACGACATGTACTCGGCAACCTTCAAGCGGAAGCCCAACGTGGGTGTCGGCCACGGCCTACCTAAACACTCAAGTCCCTAGTCCAGGTTTATCGCCTATTCGGGTTCCATCCGCAGGGAGTCCGGCCGAGGTTTCCCATACAGCCCCGAACGATGTGTGCAGGGTTCCCGAGACACCAAACGGGCGAATCGGTACAGACCCACGGTGCCTACCGCAACACAACCCACCCCTAAGGTCAGCGTTGCATGCGGCCCCAAAGATGCTACAAACACCGAAACTACTTGCAACTCCCGGACCGAGGACAAGGGTGGTTAAGGAGCCGAGAGGGTCAATTAAGGATCCCAATGCGTGGTAGTAACTGTTTCATGGATCACAAACACAGGACTCAGTTCGAGGACGGCTGCAATGAGACAACCCACCATGTACTCCTACATGGCCTCTCACCGCTACCTTTACCAAATCGTGTTCACACACTTAGCTCACACACAAGAGGACATGTTCACACAACCATTCCAATTCATTCCCGATGAATCGACCTGACTCAACTCTAAGCAGAGCAGGCATGACAAACAAGCATGAATGAGTAGGCACAACAGGCTCAAACAACTCCTACTCATGCTAGTGGGTTTCATCTAATTACTATGGAATGACAGTCATGCAGAGGATAAAGGGGTTCAGCTACCGCAGCAAGTAACACATGAGTCGTTGTTGTCCTAATGCAGTAAAATAGAGCAGGAGCGAGAGAGTGGGATTATATCGAATGAACAAGGGGTTTTGCTTGCTCGCACTTCAAGATAATATAGTTCTTCATCGGTGTCATCGAATTCATCGCTTCAGACGTCGCTCTCGAGAGGGACAATTACCGGCAAACAAGAGAGAACACAATCAATGCAATGCACATTCACATGAATGACATGTCATGTTAAGGTACTGAATTCACCTAATGCAATATCTAGCCAAGTTAATTGAAGTGGAATTCAACAAGGTTAAACTCCAACTCCAAATGCTAGTTCATAAGTTGCCCTAATAATCATTTGTCCTATTCGGTGAGGTTAACTTGTTCAAACATGCATGAAAGTGCCATAGACAGATTCTTCATATTTTCCTGATCATTTTTCATATATAAATTATTTCCATTGGAGTTACGGTTGAATTACTATGAATTTTAGAAGTTTAGGTAAATTTCTGGAATTTCCTGAATTATATTAAATCCAGAAAATGGGTTATTGCGTCAGCATGACATCACTGTGACGTCAGCAAGTCAACTGGGCGTCCCAGGTCAAACCTGACCCGTGGGGTCCATTGGTCAGCGTCTCAGGCTGGTTTAGGTGGATGGCATGTGGGTCCAGTCAAAGCTGACTTGGCAAAGGTCAAACTGGCACGTGGGGTCCACATATATTAGTACTAAACTTAATGTAAATTTAGACCAATGTAATTAGGCTCGTGGTCCCACACGTCGCTGGCTCTAGAGGGTGATTAGCGGGCTCATTAGCAACTAATGATGTCGCCACGTCGACCTCGCCGAACCTGGCCGGCGGCGACCAAAACGACGGCGGCTGGCTCGGATTTGAGCCGGCGGTGGTTTGGCTACTGAGCGCACCGGGAGGAGCTCTTGCACTCGCAAGATCCGATGGACCAGAGGGTGGTCACGGGCAGCGGAATCTCGCCGGCGACGAGCTTTGGCGGCGACGGAGTTCGGGTTCGGCGGCGCGCAGCCTACAGAGCTGGGAAACTCATCGAGGGCCTCTCCGGACTCCTCGAGTCACGGTGAGCACGATGACGCGCCCACACACAGTGGCAGCAGCGTTGGGACGCGGTGGCGACATGGTCAGCGGCGGCGAAGGCCGCCAAGGTGGGGAAGCTAGCTAGGGAGGGGAACGCGGGGTTTCTGTGGGGAAATGGAGAGTGGCTCACGGGGAACTAGCAGAGGCGACGGCGAGGTCGGGAAGTGCTTTGGAGCCCACGAATCGATTCGCGAGGTCACCGCGGCCGAGGTTGAAGAAGAGGCCGGGATGACGTTGCAGGGCTCCCTGGTCACAAGCGCGATGGGTAGCTCCACGGCGTCGGGGTGGAGCTCCTCGGCGCGCTGGTTGGGCGGGTGGTGGCCTATAGCCATGGCTACGACGACGGCGTGCTCTCGGGGCTCACAGGGAGGAGAGGAAAGAGGGAGCCAGAGGAGGGGCGAGCGGTCCAGAGGGAGTGGGGAGAACGAGGGGGGCTCTGGGTGCCTCCGTGGCATCGCGAGGAGGTCGGGGAGGCTGCCACCGCGAAGCAGGAGGTGGCCGGGGCTCTCGGGCGCGCGCCACGCCTCGCCTCTGCCTACTGGCAGAGGAAGACGATGAGCGGCGGGGTAGGTGGGCTGGGCCGGCCAGCTGCAGTGCTGGGCCGGTCGGGTGGCTGCGCAGGTGGGCTAGGGGGGTAAGTTCAAGTGAGTTTGCTCTCTCTCTCTCTCTCTTTTATTTATGTTTTCTATTTTTCTGAAAACTCTGCGGCTTTATTAAAAATATCTAGGCACTTTTAAAAATCACCAAACTGTGCATGCCCAATGTATAGAATATATCTAACATGGAACATTTCAGTTTAGGAGTATTTGGACATTTAAAATATTTTATAGAATTTAAATGTCCAAATTCAAATACTTATGATTTAATTCAAAGATCCAAATGTCATGGAAAAATGTGCAACATCTCTTGTTACTGTTTCCGGCATTTTTCCAAAAATGGTGAACATTTTTGAAGGCCATTTGGTTCATTGAGAAATATTTCTTAGTTGAACCTATTTGAATTGTTTTTGGTGCTAGGGCTTGGTCATCCCCATTTCAAATTTTCATGAAAATTAAACATGATGCATGGATGCAATGCCACTAGTTACAAGCAAGCTCTAGGGCTGATCTGGGGCTGTGACAGCCGCCTTACACCGCCGCCGCCGCCAAGTGCCGCCGCCACCCAACCACGCCACCGCCGGAGCCCCTCGCTTCTTCGAGGTACTAGCCCTGCGCCGCGTCACCTTTTCTTTTCCTCGGTTCGGTTATTCGTAAATCGTTCCGGTTTTCTAGATCGGTTTTTCGTTTCGGTTTTCTTTCCGAAACCCTAGATCGGTTTTTCTCGCCGGTTTTTCTTTCCGGTTTTGTTTAGCAAGCATTCGCCGGACCGTTCGTCCTAACGAACGTGATCACCGGTTTTCTTCGTTAATGAACGTCCGCTCGCTCAACCGTTCGTTGTTTTCTTTCTCATCGGATTTATTCCGCTATTTTTCTGATAGCGATTTCAGATCCGATTTTCTTTCTAGTCTATCTTCTCGCTCGTTTATCGGAATCAGGTGATTCAAGCGCCTGGAGTTTCGTCTCGAAACCGCCGTTCCGACTAATCAACTTAAACAAAGTTTTGCTACTGTAAAATTTGACTTAGTTTCAACTTGCTAGAACCGAGTTGTTTTCTTTCGTTGTTTGACTTTCGTTGCTTTATTAGATTCGATTCTTTTTGCAACCAGGGTTCTTAAGTTGAACTTTCTGGTTAGATCTTTTATTCGAGATTTACCCGTGCATTAGATGAGTACTTATTGTATGCTTGTTGTTTGTCTGTGATAGATCACCCGGAGTGCGCCGCTTGTTACTTCGAATCTCTAAGTTTCGCGGATCATCAGCAAGGCAAGTAACACTTTGATCATACTTTCTCATACCCAGTTTTTATGCATTAGATCAATCCTCGAACACTTGCATGATTAGGATCTAAATAAATTGTGGGATGGGAAGTAGATTGAGGTAGTACCTATTACCTGTTTTACTTATGAAACCTTTGGGAGTTACTTCACGCTTGCTTATTATGCCATGCTATGCTAGTAGACGTGGATTGGGTGAGTGATATCCATGATGATGTGAGATTGTTAAATTAATGGTTTATCTAAGGTGGCAACTTAAACACACATCTGGGTGGATTGAGGCACTGGTTTCCATCAGACTTGCCTTTTTTTGGACCGCCACCTGTGCTCAAAGGGATCATAAGATAATTCATACTAGTAACTTCGTGTGCAGCCACACGCCATTATGGGCTCTCGCATAGTTGACCAAGTCGTGCGAACTCTTATAGTGGGGGACTAGCAGATGTAGGGGATGTAGGTGTACCGTCCACCCATCGTAAGGTGCTAGCGCTTCTGAAAGACTATGTCTCGGTCATCCGTCTCTCAAACACCATGTAGTGCGAGAAACCAAACGGAGGCGATCGAGTCTTGTGGGGAAAAGTGCGCAAACCTCTGAAGAGTGTATAAACTAATCATGATTAGCCATGTCCCCAGTTATGGACATCTTGAGTATCTAGTACTTGAATATCATGTGAATCTCAACATGTTACTCTAATTAATATTGTTGGGTTTTTAATGAGTACCTTTAATTGGGATTGAGGATGCTGTCAACCATTCTCAATGTTTAACAACCACCATGATAGTTAAACAAATTTATTCCTTTGCGAGGGAAAAACTGGCTTTATGCAAAATCAGAATCAGAGAGCTTTTCCACCAGCCACATATGCATGTAGTACAGGCTTATCATTCATTATTCGGACTGCAACTTTTCATGTTGCAGACTTTTCAGACGACGAGTAAGGTGTTTTAGGTCGTGGTTCTATACTCAGTGATGCCGCTGGAGTTGATGGACTTACTTATCTTCCAAGTCTTCCGCTGTTATCGTTATTAGATGGCCTTAAGCCATGATTATTGTAATAAGTCCTCTTCGGACAAACGATGTAATAAGTGTGTGATTGCTACTCGTTATAAATCCTTGAAATCTTGTGTGGTGTCGACATCGATCCGGGGATGACACCGAGCACGAGACTTGATCCATTCGGTCGGGTCACTCTGAGATGGTATCGAGAGCACACGATCGTAGGACACGACCACTAAGTTAAAACCATAGATCACTACTCTCTTCTCATTTTCTAACTCCTCATCTTTTCTACTCTTTTAGGATGAAGGACGGAAGATCAAGTACGCCCAACCAGATGAAGGCACACCTTTTGGATTTCACTTGAAGGAAGTCACCAAGTACCGAACATTGGACTACCAAGTTTCACGGGACTTTCAACGCCACTCTGCTCAAGAGGTATTTGGAAGATTCAAGCTCATGTTCCGGAAGGACATTCGCGCCAATCACCAAGCCTATAGATAGTGTTTTCAGTGCACCAACCTGGAGTCTGGGAAAGAGCATGGCAGCTCATATCACCATGGGACACATTGGAGAAGTTTATCAAGAAGACCTCAAGGACACTATCTACCAGATTTGCGGACGCCGGAATGAGCAATGGGAGATAGTCAGCACCAAGAAGGACAGATCCATTGCAGCCTTCATCCAGGAGTTAAACCAGCACATTCAACGCCAGGAGAACCATATGTGCAATGATATGATAGAATTGAAGGATGCGAAGGGAAGGATCATCGAACTCGAAGGAGAACTGAAGTCTACACGCAAGGACTACATGGACGAGATCGTAGCTGTAGCAAGACACAATAACGATCTTAAGTATGAGATTGAAGAACTCAAGAAGAAATTGGCGCTCAAGAATGAAGACAAGTACGTCGGCTGTCCGAGCAACTACATCATCATCGACGACACCGATTCGGATCCAAGTGAACTCGGCTTTGAAGACGAAGCTGGAGCAGGCATCATGGAGTCTTCCACCGGTTCAAATTAGTAGATGACCCCCACATATTAGTAGTATTACCTCCATGTAAACATTATAGTACACGCACTTTTGCGATAGTTAGACCGTTGTAAGCCCTTTGTTTGAATTGAATGAAGTGATTTTGTGTGCATTTGCTCATAAGCATTTGGGTAGTGTTTCTCCTTAGACCTCACTCTATTCTTAATTTCTCATCTTTTCTAAACCCATCAGATGCCTCCGAGACGCGACCCCGGGTTTGTTTTCCCGCCAGAGATCACCCAGTTGATCCAGCAGCATAACACTTTGATCCAAACATTGGTACAGAACCAAGGCAACAACAACCCACAACCACCACCACCTGCGGATCACTTGACTCGTTTCCTTAGGCTGAATCCGCCGGTGTATTCTAGTAGCACCGAGCCGATTGTAGCAGATGATTGGCTCCAGAAGATAGGGAGGAGTTGACCACCCGGGATGTACAGATGGAGAGAAGGTGAAGTTTGCTGCACACCAGCTTGAAGGACCCGCAGCAGCATGGTGGGAGAATTTTACAGCCACTTACCCCAGAGACACCGCCACATGGGATTAGTTTCAACAAGCTTTCTGCACTGCCCATGTCTCAGCAGGAGCTATGGCCATGAAGAAGCGTGAGTTTCGCAATTTACGCCAAGGAGGAAGGACTGTTGGCCAATATGTGGATGATTTTAGTAAGTTAGCACGTTATGCCCCAGATGACGTTGCTACAGATGCAGCTAAGCAGGAGAAGTTTCTGGAAGGAATGAATGATGAGTTAAGCATGCAGTTGATGGTAGCAAGTTTCAACAACTACCAGGAGTTGGTAGACCGTGCCCTCATGATTAAAGGAAAGCAGCAGACAAATTGAGAACCGCAAGAGGAAGTATGGGCAGGGAAGTATAACTCGAGCCCAAAGAAGCCCGATATACCCCTAAACAGGAGTTCGGTTTCAGCATACCCATGGAGGAGGTAGTTAGACAACCATAATGGCCACAAAATGGTAATGGGAATGGAGGAAGCAACGGCGAACCGACCACACCATCAACCCCAACCAAGAAAGACCTGAGCCATGTCACCTGTTACAAGTGTTCCAAGACCGGACATTATGCAAATGAATGTCCCGAAGGCCAAGGTGGAAATGGAAGCTCTGGAAAGAAGCCAAACCCTTTCAACAGAGGACAGGTGAACCACATTGATGTGGAGGAGGTTGAAGATCAGCCCGATGCAGTAATCGATATGTTTTTTGTTAAGTCATTTACTGCACTTGTTCTTTTCGATACTGGTGCATCGCATTCATACGTATCAAGGGGATTTGTAGAGAAGTATAGTCTGTCTACTCAGATTCTTAAAACCCCTATGCTAGTAAGCTCACCAGGAGCGGAGTATATGGCCAGACAAGGATGTTTTCAAGTGCCATTAAGTATAGGGAGGCATGTGTTCCCGACGGATTTGATCATTTTGGAATCCCAAGGATTGGATGTAATTCTCGGTATGGATTGGCTGTCGATGTATGGAGGAAACATCGATTGCGCAAGTAAGACGATTTTGCTCACAACGCCAGAAGGAAGAAGGATTAAGTATGTATCACGGCATGAGCCGAGGAGAGCTCATGTAAATTTCCTATCAGGAGTTGTGCAGGAAGAGGTGCCAGTAGTGAAGGACTATCCTGATGTATTTCCTGAGGAATTGCCAGGAATGCCACCGGATAGAGACATTGAGTTTTTGATTGAGCTGTTACCAGGAACAGGCCCGATATCGAAGCGACCATACAGGATGCCCGCACAGGATTTGGCGGAAATCAAGAAGCAGATTAAGGAGCTGTTGGATAAAGGTTATATACGCCCAAGTTCTTCGCCTTGGGGATCACCCGTACTGTTAGTAGAGAAGAAGGATGGATCGATAAGGATGGTTGTTGACTACCGTGGATTAAATGAAGTAACAATCAAGAACAAGTACCCACTACCTATGATAAATGATCTGTTTGATCGTTTGCAAGGAGCTAAAGTGTTTTCTAAGATCGATTTGCGATCAGGGTACCATCAGTTGAAGATTCGGGAGCAGGACATACCTAAGACAACATTTACCACGAGATATGGACTGTATGAATATACCGTTATGTCATTTGACTGACTAACGCTACCAGCCTATTTCATGAACCGATGAACAAAGTGTTTATGGAGTTTTGGATAAGTTCGTCATGGTGTTCATAGATGATATTTTGGTTTTCTCAAAGAATGAAGAAGAACATAAGGAACATTTGCGATTGGTTTTGGAGAAACTGAGGGAACATCAGTTATATGCCAAGTTCAGCAAATGTGAGTTTTTTCTAAAGGAAGTTGGATTTCTTGGACATGTTATATCCGGAGAAGGGATAGCAGTTAACCCCACAAAGGTTGAGACCGTAACCAAATGGGAAGCACCAACGACAGTTGAGAGATCGGAGTTTCCTTGGACTCGGGATACTACCAAGATTCATTGAGAATTTCTCAAGGATTGCAAAACCTATGACGGAATTGCTGAAAAAGGGTACCAAGTTCATATGGTGAGGATTGTGAGGCAAGTTTTCAGGAGTTGAAGAAAAGATTGGTTACCTCACCGGTGTTAATTTTGCGGATCGGACCAAGGATTATGAGGTGTATTGCACGCTTCACGCCGAGGACTTGGAGCGGTGCTTATGCAGGAAGGAAGAGTTGTTTCGTATGCTTCACGACAACTGAAACCTCATGAATTAAATTATTCCACACATGATTTGGAGTTAGCAGCCGTAGTGCATGCCTTGAAGACATGGAGACATTTTCTCATTGGAAATCATTGTGAGGTGTACACGGATCACAAGAGTTTGAAGTACATCTTCGCGCAGAAGGAATTAAATCTCAGACAGAGGAGATGGTTGGAGCTTATTAAGGATTATGATATGAGATTGCATTATCACCCCGGGAAGGCTAACGTTGTAGCAGACGCATTGAGCCGTAAGAGCCACGTCAATACACTAGTGATGGGAGGAATACCAAAGGAGCTAGCAGAAGATCTTCGAGAGCTATGTTTGGAAATAGTTTCGAGAGGCTACGTAGCAGCATTGGAGATTCAGTCTACCTTGATGGATAAAATCAGGGAAGCTCAGAAAAAGGACAAAGAGATTGCAGATATAAAGAAGAAAATGAGCGAAGGAAAAGCAAAGGGATTTCGTGAGGATGAGCACGATACCCTATGGTTTGAGGACCGTATTTGCGTGCCAAATGACCCGGAGATCGGGAAGTTGATTCGCAAGAGGCACATGATTCACCTATTCGATTCACCCAGAAATACCAAGATGTATTTAGATTTGAAGGAAACGCTCGTGGACCGGAATGAAGAAGGATATTGCGAGTATGTAGTAGTTTGTGATGTATGTCAAAGAGTGAAGGCGAGAACATCGAAGCAGCAGGATTGTTGCAACCATTGCCGATACCCGAATGGAAGTGGGATAAACTAGGCATGGATTTCATCAAAGGTTTGCCAAAAACTCGCTCAAAGCTATGACTCGATTTGGGTCATAGTCATCGCTTGACGAAGGTAGCTCATTTTATTCCATCAAGACTACCTATAGCAGTGCTAAGTTGGCAAAGATATACATGACCAGAATTGTGTGTTTGCACGGAGTTCCGAGGAGTATCGATCGATAGAGGAACCCAATTTACCTCAAAGTTTTGGAATCGGTTACACGAAACATTGGGAACCAGGCTGGAATTCAAGACAGCTTTCCACCCACGTAATCGATGGACGGACCGAGAGAGTCAATCAGATTTTGGAGGATATCTTTGAGAGCTTGTGCACTAGATTATGGATCTAGTTGGGATGATAACTTGTCGTATGCAGAGTTTTCTTATAACAACAGTTACCAAACCAGCTTGAAGATGGCACCTTCGAGGCGTTATGCGGAAGGAGGTGTAGGACACCGTTATCATGGGACGGTTGGAGACCGTCGATTGTTTGGACCAGATATGATCAAGGAGTCGAATGAAGGTTAAGTTGATTCTCGATAGGCTCAAGGTAGCACAGTCCGCATGGAAAAGCTATGCGGATTCAAAACGCAGGCGATAGAATATGAAGTTGGAGACAGAGTTTATCTTAGAGTATCCCCACTTGAGGAGCTAAGCGATTTGGAGTTAAAGGAAAGTTAGCACCACGTTTCGTTGGACCGTATAGGATCTTGCAACGCATGGGAGAAGTTGCTTATAAGCTGGAATTACCGGAAGGACTGTCGGGAGTTCATGGCGTGTTCCATGTTTCTCGGTGAAGAAATGTCACGCCGAGATGGCGGAGTACCGCTAAGAGATACAAATGCCACTTGAAGCAATTCAGTTGAAGGATGATTTAACATATGAGGAGAAACCGGTCAGATTCTCGAATATGCCAGCAGTTAGTTACTCGCAGCAAGGTTATCAAGTTTTGCAAGGTTTAGTGGAGCCACCACACCGAGGATGAAGCCACCTGGAAAGAGAAGAAGATTTGCTCAAGGACCACCTCACCTATTTTCTAGTTAACCCAATCTCGAGGGCTAGATTCATCTTAAGGGGTAGGTTTGTAACATCCCAAATTTTCAATTTGGAATGTTATACATTAGATCATCATGCATATCATATTTTCTTGCATTTTGTTGATCCTAGAAATTTCACGCAACTCAAGGACCCTCGGAGAAAGTTTGAGATTTCGAAATTTTCGTATTTGAGTTCTCTCAAAACTATGAAAAGAGGATCGTTGGATTCATTTATTTTATCTTCGAATATTTTTCCAATATCAAAAATAAGAGAGGGAATAATATGACTTTCCCAAAATTTAGGAAAAATGAAGATTTAATAAATAAATCAAATTTTGGATTTTTCTCGGAGTTTATTTGCCTTAGGGAAAAATGCGTGTTTTCAAAAAATTGCATTTTGGCCCCGTGTTAAAGTTCATTTTGTTCGACTCATTTTTAGGAGTCGGGGAAAGTTTACTTTATTAATTTTGGAGTTCGTTTAGATTTTTTTTCTGTATTTTTCTGCATGCGAAACCGATTAAAAAAAAACCCCGCAGCGCCTTGGGCCAAAGGCCCAAGCCGCCTAGCCACCGGCCGGCTAGGAGGCCAAGGCCATCGCGCGCCGCACCAGGGAGCCGCCGCTTCCTTTTCCAAATCCAAGTAGGACTTTTGTACTACTTCCGTTTATTCCGTATTTGTTTCTAGATCTTTTCCCTCTTTGTTTCCTAATCCTAGTCTATTTCTTGTCCCCTACCCCAAGCAAAAACCCTCCCCTCCCCAATATAAATACCCAAGCACCCCCCCTCTAACACATCAAACCAACACCTCTCCTCTCCTCTCCTCACCGCCGCTGCCCCTCACCAACGCCGCCGCCGCCCCACACCGCCGCCGCCACCCTACACCGCCACCGCCGCCAAGTGCCGCCGCCACCCAACCCCCCCGCCGCCGGAGCCCCTCGCTTCTTCGAGGTACTAGCCCCGCGCCGCGTCACCTTTTCTTTTCCTCGGTTCGGTTTTTCAGAATCGTTCGGTTTCCGTTCGGTTTTCTAGATCGGTTTTTCGTTTGGTTTTCTTTCGAAACCCTAGATCGGTTTTTCTCGCCGGTTTTTCTTTCCGGTTTTGTTTAGCAAGCATTCGCCGGACCGTTCGTCCTAACGAACGTGATCACCGGTTTGCTTCGGTTAATGAACGTCCGTTCGTTCAACCGTTCGTCGTTTTCTTTCTCATCGGATTTATTCCGCTATTTTCTGATAGCGATTTCAAATCCGATTTTGTTTCTAGTCTATCTTCTCGCTCGTTTATCGGAATCAGGTGATTCAAGCGCCTGGAGTTTCGTCTCGAAACCGCCGTTCCGACTAATCAACTTAAACAAAGTTTTGCTACTGTAAAATTTGACTTAGTTTCAACTTGCTAGAACCGAGTTGTTTTCTTTCGTCGTTTGACTTTTGTTGCTTTATTAGATTCGATTCTTTTTGCAACCAGGGTTCTTAAGTTGAACTTTCTGGTTAGATCTTTTATTCGAGATTTACCCGTGCATTAGATGAGTACTTATTGTATGCTTGTTGTTTGTCTGCGATAGATCACCCGGAGTGCGCCGCTTGTTACTTCGAATCTCTAGGTTTCGCGGATCATCAGCAAGGCAAGTAACACTTTGATCATACTTTCGCATACCCAGTTTTTATGCATTAGATCAATCCTAGAACACTTGCATGATTAGGATCTAAATAAATTGTGGGATGGGAAGTAGATTGAGGTAGTACCTATTACCTGTTTTACTTATGAAACCTTTGGGAGTTACTTCTACGTTTGCTTATTATGCCATGCTATGCTAGTAGACGTGGATTGGGTGAGTGATATCCATGACAGATGTGAGATTGTTAAATTAATGGTTTATCTAAGGTGGCAACTTAAACACACATCTGGGTGGATTGAGGCACCTGGTTTCCATCAGGACTTGCCTGTTTTTTTTGGACCGCCACCCAGGCTCAAAGGGATCATAAGATAATTCATACTAGTAACTTACGTGTGCAGCCACACGCCATTATGGGCTCTGGCATAGTTGACCAAGTCGTGCGAACTCTTATAGTGGGGGACTAGCAGATGTAGGGGATGTAGGTGTACCGGTCCACCCATCGTAAGGTGCTAGCGCTTCTGAAAGACTATGTCTCGGTCATCCGTCTCTCAAACACCATGTAGTGCGAGAAACCAAACGGAGGCGATCGAGTCTTGTGGGGAAAAGTGCGCAAACCTCTGAAGAGTGTATAAACTAATCATGATTAGCCGTGTCCCCGGTTATGGACATCTTGAGTATCTAGTACTTGAATATCATGTGAATCTCAACATGTTACTCTAATTAATATTGTTGGGTTTTAATGAGTACCTTTAATTGGGATTGAGGATCTGTCAACCATTCTCAATGTTTAACAACCACCATGATAGTTAAACAAATTTATTCCTTTGTAGTAGGGAAAAACTGGCTTTATGCAAAAGCAGTAATCGTAGAGCTTTTCCACCAGCCACATATGCATGTAGTACAGGCTTATCATTCATTATTCTCTATGTGTTACATTGCCGGCATATTCCATGTGCTGACCCGTTTCTGGCTGCAACTTTTCATGTTGCAGACTTTTCGCACGACAGTAAGGTGTTTTAGGTCGTGGTTCTATACTCGGTGATGCGGCTGGAGTTGATGGACTCACTTATCTTCCAAGTCTTCCGCTGTTATCGTTATTAGATGGCCTTAAGCCATGATTATTGTAATAAGTCCTCTTCTGGACAAACGATGTAATAAGTGTGTGATTGCTACTCTGTTATAAATCCTTGAAATCTTGTGTGGTGTCAGATTATCGATCCGAGGATGACACCGGAGCACAGAGACTTGATCCATTCGGGTCGGGTCGCTACAATGATATAATTCACATATGAGATGACTGGCTAACTAGGGTGGCATTGCAAAATTCACTTATATGATGCCTGGCTAGACAAGATGGCATTGCATGATTCACATATACGATAAAGAAACTAAAAAGATGGCAGTGACACAAAGCATGTATAAACTAACCAGATGGCATCTTTAATGTATACAGTAAGCAATGCAAGGCACCATATGCATGATATTACCAACATCAGCATGCCAAGTTAGAGCGAAGACCTCATGGGGTAAATAGGAGTGGTCTTCTCCTTCTGAATCCCCCTCAGAACAGATATCTTCCTCTTGATTACAATCCGAAATGGGTGGAGGGGGGGTTGTCTTTGCGCCCACCATGGAACGACGTCTGCATGAAATTTTATTGCCACGCAAGGCTCGTCTCTTTTGCTCTACATGATAAGTTCCATTGTGTACAATAACTGGCATGCATAGGAATAAAACATAGTGAGATTA
Organism: Aegilops longissima; assembly: GCA_021605205.1. NCBI lineage: Eukaryota > Viridiplantae > Streptophyta > Magnoliopsida > Poales > Poaceae > Aegilops > Aegilops longissima. Next base: position 592,083,393 of record CM038679.1, on the reverse strand, counting down.
TGTAAGGAGTGCATGCACAAATCCAGAATGATGGTAGAAAACTGTGGATAGACCCAAAACCAATGGCTCCTTTAATAGCTTTAGTTAAAAAATACAGATAATGGCTCCTTTAATGTTTGTTTGCACTCAACATGAAACTCATAGTAGACACCGGAGATTAAGCAGATAGTAGACAGATAGTACTGATTGCTGCCCCAATATGTACCCCACAACCATTTAAAAACTCAAGTTTCAACATTAGTTTGGACCTGACTCAGAGTCTAATAGGTGAACATGACGATAATGTAGCATGACACGAAAGAGTGCGACCTCTCTTGCGGACCCGTGTAGTCCTCAAGGTCATCTGCTCAGTTGATGATGGTAATGTAGTTGTGTGGCTGCCGGTGGCGGGGAAGAAGATCTGAGGTAGCGAAAGACAGTCTGGAGAGTGGATCCCTGCTGTGGTGAACCCTTCCATCGTTGGAGCAGCTGAGCTGGGGTGGAACACAGCAAGCAGAGCAGGACAAACCACACAAGGTTTTCTTTGACACATATCTGTAATGAAGTAATTGAGTAAGGGCTTGTTTGAATTTGAGGATTCTAACAATGCAGGGATAGGAAATAGACAGGAGCAGGATAGGAATGCACGTGCAAAAGAGAATTTAAAACACAGGATTTACGCAACTGGGTGTTTGATTCACAACAATTGGAAGCTCACAGGATGCAAAAAGCATGGTGAGATTAAGTCAAACCACAAGAAAATGTACGGTTATAATGCTATTATGCTACTATCTCTTAGTCTTGTGCTTGATGAATAGGAATATGAAAAGGAGGAGAAGTGGAAATTAGAATTCCTATGGTTTTTCTTTCAAGGAGACACTAAAGGAACAAATCCTACAGTTTTCCTTTGCTCCATTCCTTCGCACCAAATTCTTGAAAAGTAGTACCATAGGAAACTTTCCAATTCCTATGTTTTTCATTCACTTTTCCTTTCAAGCACTGGCGATTCTAGTAGGCAGGCTTGAGTAAGGAAAATCCTACACTAAAAAAATGTTTTTGTGCTACTTCTATTACTTTGGACCCAGGCCACTGCCATACTAGCTCAACTCCTAGGCCCATCAACAAATGCACAACTCAAACGCGTAGAGATAAATAATGATGGCGTTCAAGAGAGTCCATCACGGATAGCTAAGTTTCCTGGTACCTCACTGCTTGTCATATAGTAGGATAAAATAATCGCATTTCCCGTAACTACGAGTGCTCAGTGGACAATATATATAACATGTAGAGTAAAAAATAGATGCAACAAGTGTACAACCTCTTTGGTGAAGCCATGTCGATCTTAGCGTGATTGGGTTGGCCGGTGAGGATGCTCTGGTTGACTTTGCTGTCCGAGGAGGGGAAGAAGATCTTAGGCGTCTGGAGATGGAGCCCGAGTTACTGCTCCGCTGTGATGGAGGGTTTCATCATTGGAGCAGCTCTGGTGAGTTGTACGACGCCGAGGCTGAAGCAGGACAAGAGAGACAACGAACAACGTTAACCTGAGTGGAATTCTAATAGCATCTCCAATACATGACGTAAAATACATAACCACAAAGTGCTAGATGTAAAATACATCAGCCGCTCATCTCGAACTTAACATCGAAACAGAACTTAACTGGTCAAGCTGAACTTAAGCTGTCGAAACTGAATTTTCTTTGTCAAACCGAACGCACTAGAAAGGTGAGGCTACGTCGGTCGATCGACTTTTTCATCTCTGGTCAGTCTATTTTGCAGCCGTTGGATACTGAAATCAAGGGCTGCGGTTCATCTTCAACCTCCACCCCTAAGCCGCCACCACCACAGCCAAACAGCAGCCCCCGCCGCCCATGACGGGCGGTGCGCCTCCCGCCAAAACACTCCCCACCGCCCGGTCCGCCGCCGCCCGCCATCCTCTAGCCCCCCTCGTGCCGAGCTTTTCTCCGCGATCCCCATGCCACCGCCCCACCAACGCCCGCCACCGCCGCGACCACCGCCCCATCCTGAACACTAAGATAGATAGTGGGGTACCTGGCGAGCCCCCTCCACGCTCTGGCTGGTTCTTCCTTCACCCCGGCGAGCCCACCCCTTGAAAATCGACTGACCCAAAAGTCGATTCAGTCGACTGAAGTGTAGCCAAATCGGAGCAGCATCGCAAGAAAGAGCAAGAGCAAGAGCAAGAGCAGCAGCGCGAGCAAGAGCAATAGCAAGAGCAGACCAGGCAAGGGACCGAGAGCAAGAGCAGAGCAGCAGCGCGAGTGAGAGCTAAAGCAGCAGCAGCTCCTACTGATGTGGACGTCGCCGCCGAGGGAGCGACGCCATGGAGGAAGTGGCCGGCGACGCCGCCATGGATGGAGCCGCGCCGTGTAGGCTCGGGACCGAGCGCCGGCAGCACCGTGAGATCGAATCAAGAAGAAAATGCGGCGATTAGTGTACAACCTCTTTGGTGGCACCGATTAGGCCGTAGCTTCATCCGAGGAAACGGTGATGATGATGCTCTTCCGGTGGTGCAGGTGAAGACGGCGGTGTGGGAATGGAGGTGGCGCGAAAGACGAGGGGAACATCGGGGCAACTCCTTGGAGGTGGAGGACGGGGTGGCTGAACCAGCGGGACGATGAGATCGACGACGGATCCTCATCCGGTACGGTGGATGAGGGACGTCGAGGTGTTGCTGTGGACGACGTCGTCGGGGAAGAGGCTCCGGCTGGGTGGCGGACGGAGCAGGGTGTGGGGTTTCGTCGCGGGTTTACGTGGCCTCGGTGTACGAATGGGTGGGCGGATGGGATGGCAGTGGGGAACCATGGCTTAGAGACGCGCTTGTCTGAAATGTGGGGTAAGTTACGAAAGTACCCCCTACCGATTTGAGGCGGTTCTTTCGGTTCAAGGGTACCACGGGCATTTCGCGTGTCGGGATTTCACAGGAGGTGGGAGTTTTCGCACGCGCGTTGTAATTTCGAATAGCAAGACGCGGGTTGAGATGGAGGAGTTGTCGAGCACAACGAGACAAAGATATATCTTAAATATTTCGGCTAACAAGGCGCGGGTTGAAGAGGCGGAGTTTCGCAGCACGATAGATAGAGACGCTAGCTTCAATTTTCGGCATAACAAGGCGCGGCTTGAAATTTCGGAAGAACAAGCTTAATGTGTACCAAAAAAAAGCAATTTGCACCTCAACACGCACAACACACAGACAAACACCATTTGGACTAGAGTAAGGTACACGTGCATTGCACGCATGAGATTTGGCAACCAAATTATGAATAAGTACCACATTATAGCATGCAAGCTTTGAGTCATATATGCATGATGTAGATGTTCGTTTAATTCTTATAGTTCATTTCATTCAAAATCATCTAGTTTTTATAAGAAAGCTAATCTATTTTAAGATTCATGGAATTGTGCGTTGTAAGACATAAAGTAAAAACAAATATTGGCAAATCATGTAGAAAAACATTTGGGCAATTCTGATACGGAAGGTTCTAGAACAAATAAGAAGTGCTTGTGTTTTGATGTTTGTGCATTATGCTTAAGTTCAACCATGGAGTCTTCTAGATTATACATGTGGCGAAATCTGGTGGAATCTGATGATATCCAACGGCCAATAGTGCTCAAATTTGCCATCTTTGGACCATCGGATTCGCCTCATCCAACGACCATCTTTCAAAGTTAAAGTTACCCGCACACAATATAAAAAATATATATAATATAATATATATAGGGGTATAGATATAGATATGTGATGCGAAAGCCACCCATCATCTCCAATTAGAATAGTGTGTCCATGCACGGATGCGACATGGGCAAATGATGTCTGCCATTGGTATCTCAAATTCAAATCAGTCTGACCTTGTTCAATGTGTATAAATTACAACATGCTCATTTCCAAACCACACCGCGCAGATCTCCGTTATATTCATGCATGCATGGGTTTCAAACATCAGGATCTCTTATTCAAATATTTGAATTCAACTTTACATTTATATTGACCTCACCTATTCTTTTACACCCACATAGTAGTCTTCTCTTTATAATTGTACCACTAACTTTCTCTCGTGCATGCATGAACACACACTACCAGTCGGCATTATAAATCGCACGCATGCAATCTTTTTCTTCAGGTCGGTCTCCCATGAAGGCACACACCCACACACATCCCCATCTCCATCATACCGGGCATTCTTTATCTCTCAAGCGTGCATGCGCAACGATCGATGTTCCTCTATGTATGTGTGTATATAGCTAGGTCTTTCATAGTTTTCCACACAAATCGATCAATCGATATATCCAGTGAGGTCTCACCCTCTTTCCCATGTCCACATCGATCAATCTATACCTCTCCCACGTCCACATCGATCAATCTATACCTCTCTATATAGGATTAACATAAATAGCTAATACACCCACATTAATTATATATCCAACGCCCCTCTCATCATCCATGCCTTCGCTTCATCTCTCGACGCGTGCACAATGGCGAAGACATGGGGCGATAAGGGCCCTGCCCCCCTAACATCACTATATATCGAGGCTAATATGAATGTGATCATTAGACAATTGCTGCTAAAAAGGTTTAATTTCATGAATTGACCCTCCTCGTAAAGGATTAGCAATGCTTGGCCCCTATCTCATTTATTTTTCATGGCTCGCCATTCGTGCAACAAAGCGCGTGTCGCCCCTCTCTCTAATATTGATCTCGCACTTGTGCATTCCTTCATAGTCTCCCTCCACTCGGCCCCTCGCACCATCTTCTAGCCCCCCACTGGAATTTGCCACATGTACAATCTAGCAGACTCCATGGTTGAACTTAAGCATAATGCACAAACCTCAAAACAACAGTGGTTCTATTTTGTTCTAGAATCTAACGTATCATAACTGCCCAAACATTTTTTCTAGTTGAATTGCCATTATTTGTTTTTACTTTATGCTTTATAACGCACAATTCCATGAATCATAAAATAGATTAAGGGCTTCTTTGATTCAAAGGATTCTCAAAGGAATTTTGGAGGATTCTAATCATTAGGAATTTTTCCTATCTTGGTTGTTTGATTCGTAGGATTGTAAACCATAGGAATTTTTCCACATGATTCATTTGCACTAGATTCCATAGGAAACATCCCATCCACTCAAACCTCTTTGAAAGAATTCTGCGTTTTTCTATGCACAATCAAACACTCGTACAATCCTGTAGGATTCAAGACGACATTCCACTATAATCCCATGTTTTTCCTATTCACGCATTCTTAGCTTTTTTATAAAAACTAATTTGATTTTGAATGAGATGAACTATAAGAATTAAACGAAGGGCTACATCACACATATATGACTCAGAGCTTACATGCTATAGTGTGGTATTTATTCATAATTTGGTTGCAAAATCTGATGCGTGCAATGCACGTGTACATTACTAGTACTTCGAGTATGTGCAAAACATGTAAATTAGAATACCAATGGCATGCTACATAGTGTCTCTCTTACAGTTCATGAAGCCACGTGGCACATGTGGAGGCGTTGTCGCGACCTCCTTGCGTGCATTGATCACAGTGACGTGCTGCTGGTTCCAGAAGAATGTACTCGTCCTCCCTGAGCCATACTGGCGGTACATGCATGAAGCGAAGATGTGCACGCACGCCACACACGCACTCATTCCCTCGCACGCACACGCGGGTACACGGGCGGACGCAATTTTGTACCAAGATCCTCCCCATGTGATAATTTGACGTGTGTAAAGTCGTTCACTTCATTGATGGTCAATTAATACAGCGCATGCAAATTGAGTTGACGTGAGGGCGGAAGAAAGACATTATTACTCCACTGCACGCATGCGAGTAGTTAAATCGTGGGTTGCTAGTAGTACTTCCATTGGTCTCCTTCGTATTTTGTGCCAATTTTTGACAGTGTAGTACTTGAAGTTTATGTTCCACTAAACTCATCGGGAGCCGTTTCGGGCCTCGAAACCAAAACCATCAATTAATCTTTACCTTGTTCCCATCACATTCGAAAGCCTGCTCACACCTACTAGTACATACCAAACCTGAACGTGTTCCCACTATGCAGGTATTAGTACTACTAGTGCTAGTACTTAGGTTATAAAAAGGGGAACTACCTTACTGAAAATTACTCTACCTTTCCTCCTCATAAGTGCTTCTTCTTCGTCCGTCGTTGCCATGGACGGTGAGCAGAGCTCTAGGTCGAGAACTACTCGTAACAAGGGAGCGGCAACAAAGGCTGCGGAAAAAAAGAGAGGGCTCGTCGCCACGCAGAGACCTCGAAAGATCTCTCACGGGCAGGCGATGGCTCCTAGGAGCGCCCTAGCCGCGGAGGAGAACATGCTGAGCCGGCGGAGCTGGAGTCGTTATCCCTCTACGGCATGCCCGATCAGCTCAATAAGCACCTCAATAAGCAGAAGGAGTTCATCCAAGGCTTGACGGAGTTGCTGAAGGAGAGCCTCGACGACATGCCCGCTGAGCTCAATCAGCAGGGGGAGTTGACCGCCGGCTTGGTGATGCTGCTGAAGAAGAGCATTGCCTCGGAGAAGAAGGCGACCGGCGAAATCCCGCGACTTCAGGAGGACAAGGCGAAGCTCTGCCACGAGATTGACCTGTTGAAGGAGAAGAATGCCGGCTGGAAGAAGCTGCATGAGAATAGTAGTTCCTCGATGAAGATGTTGCAGGACCTCGTCATGGAACAGAAGGAGGAGTTGGTGAAGCTCCGCATCGAGCACCCGGCTGCTGTCAAGGTACGTAATGCGGCCGTGGAACAGATGATGAAGGCTCGCATCGAGAAATCCCGTGTCATGGACAGAATGAAGAAGATGGCGGAGGAGATGCGCAAGGAGATGGAGGTCGTGGAGGCGATGAAGAAGCAGTTACGACTCCGCGGCGAATTAGATCATTTGGGGTGATAATCTTCCTTCTTCTTTTTCTGCTGTGTTTCATCTTTTGCTTCGGGTGTTTCGCCGCACGTGTCACGTTCTCTGCGAGGCATGAATAGAACAATGGTTTTTGTTTTTTGAGGGAATGAATAGAACAATGCTAGTAACAATGATATGACTAGCAAATTAGATCATTTTTATCGCCATATGGCACCGGGCTGCCGTGTTTCATGCTCCTCCGTCGCAGTACTACTCCAGTGGAAAACTTGAGTATACCGCATGGTTCTTTGCTCCTCCTCGATCAGGTCGCATGGCGCATTTATCTGACGGTCAAATCACAAGGCCCCGCCTTCCAGCAGTAATGAGCCGTCAAATCACAAAGGCCTCGCCTCGTGAAACCGACCAAGCTAGACTGCCCTACCCTCTAGCCTTTTAAAAATGTATACTTTTGTACAGCAGTAGTATCGATGGATTGCGCCATGGTGCAAAACTTGAAATTAAAAAAAGGTGGTACATATAGAGAGCGCTCATCGCCAAATTATGCATATAGTACTATTAAAAAGACTAGTCACAATAATGGTGTCCAGCACAACCCACCCCTCAAATAAAACTAAGCACCCTGGAATTCTTTAACAAAACTAAGCACCCTGAAATTCTTTGACAACTAACTGCTGGCTATATGATGTTGGCCATATATATTGTACGTATATAATGTGAATAAACGAGTGGTAGTAGTATACAAACTAAAAGATGAAATGTAAGAAATACTAGTATGTACTTACTGAAGAGTTAAAGTATCAAGAAGAAACATAACATAGTTCTGCTGGGGGCTCAGCACAACACACCCCTCAAATTAAATTAAGCACACCTGAAATTAAATTTTGCAACTATTCCGGTAGACACTGCATTAGAACCACCATGAGCAACGACACTGCCACCTTACTCGGAGTCCTCGTCCACGTCCTCGACTTCGTCCTTGTCCCTCTTCCTCTTGGCCGATACTTCTTTGCTTGAACCGCCAACTTGGCTGTTGCTCTTCATCCAACCCTTGTAGATATTGAAACAAAGGTAGCCATCCATTGCAGCATAGTGGATGTGGTCTATATCTAGTACATTCCGCTGCCATGCATGGCAATGAAACATGTAATGAGGTTTCTCCGGCCACCGTCTGAAGGATGAACCATGGCTCTGCCAGGGTCAGCATTGAAGGCTGACGAGAGGACACCAGCCGATTCTTTTGGAGGTCGAAGGTGTTTCCTACAACGAGGCCTATCCGACGCAGGACTTATTTGTCGTTACCAAAGTCTACAGTAATGAATTTGACTAGGTTGCTCTCGCGGAAGTCCTTAAAATCGTGGCACTCAACGTCGGCATGGCATATGTGGTAGACCAAGAATAAGTCATGCACGCAAACCTGGATCACGGCGGGCTTCTTCCTCTCTTCGTCCTTTAGATCCTTCTCTCGTCCCACGACTGTGGTGTACTCAACATCTAGCCCGACGACCCACTCATCATCTGAGTCTTCGAACATGCGTCTGAAGCGAGAAATGCATCCTTTTACCGTAGCGGAAGAACGGGTGTAGATGACGTCGAACTCATTGCCGGTGATGGTTCTAACCTTGTACTCACCGCCGATCGGGGAGATTTGGGACGCCATGGATTTGGGAGGAGGGTTAGGATTAGTGGAACTGCCGTAATGTGAATGGACGGGACGGCTAGGAACAAACCGCCGTAGTATTAAAGGACGTGCGGGGACAAGTAGGAGTGAACTGCCAGCGTGCGAACGACCGGGTAGTGGCTTTCCATTCTCCCATGATACGGGCTTCCGAGAGCCCTTGGATCGGAGATCGAACGGTTGCATGGCGTGATTCTAGACCAATGGGTGAATATCCTATCCTGGAGGGTTATTCTGCAAATTTTAGCAACTTAGCATGCGACCGTTTGATCTCAGATCCAAGGGCTGCCAGCAGCCCGTATCATGGTCGCGCCTACCACGACCGTCGCGTCGCTCGCGCGGTCACACCCTTGGAGATTTAACACAGTGTGTTAGGCTATCTGATGTTGGCATGTCATACATAGTCATCACTCAGTCACTCATACTACAACAAGGTTGGCTAAAAGTGTATTTTTTACTCCTCTCTATCTCTTTCTTTGTACTCCCTCTGTCCCATAATATAAGAATGTTTTTGACACAAGTGTAGTGCAAAAACGTTCTTATATTATGGGACACAGGGAGTACTAGTATTTATTGCATTTGCCAAGGAGTGACCTCTTCCAATGAAATTGTGTTGCTAAGTTTGCTTCATTTAATTAGCTATAGACTCAAAATTGTCTTTTCATGTAGGTACACGCGCTTAGCACTGTTTCTTCCTTGGGTCACCAAACTAGTCTCTCTCTTCTTGATTAACTTGCCACATCAGACTTTATGCCTATGTCGCAAGCTTAAGCACCTGTAGGAGCAAGTAAGGTGCCCGTCCGTTGCACGGAAGAGTGAAATACATTGATCAGGTAGTTGTTTATTTTGACAAAGGATGTGGGGGTCATCTCATGTGTAAAAGGTATCGATAGGTTTCTTCGGATATTATTTCATCTCTAGAGCTCAGAAACATCCGGGTGAAATAGATAAAAAAGTATCTTTGCAAACAAAAGCGCTCAACTATTCAACTTTGCATCCAAAACTTGTGAAGAAATAACTCTTATTGTGCTTGGTGGGAAATGGTTCATCATAAGTCTTTCACCGGTACTGTAGTAAAAATTCATACATGGAAGATTCTAGACTAAACCATAAATGGATACACTTTTATTAATGCGCGATACTCCAACAGAGCAAGATCATGCATGGAAGTATCCACAAGCTTAGACAGCGGATTAACTTGAGCGAAGACTAATGATAAACATTTAACTTAGTAATGCATATGTCCAGGTGAACCTCCTTGGAGTCCCCATGCACATTGTTGGGGGTCAAATAATACCGTGCGTCTTCCATGTCCACATCGGCGGGAAGGTCCCAGCTCGGCAGAGTCCAAGTCAACTTGACGTAGCCAGTTTCGCCGCCCACGGACCTCCGAGGGGTAGTAATAGTGAGCACACACCCGTACATCAGCCTCATGTCAGTGTCAGTGTTAGTGGCGTCGCCCCTGACGCACACTACAGAGCTGGGCGGCGGCCTGCGCAGGCCTCGCCGGTGGCCATGATCAAGAGGAAGACGCTGCCGTCATCCTCCGAGACTAGCAGGCGGCGCTGATCCTCCAGCGACTCCGGCATGGTGAACGGGTAGCACGTCTCGTACTTGATGTTCTTCGCCAAGGGCCAGTAGTGATCGCCGCATGCCTGTGTCACGTGATGCACGATGTCCGCCGGCGAGCCCCAAAATGGCACCGGGCACTCATAGAAGTAGACGAAGGGCTCCTTGGAGGCATCGACCAGGCCGTCCATGAAACGGGAGTGGCTGCAGGGGACGTTCCGCCAGTTGAATATATGAGCAAGTTACTACAAGTTACTACAAAATAAATCATGACGGCTATAACAGAGATTAAACTAATCATGCGGACTAGCATAGTAGATGAACAGTTCGAGTCTAGGGCACAGACTAGAAACATGAATTGTACCACGATTTCGAAAAGGAAGGACAGAAACACATACGGTGCAACAGGAGCAGCACCATTGGCGTTGAGGTTGTCGCCCATGTCATTGAGGAAGAGGTTGCCGAGGTTGGGGAAGAAGTCGTCGCTGGTGAAGTCGTGGCTGCTAGCAGTCGCGAGAGTGCACTCCCCAAATGCCAACAACCCCCGCCGAATGGAGCGCGGGAGGGAGTGGCTGTAGGGGACGTTGCGGCCGCCGAATGGAGCGCAGGAGTAGCCCACCAAGCAGTAGACGGTGCTCCTCCCTAGTCTCTATTCTTATCTCTATCTCTACTACTCTTCTTTGTTTTTTATAATATACTAGTTGTAGTTGTCAGATTGAATAGTACTGCACCGTCCACTGCACGCCCGGCTGAACACGCCTCCTCGCCTCCATTAAACCCGCATGCAAACTGAGAAACCTACTGTGGCCCGCGGGAGAAAATTTGCTGGTTGCAGCGGGAGGGTTATTCTACAAATTTTTAGCAACTTAGCATGCGACCGTTTGATCTCAGATCCAAGGGCTGCCAGACACCCGCATCATGGTCGCACCTACCACGACATCGTCGCGACGCCTGCGGTCGCGCCTTTGAGATTTAACATGGTGCGTTAGGCTATCGATGTTGGCATGTCATACATAGTCATCACTTAGTCACTCATTACTACAACAAGGTTAGCTGTAAGGTTAGTCATCACTTAGGAGAAAATTTTACTCTCTTCAACAAGGAGATAATGGAAAGTCAAATCACGGGCCCCACCTGTCCAGCAGTAACTCATTTGTCAAATCACACAGCCCTACGTTTGCAGCAGCCTACTCCCTCGTCTTCTCGCGTCTCTGTCGAACCGACTAGGTGGAACTGTCCCGCCGCCTACCGGGCAGGAAAAGCCCCGCCCTCGACTTTTAAATAGTATACAGTATACTAATTTTGTATCCATGGATTGCGCCCGCGCCATGTAGCAAAGCGTCTAGAAAATGGCTGTCAGCGTTCTGGGAACGGGGGTACCCAGACTTGCCTGCCTGCAGCCGGCGGCGTGGCTCAAGGGGTGGCCCAGTACGGCCCATCTTCATCAACACAAGCTCAAGACCCTTGCGAGGGGCCAAGCCTCGTGGGGTGGATTTAGAGGAAGCTTCCTCGAGCACGGCCTCACAGGTGGCTCATGAGGAGGCGGAGAGATCAAGGCGGGGTACCTCACGAGGTGCCCATGACGCAAGCCATGACGACCGAGGGCGCCAGCCAGCGCAGTGTCCTCATTTCGCCCTTGGTGCAAAGGGGGCAAGCGCAGCCGAGAGCATCAAGCAAAGGCAACCATTTCGGTTCAACAAGACCAAGACCAGCAGAACGGCAGGAAGGAGGTGACCATGGAGCCCAAGCCGGCGTCACCGTCAGAGTCTTTGGCAGGCGAGGACCGACTTTAGTCAGGATAAGTGTACTAGATGTTCCCCTTCAAAATGGCCAATTGTTGGCGCCCTTCCTGCTCCATATTTGGGAAGAGTCCCAGGGCCTCCCACTATCAATAGAGCTAGCCACCCAAAGGGTAGAGCGATCTGGGATCGAGACCTGATCGACCGGAAAGATAGGCAAGAGAGAGAGAGAGAGAGAGAGAGAGAGAGAGAGAGAGAGAGAGAGAGAGAGAGAAGTGACTGAACTCCCCCTAGCAGTTCATTGCACCAGCCAAGAACAGACCCTCGCGAGGTTGTTCTTCCTTGTATTTTTCATCATCAGCCCCTGAGGCAATCCACCACACCACACACTGGAGTAGGGTGTTACACCACAATGGTGGCCCGAACCAGTATAAACCTCTTGTCCCTTGTGTTGTTCTTTGTGTAGTTTAGATCCTTGCAGGCGACGGCGCGAGGTAGGTTGGAGGTGTGATCTCGCGTGCACCCCAGAGTTGAACCTAGAGGTTCCGCCGAACCGAAATCCGACATTTGACGCGCCGGTAGGGTGCACCGAACCGCATTTTGCCGCCTCGCGCCCCGTCGCATCGTCATCATCATGTCCGGCGACCCAGCGGGCAATCCCGATCCCTGGGCAGCCTGGCCTGCCCGCACGGAGCCGTTTGCCCCGGGCGACCTCAACCCCGTGCCCCAGGTAGCCAGCGGTCCGCAGGGTGCTGCGGGCCACGGGCGACGCGGTCAGGCAACGCCAGCTCTCACGCCGCGACAGGTGCGGTCGGCGGCGAGGGCCTCGAACCACACCGCAGCCACGGCGCCGTACACCCGTCTGGAGCAGGCGAACTCAAGGGTCGTGCTCACGGTGGCCCGAGAGCTACTGAAGTGCAGGCTGCTGGAGGCGGCCACGACGTGCTGCTGGAGCGGGTGGCAGAGCTCTTGGCTTCGCCGCGCACGAGGGCTCACCCTTCGCACCCAGCCGCCGCCTCGATTCCATAGGCGGACCGCACGGAGGTTCTCAGCAAGGCCGCGCTGTTCGAAGCGGATTCAAAGGCCACCTCAATGCCAACCAGGGCCGTCGACCGGGCTAACAGTGGCGCTGCCTCCGCCCGCCAGCGAAGGAGGATTCGCCACAGCCCACGGCCCCAAGGCCAGGCTACCACCCCAAGGTTGGCTTTGAAGCAGGGGCTGCATGGCACACGGGCACTACAGCTAAGCATTGGGTGGCGGCCCCGGAGGAGTATGTGCCCCACATGATGGATCAAGGCACAGCGTGGGAGGAAGGCCATGGCTCGCTCCTCGGCCCAAGCTGGGGGAAGAGACACCAAGTTGAGCTCTTCAGAGCCCAGGAAAGCCCGTCGACCATGGCTGGAGGCAGCGACATCGGTACCGCTAATTCCTCAGGAGCAGGCATATGCTAACCATAGATCTTAGGAGGTACAGGTCGTCGCTACCCCAGTCCAGCAGCTTCCTACCCCTCAGGAGGAGGGCGCCGGGGGCTGCAGGAGAGGGGCCGAGATCTGGCATCACCACCGTGGCGTTCGGAGCAAGGCCTCCTCAGGAGGTAGGACCTCTGCCGGGAAGGTGCCTCAGGGCCTACCCCTAGCAGAGGACCCGTGGTCTTCAAGGGAACCGCTGGCGACCGCTCTACCCCATCGGCGGAGTCCTCGGTCTCCGGCCGTCGTCGATGGCACTAGAGTGTAGCGCAAGGCGGGGCCCTCGTCTGGTGATATGAAGCAAGGCCAGTACCTGTGAAGAAGGCCCAGTGCCTGTGAAGCTCGCCGCCCCGTGACACTCTCACGTAATAATGAGTGGGGCTATACACGCATACAGGTCTCCGGAGAGCCGCCCTCGGGCCTCGGGGCTCCCGCCACGATGGCAGCACTTAGCTCCGCTTGGTGAGAAGACGCCAAGACTAGACTAGGTGCCGGACGCGGCTTTTTCTGCTTTTCTTGCTTTTCCCCTTGACTGTCGCTTTTTTCCCCCGTTTGGATTTAACTTGGATTTGAGCTTGAGATTTGTGTGTGTTCGGGGAAGGGGTGTTTAGTCTCGTTCGAGCAATCTCTCGCGTTCTGGTTACCGCTTTGCCTCAGCTGCCTCCCCTCGTGAGCCCCTCACGAGTCGGGCCAGGCCTAGCATGCGTGCAGCGCGGACTGCCATGCCCACGCCCTCTCAGGAGGTTCTCATTACAGGTTCAATGGGCTCGTTCAGGAGGCACTCGGGACACCACAGCCTTCCGCAGGCTACCTCGGGGCCCACGCGGGTCGAAGGTAAACAAGCCAGTCGGCTCGTCGCAAGGCCAGCCACTTGGCGGAAGCGTACGGGTGATATTGTATCTACTAATACGCTAACTAAAAGTTTTTACACGAGGGGCTCCCCCTCCCAAAGTGCTCTTACAACCTTCAGGGCCAAGCCCGAACTCTATCTGTGGAGGGTAGAAAGCGGGAACAACACGCGGCAATCGGATAAATCCCCCAATGCATCCTCAAGGGCACCTCCTGAATCGTCACTGGCATCGCTGGCCTCGCACTCACCCTCCGCTTCTCCGTCGGCAGCGTCAGGGCCGTTCACCACGCCGCCTTCATCAGCAACCACGACCACGCTGTCGTTATCAGTAGTGAAGGCCCTGATGAGGGCATCCACACTGTCTTCCACCCAGTGCGCCAGGTCGTCCCAGATGGCCTTGGGTACCGGGGCGATGGCGACATCAAAGTCAAAGTGGAGATCCATGTTCTGAAGATGACTGAAGACGCGAGAAAAAGCACGCCCGAGCAGGGCACGGCTCCTCTCCTCCACCAACCTGTTGGCTCTGCCCGACCGTGCCTCCAGCTGCGTCACCATATCAGTGAAGAACTAGAGGTTACCAGCATAGTTAACCGCATGAGGCTCCCCAACGGCCGCCTCACAGATGTTGCCCAAGGCCGTATTAGCTCTTTCCCGGAGCGTGCGGAGCATAGGGCCATGCTCGTGCTCCAGGATCTACCGCTGGCATATCTCGTCCTCGCTCCCCGTGCGACGGCCTCATCTGCGTCCACCCGTTAACGGAGAAGAAGCACCTCGGCACGGGAGGAAGTCAGCTCCTCCTGTGCCGCGCCAAGGGCGGCCCGGGAAGCGTCAGCCCGCCGCGTCACTTCATCCAGCTTGGCCCCTCGTGGCGGCGGTCCTGCCTTCCGCTCGACCCTAATCAACTCCAGCCTCTCCTCGAACTCGCGCTCGAGGTTCGAGCGGGCCGCCGCCACCCGACGATCAACCTCTTCCAGGACTCGGGCCTCCCAGGCAGCGTAATCGTCCTCCGCCGCGCCACCAAGCGCTCTCTCGCTCAACTGCGCCAAGGTCACGGGCGCTGGCAGCTTCAGCGTCGCTGCCTCCTCACGCCTCTCGAGCTCCGCCTGGTCGACGAAGCCCCCATCATCGGACACAAGGGCCGCCCACGGAGCTCCACCTGCTCTCTAGGGAATTGCTCTGTGCACCGAGCTCCCGCGCCCGCCTCCGCCACCTCACGCCGCGGTCAGCCTCACCAGGCCTCGATGGCCCGGGAGCGGGCCTCCCAAAAAGCCGCCAGCGACACCTCCGCTTTCTCATTGTCGAGGTCATGCTAGTGGCGCGCAAGGGCAACGGCCACCTTCAGCTTGCGCCTTTCTTCAGCTAGGCGCAGGCCCTAAGCTTCAAGGCGCGTGTCCTCGCCGCAAGTTCTACACCTGCTGGCTCATCGTCTGGCCGCCTCCGGAGAAACCCTTGGCGGGCGCGGCTGCCTCCCAGGGCCGAGCACGCCTTCCGTGATCGCCCTCCGCCCAAAGTGAGGGGCCACGAATCAGCACTCCCCTCAGGCGGGGGCTGGGGCTGGCGCCCTCGCCATGGCCGGGCGCGCCTCTCCAGAAGCCCGGCCCAGAGCTGGCTCATCCTCAAAGGAAGAACGCAGGGCCGACCTTAGCAAGTCGCCGTCCACGACCAATCGAGGAGCCCAAGGCAGGCTGGCTATACCCCGGGAAGGCTCGCGAAGGAGGGTCGCGAGGTGCGCAGAACCATGATGCATCACAGGATGGCTCACCTCTCCAACCGGCCTCACCACGAGGGAAGTGCTTGAGCTTGGAGCGCTTGGGGACGGTGGAGAGGGCGAGGCATGGGGGGATGGCTCCTCAGCCGTCTCCGTGAGCTCGGCAGGAAGGGCCCTACAGGGCAAGGATCAGCCGAAGCAGCGGGAAAATAAGGAACTAAGAAAGGGGAAGGCTTACTCATCAATGGCGGCACTTCCCGCGCTCAGAGGCGGCAAGGGTAATCATCACCCAAGGCCTCCTTTCTCTTTCGGAGAGCCTCGAAGTCCACGCGGAAGCGGCCCAGGAGCTCGACACAGGGGTCAGCCTGCGACGAGGAAGAAGCGCCAAAGTGACCAGCGTCAGGGGCGCCAGTCGCCTCACCAAGAAGGGTGGCCGGGGCCTCAGGGGCCTCGGCCACGGGAGCCGCGGGCCGCGGCTCAACACCTTCAGCCACCGCAGAGCGGGCCACAGGAGCTGTCGCCTCAGGAGTGCCACATGGCATCATCATCCCGGCGGAGGCCCCCTCAGCCCCCGATGGCCCTTGCCTCCCAGCTCCACCACTCGAGGAAGGACCGCCGTGGGCAACCGGAAGGGCAACCACCACAACTGGGTTCTCACGAGGTCCCATGAGGCCTGTGGGGCGCAGCCCCAATTCGTCGAAGCTGGGCATTTGCTTCATGAAATCACCCCTATTCGAGCAAAGGTACGGCAGGGCACCCCTTGCCGGATGCTGCCAGGGGAAGGGTCCCCGGTCAGGATCATGAGAACCTTCCTCATCACTTCAGGCATCAGATCCTCCTCCCGAGCCTCATGCGGTCTTCACGCTTCAAGGCCCACATCCGCGGAATGGCGCCGAGAGGGCAATGCAGCATAGGAGGAACTCCTTCACCACCTTGGGTGCCGTCACGTCGAGCGCCCTCAAGTTCGCAAAGCGAATGCCAGACGAAGAAGAGCCGGGGGATCGTGAGAGTCTCCTGGCCCCTACCCGAATTGGGGATAGCGGGTAAGGTTGGCTCCGAAAGCAGGGGGCTAGGCACCCCGACATCCACATACAACCACCGCTCACGGAACCCAGTCGCAGGAGGAGGAACGCAGTTTCTGGTGCGCTAAGGAAGCTCACGCACCCCGAGCATTGGGTGGGGTCGCTGACGCGCAAAGAGAAGAATTGGCGCAGCAAGGCAACTGAAGGAGGAATGTTCATCATCGCCTCGCAGACAAAAGCAAAAACGGCAAGAATTGTAATGGATTCGGGACCCAATGCATCATGTGGATCTGGTAATGGGAAAGCACAACGTTGAAGAAATCAGAAAAGGGGGGAACCAGTCCTGCCCACAGGGCGTCGGCAAAGTACTGGACCTCGGTGACTATTCTATCCGTGGAGAAGTGAGACGCGGGCCAGACCGTCGTCCTCCCACACTCGTTGAAGATGGTGGCAAGGGCCAAGCTGACCTTGTCCAAGCCTTCCCGGTTGAGTATGATCGACCGATCGACAGCAGGAGCCGTCGGTGACGGCGAGCGGGGCGGAGGCACAAGCTTTTTCCCTTTCCCCTTCTTCGTAGGAGCCATGGCGATAGGAAGGGGGAGGATTCGAGATTGGATTGGAAGCGGAGACTGGAGCTCGAGAGGAGGAAGAGCAGAAGACGCTCGAGCGGTGAGAAGAGGGATGACTGTGTGCAACCATGGGTCCGCCTAGCTGGGCGCAAAATAAGGAGGCGTGGGGGAACAGGTGCGCTCATGTCCAATCAACCGCCACGCTGCGCCCAAGGCCGCAGCCTATTGGGGCCCGCGGCGCTTCGCACTTGCCCCTTCGCTTCTCTACTAAGCCAAGTCCAGGCGTGCCTTGGGCCCGGGGGCTACTGTCGGCGTTCTAGGAACGGGGGTACCCAGACTTGCCTGCCTGCGGCGTGGCTCAAGGGGTGGCCCAGTACGGCCCATCTTCATCAACACAAGCTCAAGACCCTCGCGAGGGGCCAAGCCTCGCAGGGTGGACGACAGGAAGCTTCCTCAGGCACAGCCTCGTCAGGCTGGCTCGCGAGGAGGCGGAGAGATCAAGGCGGGGTACCTCACGAGGTGCCCATGACTCAAGCCATGATGACCGAGGGCGCCAAAGGGCGCCAGCCCGCAGAAGAAGTCCTCATTTCCCCTTTGGTGCAAAGGGGGCAAGCGCAGCCGAGAGCATCAAGCAAAGGAAACCATTTCGGTGCAACAAGACCAAGACCAGCAAAACGGCAGGAAGGAGGTCACCGTGGAGCAAAAGCCGGCGTCACCGTCAGAGTCTTTGGCAGGCAAGGACCGACTTTAGTCAGGATAAGTGTACTAGATGTTCCCCTTGAAAGTGGCCAATTGTTGGCGCCCTTCCCGCTCAATATTTGGGAAGAGGCCCAGGGCCTCCCACTATAAATAGAGCCAGCCACCCACAGGGTAGAGGGATCTGGGATCGAGACCTGATCGACCGGAAAGATAGGCAGAGAGAGAGAGAGAGAGAGAGAGAGAGAGAGAGAGAGAGAGAGAGAGAGAGAAGCGACTGAACTCCCCCTAGCAGTTCAACGCACCGGCCAAGAACAGACCCTCGCGAGGCTGTTCTTCCTTGTATTGTTCATCTTCAGCCCCTGAGGCAATCCACCACACCACACACTGGAGTAGGGTGTTACACCACAATGGTGGCCCGAACCAGTATAAACCTCTTGTTCCTTGTGTTGTTCTTTGTGTAGTTTAGATCCTTGCGAAGCGACGAGGCGTAGGTAGGTTGGAGGTGTGATCTCCGCGTGGACCCCAGAGTTCAAACCTAGAGGTCTGCCGGAACCCGAAATCCGACAACGGCGGCACACATGTACGGAGTATACAGCACGCCCGTCGCGTTCGCGTCGCACCCCATAAGGTCGGTTGGTCTGGCACGCTGCTCTTCGAATGGAATGCGCGTCATATTGTGTTCGCACACACATGTCGGACGATTGAGAACGGACCATAGGCACACTTCCCGACCCCGCAAGTCGGGTGACTTAATAGAAGTGGGAGACGAGCGATAGTACTAGAGAATTGTTGTACTATGTTGGTGCCTGGAGGATCCCTGCAAGACACGAAAGATCAGTTCGTCCATGCATGTGACCAGACTCCAGCAGACACGCCTAGATTGGCTATCGTCTACATATCGTGCAGGCTGTGTTGTACATGGCTGTAGTTGTGGTGAGAAATATAAAAAAAGGTTTCTTGTCATCTCGCAAAATTATGTGTCATGTGCTTCGGATCACTGCGAGGGTTAAACAGCGACAACTGAGTTGGGCCAGTCATTGGGGGCACATGCACGAATAGTGACTACTCGGCTGCCATCTAGGTCAAGCCGGCTATGTTAATTAGGACATGTATCGACGGACCCCTTTTATACGAGTTTATCTTTAATTTGAGCTTTGTTCCTCGTCTAGTTTGTCCGTCGGGATTCATGTTGTCTCCTTTGGGCAGTGAGGTTATGATTTCTTGTCATGTGGTATTTTTTCGTGTTATATGTTATAATCTGGCGCTTCAGATCAAAATGACGACAACTGCGTCTCCGGGCCACGTGCATGAAGACTTCTCGACAGTCATTGACGAGGTCAAGCCGGCTCCGGTAGACAAAATAAAACTAAGTACTACTCCACTATATAGGCGGGAGCCTCCGCGCTTGCTTGCTAGTGTTGCTCTCTTCACACCATCTCGGCCTCTCCAGATCTAAACACGACAGCGGTGGCCACACTCTCTCGCTCTCTCTGCTCACCGCTGGTCACAGATCCACTCGGATCCTCTCCGCCGGGGATGGTGAGAAGGTGCAACGCTCACGCTGGTCGCCTCGGCCGACGGCTCTTACCACTGCTGGGCGCGCCCCGATCAGCCCGCCTTGCCGTTCTCTCCGAAAGCACCGTTGGCGAGGAGGGCCTGACCTTCTTCTTCTCTGCCCAGTGTGGGCAGATCCGGCCTCCCGCCGCCCACCTAGCGACATCCCGCGACCATCGGTATAACTTCCTTCAAACAGGCCTTGCTCTACTTTCCGAGCTCTGGACGTCGCTGCATTTGTAACTTTTACTATTTCTCAGGGGCCCCTCGTAGATAGGATCGATCGGCTGTTTGAAAACCACCTATTTTTTACGTTTAAGAGGTAAAACTAGTTCATCCACTTGAATCTAGTACTACTTGGTTCAAATAAGGAACAAAGGGGGTGGGGGTGGGGGAGGATTTGTTACCTGAATCTAGGACTTGGTCGAAAGAGGAAATAATGGGGGCGAAAAGTAGCAGAGACTCGCTATCCAACTGGTCTCTAGGTCTAATAGGGAAATAAAGGGAAACGCAATACAAACTCAATATAAACCCGATCTATTGGTTGAAAAAGGAAAGAAAGTGCGGACTGGGGGACAAGTCAACAGAGTAAGTCCAGCACTAGATTTGCTAGCCTCACACAGTGGCCCTGTTTTGGATACTCTAACACAGTTAAAGTTAGAGTTATTTCTAACCCACTCTAACTCAAATAAGCACCTCTCCACCGGGATAGTTGGGTTAGATGGAACTAACCCACTCTAAACCTACCTGTTTGGATACTTTTGGGTTATTTAAGCCCCCAACTAACCCAAACTAGCTCTAACCCCATGATCCAAACATGGCCAGTATAAAGGTGGCTATACCGAACAAAAATGGGACCAACCGGATATCCTGTTACGATGTTTGTTGCCCGAGCCACTCTTATGTAATGCCACCGGTAAAATGTAGGAGTCGCCTTTGTTAAAAGTAAGGACACGTTAAACCAATGTTGTTTTCAATGTAATGCCTCCAGAATATGAATCAATGGCACTTCTTTACATGTCCTGCTAAAATTTCCCATTAAGATAAGTTGGTTCTTTTCGTTAGAAATGCAACTGTCCTGGTCCGCCTACTCTCCCGTGCCCAAAGTAATGTCGTATTTGACAGTTGTCATAGTTAATCCTAATGCCCACACTAATATCTAGCAATGACACTACTTTAGAAATTCCTACTGTCCTGGTAGGATTACCATTCAGATAAGGAACATGCTTCTTTTCATTTGATGCATGTTTCATCACTTGTTAGTCACCCTCCTTTCCACCTTTTTTGTGCAAATAGAGATATACATTTCACGCTCGATCTTAGTTGAACTGCACAAATAAAATCCAAATTATAGTTGAGAATTCCAAGAGCTTCACAACCAACCTTGATGTTGCTCAATTTTATCGCAACTAATGAAGAACAAGCTCTCTGGGTTTCGTTTTCTGATGGAAATGGAACCGGGGCTGGAGCCCTTTTCTTAAAAAATTTGAAGAAGAAGCTGCTAGCTCGCGGGACATTGCTTCATTTTAGGTGAACTGCACCAAAAGGTCCCATGAATTGAATCATCCATGTTGGTGACTGAAAGAGCCAGCTTCAGCATCCCAGTCTAAGCACCCCCGGCCTCCATCCTTGCAACGCACGGTACACCTCGTTTGCCACCAGCTCGACCCTAGTGTCACTGATAAAATGAAGTAATAATACAGTTAAAATAGAGCGAGTGTCATCTTTATCATTTCATTTCCAATGTAGATAAAGAAAGTGCTTCTCTTGGTTAAAGTATTGTTGGGGATATAACTATTTGTGTAAGCCGCCCAGGAGGGGCCGGATTACACAAAGAAGACTCGCCAGATCAGAGCCCGTAATCAAGCATGAAGATGGCGGTTCAATAAAGGGCTTAAGGCCCACACGCGACTTAAGGCCCGTTGTAGCAAACCGCCACAATGGCATAACTTGTATCATAAGGTAGATTTCACTAGTCACCGAGCCGGACACTGTTTATAAGCCGGCCGGGACTCTGTAATCCGCAGGGTGTCAACCCGTGTATATAAGGGGACAACCTGCTGGTGGCTTAGGGGCAAGAAACAACTCATCGAGTGCCGGGCAAAGCGTATCTCGCTCCCTAGTCATCGAAACATCAAGCAATACCAACCGAACTAGACGTAGGCTTTCCTTCACCTCAAGGGGCCGAACTAGTATAAAACCTCTCGTGTCCTTTGTCCCGATTAACCCCTTTAAGCTTCCTAGTTGCGATGGCTCCACGACTAAGTCCTTGCAATAGGACATCTGCCGTGACAATTCCACGACAGTTGGCGCCCACCATGGGGCCAGCGCACGGTGGATTTGAGTTCTTGAAGGGCAGCTTCGAAGGGCTCAAGGGATATGCAGTGGGCCGGATGACCAACAGTCGTCGCGGCAAGATCTACATCGACAACAAAAGCTGGGGCCCCGACACCGACTTAATTGAGTACGGGTACCGGGTCCCATTTGGCGGAATCCACGTCTTCATTGGCCGGATCGGTGAGCCGGGCCCTGAGCCGGACAACTGCACCGACCTCATCGAGACGGCTCAGCGTGGGAGACCCGCCCGAACTCAACCTGTCGTGAAGCGTGCCTTTGTGGGCTGCGTCCACGGAGAAGTACTTCCTGAAGGATCTAAAGATGGTGGTGCGACGGCCGTCCCCTTGGAAGATGATTTGCCCGCCGGTTCAATAGATTCTTTATATCAAGTCCAAGAGGGGCATGCTTGGGGGCTGTTCTGACGGCTCTAGCACTCCGGACTTCTATGAGCCCAAGCTGGGCAGGAGTCTTCATGGCTAGTACTCAACCTGGTCAAAACTCAACGGCTGCAACAGCAATAACGTCTGGGTCAGGAGCAGCCGGGGCAGGAGGCCATGTGCGCCCGCCGACTCAGGTGCTGATGGATCTTATGGATAAGCTGATGGCCCTGTTAACCGCCACGGTTATTCCTGCAAATCAAGATGAGCATAACGCGGAGGTGGTGAGGGTGCATGAGGAGATAGCCTGGGCCAAGGAGGCCTTGGCAGCTGACGACACCAGGTTAGCTACAGAGCGGGCGGCTTTGGGCGCGGGCGCAAGAACTCGGTGAGGCTTTCCAGCTTAATATGAGCCTGAACGCATCCAATGAGGTGATGAGTAGGAGACATCAGAAAACCGGAGCGGGAGTGGCTACCAGAACCGGCGGTGTTCCTTGTTTGGTGCCGGCTCTGTTGGATGTACATCTATCCAAGGACTTCAAGGGACCTCGAAAGGTGCCGAATTACACGGCCGACTTACAGCCCGGAGCATGGATCGAGAGTTACGAGATGGCCATGGAGCTACTGGAGGTCAGCAACGCAGCAATGGCTAAGTACTTCACCATGATGTTAGAGGGAACAGCCCGGTCTTGGTTAAAGGGTTTGCCACCCAATTCCATTAGCTCATGGGCAGAGCTAAAGGCCTGGTTTATCCAGAACTTCAAGGACACTTGCAAGCAATCTATGTCAATTGTGGAGTTGACTAATTGTAAGCAGTAGGAGGGTGAATCCACAACTCATTGGGTGCGCTGGGTCAAGGAAATAATACATTAAATGCGATAAGATGGATGCCGGCTCTAGTCCTCATGTTGGAGAAGAATTGCCGTTTTGAGCCGCTTAGGCGAAAGCGGGCGCCTTAAGCATGATTGCAACGATATGGGTATGCTGATGGCGGCTTTAGTCAAATACCGATTCTCGATACTACCAAGGATCCTGCGTCGATGAGGAAAAGACAGGAAGGGAAATAAAATGGCAATGGAAAGGGTCAGAAGATAACCCGCAAATCAAGGAGGCAACAAGCGTAAAGCGGAGGGTAACCCGGAGTTTGTGGCCAATGCCGGTGCAGGGTAACAATCGAGAGCGTAAAGGAAAACCGCCCCTTGATCTAGCGGGTCGTCCATCTCTTGAGCAGCTTCTCAATGAGACTTATGCGAGACACGGTACTCGGAACGACCCGCCACCCACTTATGGAAAGATTGCGCGATCATGAAGGCTTTCAAGAATTCCAACATGTTTGATGGCAATCATGGACCGGGCGGTGGTTCAGGGGCCGGCGGCTTTCATGGCCCGGGCGGCAGTTCAAGTTCCGACTTTCAGGGAAGTCAAGGCGGCTAGATTCAACAGCAGCCTGGTCAAGGGGGACAGCAGCAGCAGAAGTCAGGTTATCAAAGCCACCCAAAGTTGCTGAATGGTGGGCAGTACCATGTGTTTACCACTAATTTGTCCAAACGTGACCAGAAGGTTCATAAGAGGGCCATGAATTCTGTTGAGCCGGCGGTTCCCCGTTATTTGAGGTGGTCAGAGAAGCCCATTATATGGAGCAGGGAAGATCACCCCTCCGGGTTGATAATCCGGGTCAGTTGGCGTGGTGGTAGCACCTCAGGTTGGTGGATATAAATTCACTAAGGTACTCATGGACGGAGGAAGCAGCATCAGTATTCTCTATTATGAGACCTTTCGCCGCATGGGGTTGACTGATAAAGACTTGAGGACGTCCAACACTATCTTTCATGGAGTGGTGCCTGGTAAGTCGGCGTACCCAATTGGCAAGATTGAGCTGTAAGTGGCCTTTGGAGATGAATATGATTCCAGAGCTGAGAAAATGACGTTTGAGGTAGTCAAAATCAGGAGCCCGTATCATGCTCTGTTTGGACGGCCGGCTTATGCCAAGTTCATGGCGCGGCCATGTTCTGTTTATCTACAGCTCAAGATGCCGGGTCACAAGGGCACCATCACTGTGCATGGGAGTCGAAAGGTAGCCTTGGAATGTGAGGAAGGCGATGCGGCTTATTCTAAGTCTGTTTGTGCAGCGGAGGAGCTGAAGTTTTATCAGAATAATGTTGACCCGGCAGATATGACCTCTTTAAAGAAGCCGACTACAGAGCATGACCCGACATTAAAGTTTAAATCGGCTACTGAAACAAAGCTTGTTGACTTCACTCCAGGCGACTTTTCCAAGCAGTTCAGCATCAGTGCCAACTTGGATCCTAAATAGGAAAGCGCGCTCATTGAGTTCATCCGTGAGAACCGAGACATCTTTGCATGGAAACCTTTTGACATGTCGGGTGTTCCGAGGGAACTTGCTGAGCACACTCTTAATATTGATCCAAAGTATAAGCCGGTCAGGCAATTTCTTCGACGGTTCAATGAGGAAAGACGGAAAGCTATTGGGGAAGAGGTCGCTCGGCTCTTAGCGGCTGGATTCATTGTGGAAGTCTTTCACCCGGAGTGGTTGGCTAACCCGGTGCTGGTACTCAAGAAGAATGGCACTTGGCGGATGTGTGTGGATTACACGGACTTAAATAAGGCTTGTCCGGCTGATCCCTTTGCCCTCCCCCGTATTGATCAAATCATCGATGCTACGGCGGGTTGCGAGCGTTTGAGTTTTTTGGATGCTTACTCTGGCTATCATCAGATCAAAATGGCAGTTAAGGACCAGGAGAAGACGGCTTTCATCACTCCGTTTGGAGCCTTCTGCTATGTATCTATGCCATTTGGGCTCAAGAGTGCCCAGGCGACTTATCAGAGAAGTGTACAAAATTGTCTCCAAAGTCAAATTGGGCGCAATGTTCACGCTTATGTGGATGACATCATGGTGAAGTCCAGGGAGAAGGAAACCTTGATATCTGATTTAAAGGAGACCTTTGATAATCTCCGGGTTTATAAGATGATGCTTAACCTGGACAAGTGTGTGTTTGGTGTACCTGCAGGCAAGCTTCTGGGTTTCCTGGTCTCAAATAGAGGCATTGAAGCTAACCCAGAGAAGATCAAGGCGATCACCTCCTTGGCCAAACCGGCGTGCATCAACGATGTTCAACGTTTGGCGGGTCGTGTTGCCGCTCTAAGCCGGTTCATAAGCCGGTTAGGTGAGAAGGCCCTGCCGCTATATCAGATGATGAAGAAAACGGATGCTTTCGTCTGGAGTGACGCTGCTGACGCTACCTTTAAGGATTTAAAGAGACAGTTGTCTGAGCCGCCGGTCCTAGAGACTCCCATTGATAGAGAGCCATTGCTGTTATATGTGGCTTCTAACGCCCGAGCCGTCAGTGTGGCCATTGTGGTGGAGCGCAAGGAGGCTGGCAAGGAGCATCCGGTTCAACGGCCGGTTTACTACATCAGTGAGGTGCTCATTGAGTCCAAGCAAAGGTATCGACATTGGTAGAAACTTGTTTATGGAGTGCTTATGGCAAGCCGGAAGATGACGCAGTACTTCCAAGGTCATCCTATAATTGTGGTAAGTTCTGCCCCCTTGGGAGACATCATCTAGAACAGGAAAGCCACAGGGCAAGTCGCCAAGTGGGCATTGAGCTTGGGCCTCATGGTTTGAAGTACATGCCACGTACAGCTATTAAGTCTCAAGCCTTGGTGGACTTTATCAATGATTGGACAGAATTACAGGCACCTGAGGAGAAGCCAGATAACACATATTGGACAATTCACTTTGATGGGTCCAGGCAGTTAGAAGGCTCGGGGGCTGGAGTCGTTTTAACTTCCCCCCGAGGTGACAAATTTTGTTATGTGCTTCAGCTTATGTTTCCCTGTACTAACAATGCAGCTGAGTACGAGGCTTTACTCCATGGTCTCCGGATGGCTAAAGAGATGAATTTGAGCCGGGTAAGGTGCTTAGGCGACTCAGACCTCGTCGCTCAACAGGTGTCAGGCACGTGGGACTCCAAGGATCACCTGATGGCGGCTTATCGTCGTGAAGTTGATGCGGTGACTGGAAACTTCAAAGGTTATCAAGTGGAGCACATTGATCGGAGGAAGAATGAGGCGGCTGATGCTTTAAGCCGGCTGGGGTCTCAGCGTAAGCCGGTGCCACCTAACACCTTTCTTGATGTTTTGCATAACCCTTACATCAAAGTGCCTACAGAGGAAGAACTAGCGATGCTAGACCCGGAGGCACAGTGGTGGCAGCTCTCCACGTTATCCAGCATTGACAGTCCCATATTTGGCCTATATGACCCGGGAGAGTTGCCTGAGGACGAGATCTTGGCAAGACAAATCATCAGGCGGTCCAAATCTATGACAATTGTTCATGGCGAGTTGCATCACCGCAGTGTTACTGGGGCGTTTCAACGTTGTGTGTCGCCTGCGGAGGGTTAGGAGGTACTTTGTGAGATCCATGAAGGAGATTGTGGTCATCATGCCGGCTCAAAATCTCTGGTGGCCAAGGCTTTCCGTCATGGTTTCTATTGGCTGACGGCTCATGCTGATGCGGAGGATCTGGTCAGCAGATGTGACGGATGTCAAAAATTCTCACGACGAGCTCATGTGCCGGCTCAAGAATTGAGGATGATTCCAATTACTTGGCCATTTGCAGTCTGGGGGCTTGACATGGTTGGACCTTTCAAAAGGTCTAAAGATAAGAAGACACACCTTTTGGTGGCAGTGGATAAATTCACCAAGTGGGTTGAGGCAGAGCCGGTCAGTAAGTGTGATGCAGCCACGGCGGTTCAGTTCATGAAAAAGGTGATTTTTTGGTTTGGCTTTCCACGTAATCATAGCGATAATGGTACTAATCTCTCCAAGGGTGCCATGGAAGAGTTTCATCAACGAGAACATATCCGCTTGATGTTTCTACTGTTGCTCATCCTCAATATAATGGTCAAAGAGAGAGCTAATCAAGAGATCTTGAAGGGTATCAAACCCCGGCTCTTGGTCCCCTTACAGCGAACTCCGGGTTGTTGGGTGGAGGAGCTACCCTTTGTGCTATGGAGTATCAACACAACGCCTAACAGATCTACAGGTTATACACCTTTCTTCATGGTGTACGGAGCAGAGGCAGTTCTTCCAAGTGACATCCGGCACGACTCACCCTGAGTGGCGGTTTACGTTGAGGCTGATAATGAAAAGGCTCGTCAGGATGCACTTGACTTGTTGGATGAGGAGCGAGACTTGGCAATAGCCCGCTCGGCGATTTACCAGCAAGACCTGCACCGCTATCACAGCCGCCGGGTTAGAAGCAGAGCCTTTCAGGAAGGCGACTTAGTGCTCCGGCTCATCCAGGATCAGTCTGCTATGCACAAGGTATCCCCTCCTTGGGAAGGACCCTTTGTGGTCAGCAAAAATCTGAACAACGTGTCATACTACCTTATCGATGTTCGGGAGCAGAAAGACTCACGTAAGTCGGAGGAAGAGACCCGCCAGCCGTGGAACATAGCTCATCTCCGGCCTTACTATACTTGAGCCACCGGCTCTCAGGATATATATATATTTTTTTCTTTTTTAGCAATGTATATATTATATAAAGCAATAAAGCAGGACCTCTTTTTCTTTCCACCTTCAAAGGTTTATATATCTTTTTTACCAGGTGGTGGAAACAACCAACAGGGAGCGGATCATATCTGAATCCAGCTTTCCATTTGGTTCGGCTTATGATCATATCTGAATCTAGCCATGGTCACTTGGGGGCTTCCTGTTCAAACATAGGTCGTATTCAAACCAAAGAGAACATAGCTGTCGATACCCAATTGATCGGCATACTGTCAAACCCACTTGGGGGCTTCTTGATCATATTTGAATCATAGCTTAACCCCTTTGGGTATGACGTGGATCGTATTCGAATCAGCGTCATTAAACAACTCTCATGGTCACTTGGGGGCTTCTTGTTCAAACATAGGTCGTATTCGAACCAAAGAGAACATAGCTGTCGATACCCTTTTGATCGGCATCGCCAAAGCCACTGGGGGCTATATGATCGTATTCGAATCTTAGCTTAACCGAACGGTTCACTGATCGTATTCGAATCAGAGGCCTTTGAAATTAAGTTTACTATTCATTATACTTTGTAAGTATAAATGTTATTAAGGGCCAGGTAAACATTATATGTGCCAACTGCCAGGAGTTAAATTAACTCTCTGATTTGGGTCACATAAGCCGGCGAGTATATACCAAATAAGATCGCAGGTATGCTATTGTGATCATAATCATAAACCAGCCTTTATATGATGTTTTGGTTCATACTCTGGGTTATCAATACTTATGTGACCCCGGATGCGATAAGTCGCCAAGGGAATTCTATTTTGTTTTATACACAGGATAAAGCAAGAAGAATTTTGACATCAAGGAAAGATCAACATAAGCTAGAAGTATATAACGATGGCGGCTTACGAAAGTATTAAGCGCCACAAATATGCGCGAAGGCATGACAAAGTTAAGAGGTTTTTTCAACCCTATTACAAGACTCCCCGAGTCTGAATAATGAAGCATTATTTTTTGCAAAGTCATAATGCCTGGCGGTTCACTCCTTTGGTGGGCTTGATGGTTCCGGGTTATCCTTCTCCGCCTCTCCTTGGTTGCTTTGTCCTGGAAGGTTGATGAGGTCCAGTCAATGCCACTCAAGGCTTCAAACTCAGCTTCATCATCTATTAAACCTGCTGGGTCCACTTCAGGGGCAAAAGTATGCTTATGCGTTGGAGGGATCAAGCTGACTTGATCATATGGAGTGTTTGGAATTCTCCGGTTCTCACTGTCATAGCTCGGAGAGTACTTGGAGAGGTCAGTATCGTTCCCAATAAGGGTAGCCACGAGACGTATGACTTTGACGCAGGCGGTGAATCATGATCATCAAATACGGTATGATCCTCCTTCAGACTCGGGTATCCAAGAGCAAGGTCGGCCGGATCTAGTTCTGGAATCCATGCTTTTGCCCGGCTCAATGCGGCTACGGCCCCGGCTCTTGAAGATGCCCGCCTTAAATCGTGGATCCGCCGAGGTAGCACATGAGACACTTCAAAGACGCCTTGCGAAGGTGGGAGTGGTATTTGATAAGGCTACAACAGCCAAAGCACGTTGTGACCCGGTGTACAACTGCTCCACTAGAGTGTAAACGGCCTTAAGTTTGAACAGCATGTTCTGCTTGAGGTTGGTGCTCCTGGGGCCTGTGTGTTCGCAAACATAAAGGTGAGCCGGAGATAACGGTCATGGCAATAATCAAACGAAGGATTGCAATATTTGGGGTTATGAACAATAACTTAGCGAAGAAGGCTGAGACCATTTGAGATATATGACACTTTAAGTCGGACAGCTCGGTTGTTGCTTCTGCGAGTGAAGCCTCTGCCGTCTCAGCCCGGGTCACCAGTGAAGCCTTCTCATCAGCCCAGATTTTCTTCTCTGACTCAAAATTCTTCTTCAACTTCTCTTGCTCAGAGACGCTGAATTCAAATTTGGAGTTGGCTTTTTTAGTTTCAAGCTCTTGAGTTGTCAGACGGCTCTTCAGGTCAGCAATCTCCGACTCAAATTGACTTATGGTGACCTACATTGATACCGAGTTATGGTAAGAATCATGGTAAGATATATTAAGTCCCAAGCACTTTACAAGTAAAGATACTTGACACTTGGGGGGCTAATGTATGCCGAAGAATTTTTAATCTACCATGCCGGGTTATGCATATTAAGTCTCAAACACTTTATAAGTAAAGATACTTGACACTTGGGGGCTAATGTGTATCGCAAGTTCAAAACTATCATGCTATAACCGAGTTAAATATATTCTCTTTAAACCGGAGATATCAACAGTAAGCAGATTTCTAAGTCTACAGCATATTTATCCATAAGCAGTAGACTTGGGGCTGGTACAGTAAGTAATATTCAGGAAAACAGTATAAGTTGTACCTCAGATTTGTGCTGTATTTGTTTCACCATGTCAATTTCCAGGTCACGGCTATTATGCACTTGATTCAGATAGCCCGAGACTATATCACCAATTCTTGGGTGAGTATAATCAGTAATGTCCTGCTTGGCCTTTCGGCATTCGACAAGTTCTTCCTTGGCAGTACATTTGGCAAGGACGATGAGGCCGCCTGTTCAATAAACGGCTTTTCAAAATTTCTACTGGTCGTCGTTTTTGACTGGCTAGGAGCTTCGGTTATCGAGCTATTGAGAGTACCTTGGCGGGTCGAGGTTGGCACCGAATGTCGGTTCGTTCAGCGGCTGATGGGTGGAACTGGCTGCAGCAGACATATCAGGCGCCGGTTCAGCTACAATCGGGTCTTGGGACGGCTTATTCTTCTTTGCCCTCTTGCTGGGTTGCTGTCAACAAAGGTAGAAGGATGAATACTAAAGCATGAGTAAGGTAAAAGCCTAAAGTAACTAAAGTTACGGTACCCGGGAGCATTTTTGAAAGCCGACATGTTTGATTGCATAGACTCGCCAGAGGAAGGAGCGGTATCCTGATAATTGGAGTCAGATGAATTGAGAGGTTGTCGAATTAAACCCGACAAAGGTAAAATAGAACATAAAATCGAAGATAACCTCAGTCCGACGCTTCCTAGTTACGTCAGGTAAGCCGGAGGAGAGTTCTGCAGCCTTGCTGGTCTGGGTCTGCCTCCGGCTTTCAAACTGTTGTTGCTTCAAAAGAAATTGAGGATCTTGATAATCTAGAAGATGTGAAAATCTTACTTTCCGGGTCACCTTTCGGATTTTTTGCTTGGGCAAAGGCTCTGAGTCGGAGGAAATTATAGTTACCTCTTTGCCAACCGCTTATTGTGCCCGTGATCCTCCCGAAGGATGAAATGTCAATAAAATAATGACAAAGGAGTTAAGAGAATCAGGTATTACCTCCTCATCATCCGAAGAATCATCCAATTTGAGTAAATCGGAAGCGCTGGGTTTCTTCTTCTTTGAAGTTCCCGTTTTGACAGCTTTCCTTTCGGTCTTCTTGGCTATCCTGGCTTGTTTAGCAGCCTCATGGTCATACTGGACCTTCCAAAAATTGTCATCGGCCTGTGAAAAAAGATAAGAAATTATGAGTACAAGTAAGGTGTGACAAGGCTAGGAGTATTTATTAAGGTTGATGACTCACTGCAGGGGCCGGGTTCTTCTTGCAGAAGGGAAGTAAGCCGAAGGCGTTACTAATTACTGTGCCCTCCTTCAGCTGCGACTGGGTCGTAGCTTCCACCACATCATCTTGTAAATTGTCAGAGCTATGACGCAGTGGATCATCCTTTTCGCCTGAATAAGTACACATTAAGCCGGGGCGGCGGCTTAACGGAAGTACTCGCCAAGCGACCCAAACTCGGACCAGATCAATGCCGTTTATGCCATTTCCCAAAAGAGCTTTGACCTTATTGATGGTGGGATTGAGAGGCAGACGCTCAATAGAAGTTAGCTTGTCCGCTAGTGGATGGTTGGATTCAAGGCGCAGAGCACGGAAGCTGGGCAGAGGGCTCTCGTTACCCGGGGAAGTATCCTGGCAATAGAACCACGTCTGATTCCAATCTTTCGGATGACTCGGCGATTCAAAGATAAGGAAAAGGCAGTCTCTCCGCCGCTGAATTGAGATACCGCCAAGTTCAAGACTGGGACCGATGGCACGTTCATTCTGCCGGTTCAAGTAGAAAAGCTCTCTGAACAAAAGCAGATTTGGCTGCTCTCCCAGGTACACCTCGTAGAAGACTTGGAAATTGCAGATATTTGACACGGAATTGGGTCCAATATCTTGAGGCCTAAGGTCAAAGAAATTCAAAACCTCCCTGAAGAATTTTGAGCAGGGAGGGGCAAATCCCCGGCTCGTGTGATCCATAAAAACTACCACCTCCCCTTCTTTGGGTTGAGGTCTTTCTTCAGACGGGCCAGGGGCACGATAAGACATGACCTCCTTCTTAGGCAGATGGCCAGACTTCACAAATTCAGACAGTTTACTCCTCATGACTGTGGATGGGACCCAATTACAGGTCACAGGAGCCTTGGCCGCTTTAGGTGCCATGACAAAAATTGAGGCCTATGACAAAAATAAGAGGATCCGGCTCAAATTTTACCCGGAGGAAAATATTTAAAACTAGTCATGATGGCGGCTTAAGAAGGGGCCTAATGATATATGGATGACTATGCGATAAATATTAAGCAGCTACAGGTGTTAGTGAGCAGTTAAACATATCCGGCAGAGGCAGTTTTTCACTTCCGGGTGGAACAAACAAGTTTCACAAGTTGCTGTTATTATTTCGGATCAAACAGCTGTTCTAAAAAGAACATTCTCTAGACCTAAAACTGGCGCAGATGAAGCTCAAGGGCTTGAATGGGGCCTCTGTGTGACATAAAGGGATTTATTTGCATTAAAAATAGGTGTGGAATATCTACTGCATCAGTTTTTACCATCTTCAAGATCAAGAAGAGCGGAGGCGATGAAATCTAAGGAAGGATCCTGATGAACAGCGAAGAACACAAAGAACTCGAAGGTCCTAGTGTGGATCTACGAAGCAGGGAAGAGGAGACTTACAGATGCAGGATTGCAGCGGAGGGTCGTTGAGTTCTTTCTGGTCAAACCAAGTTGATGCTGCGGCCGGAGTTGGTGAAGACGAAGGAATCTAGGACGGCGTCGGCGGCGGAGCTTGAGCGACAGACAAGCAGCGAGAGGAAGAGGATGACTGGAAGGAGGACAATGGGAAGACCTAGGTCGCGCCTATTTATAAGGAAAGGATAGCTGAGACGGCGTGAGAAATGAGGAGATAAAAGTTATTATCCAGCGGCCCCGACGCCTTGGTTTTCGGAACAGTCAGTAAAGGCAAAGATCCGTTGGAGGATACGATGAAATAAAGAATGAATTTAAGTAAGGACGACGTCACGGCGGGTTACCACGAATGCAAAAGATGACGTCATGGCGGGTTAAAGAAAACCTTTGCACAGCCGGAAGACTGAAGATTTACTTTTTAAAGGTATTTTAAGATTGACATGAACATGTTCAAATCAATCTGGGGCCTAATGTTGGGGATATAACTATTTGTGTAAGCCGCCCAGGAGGGGCCGGTTTACACAAAGAAGACTCGCCAGATCAGAGCCTGTAATCAAGCATGAAGATGGCGGTTCAATAAAGGGCTTAAGGCCTACAGGCGACTTAAGGCCCGTTATAGCAAACCGCCACAATGGCATAACTTGTATCATAAGGTAGATTTCACTAGTCACTGAGCCGGACACTGTTTATAAGCCGGCCGGGACTCTGTAAGCCGCAGGGTGTCAACCCGTGTATATAAGGGGACGACCTGCTGGCGGCTTAGGGGCAAGAAATAACTCATCGATAGCCGGGCAAAGCGTATCTCACTCCCTGGTCATCGAAACATCAAGCAATACCAAGCCGACTAGACGTAGGCTTTCCTTCACCGCAAGGGGCCGAACTAGTATGAAACCTCTCGTGTCCTTTGTCCCGATTAACCCCTTTAAGCTTCCTAGTTGCGATGGCTCCACGACTAAGTCCTTGCAAGAGGACATCTGCCGTGGCAATTCCATGACAAGTATGTTTCATCAACTAGTCCCATTGTTAATGTTTAAGCGTTTCTGCAAACTGGGGTGCTTAATTTTAGTTGATATGTACAAAAATAGAGATTTGAATGTCTCAAAGCGCCTCCTTGTACTATCTGCTGTACACCGATGTTCATCATCGCGTAAGGTGTATCTGGGAGACTTGGGATGATGTCCAAGATGAGGCGCATCAGATGAGGCGTCAGAGGCCCATCTCGCCCGCAGACATGGCATACTATGATACTATCGCAATATTTTCTTCTATTTATTTTGTGTGTTTCTCAAC
Source organism: Aegilops longissima (assembly GCA_021605205.1). NCBI lineage: Eukaryota > Viridiplantae > Streptophyta > Magnoliopsida > Poales > Poaceae > Aegilops > Aegilops longissima. The sequence continues at coordinate 592,049,121 of CM038679.1, read as the reverse complement.
TAGTGCCACTATAATGTAATCACGCTTTTTCATTATCTCAGGCAAACAGGATTATTCAGCTGCATTTTGGTGGAACTGCACAAATGTACGTATGGAACCGCATATATGCAGAGTGCGAGGTGTGCCAAGTAAAATTACCGACACCAACCATGCTGCATGCACGCATTGGCATCCACCACAACTAGTGGGATGTGGCGCTCTCGTGGATGGATCTTTCTCGCAGCAAATCCTCTAACCAAATACTAGTAGCTTATATTGGCAGTTTTCTAGGGAGTACTCTTTTTCCAAAGAAGCACCAATCTATTTTTCTTTATTTGTACATGTGTCACAACTTTGACCCAAAGGTCCAGAGCTATTTTAGGGTGATTGGCGAGTACTCGGAGACTGATTGTAAGCATTATTTTCATTAGTCATCACATCGATTGTAAGCATGAGCAGGTGGAAGATTAGGTTAATGCGAAGCTTACCTTAAACCCTACCGCCGCTGAAACGAGGCGAAGGCCGAGGAACCGTGGAGAACGTGGGGAAGCGACGCCGCGCCATCGGGCCTCCTCTTGCGGTAGGAGAACGACATTCTCCTGGGTTCGTGGCTCGCACCCTCACGAACGGCACACCATACTCGATCAATTGGTTATCCTCTGGTGCTCGACCTTCGACCAGACGCCCACCACCTCCGCTTAACCGCCGCCTCACGCTGAATCTGGCTGCTCCATCGCCCATAGGAGATACTCGATGAACTCGGAGGATCTGCGGGCGTGATCGCTGCCGAGGAGTGTGTACATCGCCGCCTCATCACCGCCGTCTCGCTCTTTCGCATACATTGCCACATGGCCCGCACCGTCCTCGAAATCTCCCACTCATTGTAAAACCAACTAAGGATCTCCTTCAACCTGGCTAACTTTGCTTGGTCGCCGCCGGTGATCTGCCTGATTCGCTGCTGCATCCTCTCCATAGATGTCGTTCTGAGTGGTCCGGTGCTAGCTTTGGAAGATGGGAGGAGAGACGGTGGTCTTGCAATAGAGAGGAGGGAGAGGAGAGGAGGTGGTTTTGGAATGGAGATGATGGATAGGAGAGGAGGTGGTTTTGCAATGGAGAGAAGATCAGAAGAGGGAGAGGCGACACGGTGGTTTTGGAATGGAGATGATGGAGAGGAGAGGAGGTGGTTTTGGAATGGAGATGATGGAGAGGAGAGTAGGTGGTTTTGCAATGGAGAAGATCAGAAGATGGAGAGGCGAGACAGTGGTTTTGGAATGGAGATGATGGAGAGGAGAGGAGGTGGTTTTGCAATGGAGAAGATCAGAAGAGGGAGAGGCGAGACGGTGGTTTTGGAATGGAGATGATGGAGAGGAGAGGAGGTGGTTTTGCAATGGAGAAGAGGGAGAGGAGCGTGCGGTAGCGATTTAGGATTGGGCGAGAGGGGCTGACGCGCTGTGACTGGATCAAAATCAAAATCAATTTACCTTTCAATTAAGAAAGCCACCCCACATTAACTAGTCTCCCTTTTATTCTGGGTCATAATTGACCATGATTTTCGCACATAAAATATATGTTATACGTTGCAAAAATAATATAATTTGAAAGTACATTCAGATACGAACCAAACGATACAATTTTTTGGTGACATGCATTCACATTTTTCTTTTCACACAGTACGTGGTCAAACTTTGACCCAAAATACGCAAAACAACAAAAAAAATACTTCCAAGACCAGCGCCGCTCTTCCGCTCTTCTCCTCTTAAACCACCGCCGCTCCTCTCCTGTTCCAATATAAATCCAGCGCCGCTCCTCTCCTCTTCCATTTCAAAACCACCGCCCCTCCTCTCCTGTTCCAATCCAAAACCAGTGTTGCTCCCCTCCCGTTCTAATCCAAAACCAGTGCTGATCCTCTCCTCTTCCATTCAAAAACCACCGCCGGCGAGTGAAGGTGCTGTGGAGAAGTAGATCGATGGAGGAGTACAACCGACACGTGAGGATCGCAGACGGCGACCCTGTGAAGCTAGCTAGGATGTTGGAGATACAGCCTTGGTTTGACAACAAGGACCAACTAGCGGCGACGGCGACATCCATGGCCAAATATCTGCAATAGAGCGAGAAGGCGGTGATACTCCCGGAGGTAGTCGCGCCGGAGTACATAGAGCTGCTCCTCTGGGCCATGGAGCAAACAGATTCACCGAATCCGATCGTGAGGGAGCTGTGGTGGGAGTATCAATCCCAGATGGAGCATCCACCAGAGATTGAAGGATCAAGCATCTACATGGTGCCGTTTGTGAGGGTGTCCTGTCAGAGCGAGCCGGTTGAGTCTTCGTCGGCCGAACCCAACTTCAAGAGGAGAAAAGCAGTTGGCCAGACGACGCTTCCCCGCCATCGTCTCCCTCGCCGTTCACATCGTCTCACGGGGCGGCTGTCCGCCGAGGAATAGGAGGGGGGCGCTTCCCCCAGCCCAATAGTCGGGCAGGTTGTGAATTGTCGAGGAGCTTAGGGTTGTCGATTTGCAGGTTGTGAATTGTGTTTTGTGTTGTGTATTTTGAGAGTACTTTCAGATATGAATGTCTTTTGAATTTCAGATTTGCAAGATTGAGCATATGAAGAATTTTATGAATTCTAGATATCTATTTTAGCACTTAAAAAATGTAGTTTCATAGGAGTATAAAAGTGCAGATAAGAAGAAACTGCAAGTTTCAGTTTCAGATAAGAAACTGCAAGTTCAGTTTCAGATAAGAAATTGCAACTTTCAGAGGCAGAGCATTTATATTAGCACGGCCTTTTCAAACAGGGTTAACATCATGTTGGAAGTTTTATTCATGGTCGAAAATGGAACTACCAGCCAGTTAACATCATGCCGATCAACATTCATGCATAGCACATCTTCATATGATGCACAGTCAAAATGCCCACACAATGTCGAAAAAGTAAACACAGAGAAAACGAGGGACGGAGTTTTGGCAAGTGTTGGACGTGGTCTTGGGTTACCCCGTCTAGGCTTTCATTTTTAACATGCGCAGCCCACGACCTCGGATTGGAGGGCCTGTTTGTATTTTCTTAGGGCCGCCATGTATCGACCGCCTATGGACCTCCCATCCGAGGTTTTATTTTTGGCAGCCCAATTTATGTATTTTTCAAGAAAACGCAGAGGTCTGTTTCTATTTTTCTATATAAGAATAGGAACGCCAGTACAACTTATGTTTCCTTCTAACTATATTATATATATTTACATTATTTTATATGTTATTATATATTATATTTATTGTCATCATATATTTAACAGAAACTTACATTGTAAGAAAACAATATCCCACATCTTATTAACTTATAAAAATAATTTCTTAACAAAATAAAATCCTGGATTGTTTTGGCACGAAAATCCTAGTGATTGTGTACAAAAGCTTGGTAAGATTTAAGGACGGATGAAATAATATCACTTACTATTTAAATATATTTATAACAAAATGCTCAGCCCTTTTTTATTTTTTGATAACATTGCTGGCCCAACCCAACATTATAACTAGAATCAGCCCAAAGAAAATCGTGGTATCTAGATAAAGTGCAGATGGCCTTTAATTTTTAGGAAATAAAATAAATGGGCCGATGGACGCTACATTAATTGTTCACCCACCAGCTAATGGCTGTAATTCAAAAAGATCAAATTGATCAGAATTCTACCGCCAAAAAAAAGATCAGAAATTCTGAAAAATGGGTTGAATACGTGCCACATTTTTGGAGGCTGAAATGTGGGCCAATAGGTTGAAGCCAATGCAAGTCGTTGTCAATTTAGTCAACAAATGATTCTGATATGTTAGCCGTTGGATTTACATCCAACGGTCGGCATCCATCTTCAATCTCTCGTCTTCTTCCTCCAGCGCCGCCGTGACCACCTCCCGCCTCCTGCTGTTAGCAGCTCTGCTTGGCACGCTTCACTATGAAGCGCTACTCCACCGTTGGCCAGGCCATCCCTCCACCCCTCCACACCTCCTGTTTGTAACATCCCAAAATTCTAAATTTTGGAATGTTATAAACACATAGATAGTTTTGATTGATTGTTTGATTGATTGACTGAAAGTGAGTGAATTCGAAACTTTTGGAAGTTAAATGAGAGGGAATAAAAGGACTTTCCCAAACTTTCATTTTGCTTTTATGATCTTCGGGAATTCAAATTCTTTTCATCACGAAACCCTGGAGAGAAGATGACATGACTTCTTCCATTTATTTAAATGACAAGGGGTGTTGAAAATATTTGAATTTCATTTGGAAAACATTTTCCCATTCTGAAACTTTATGCAACTCAATGATTTTCATGAGCGAAGATAAAATGACTTCTTCAAATTATATGAAAAATGAGTTGAGAGTTTCAAAGAATTTAATTCAAATTTCTTTTGAATTTATTTTCAATTTGGAGTTATTGAGTTTTATTCAAATTATTTTCTCCAAAAATAAAACATATGGAAAATAGGGTAACATGATTCCTTACATCGTAAAATTGAGAGAAATTAATTTGAAGTCATTTTGGTATTTTTAAAATGATTTTCAAAGGATTTTATTAGGGCAGTAGCACTGTATGAATTACTTGAATTTTTGTGGATTTTATTTGAAGCTAAAATAATGTTCATGTCATAGAAAATCTTTTTCTGAAAATTTTGATATATTATATGCCTATATAATATATTTGTTTTTATTCTTTTTTTTTATTTTGTCTCGAGAAAATGTTAAAAAATGGACTCATACTCGATCGGGCCAAAGGCCCAGCTTGAGCCAGCCGAGCCGCCCGCCTTTATAAATGCCGCCGCCGCCTCGGCCACACGCCACCACCCGAGCCGGCGCTGAACTCGCCGGAGCTCGGAGCCCGAGCCGCCTCGAGCCTCGATCCGCTGCCGCCTCGCCCGCCGCCTGCCGCCGAGTCGCCGCCGCCGACCCCGCCCCACCTCGAACCCGCCGAGCCGCCCGCACCACGGACGCGCCACCGGAGGTACCGACCCCCGCCGCTTTTTTTTAAGAAAACCCTTCTGTTTTTTATAAAACCCTAGATCAGTTTTGTTATAAAACCGGTTTTGTTTAGGTTTATTTTTTTTTGAGAACGCTCGTTAGTTAGCTTCTTTAGCTTAACGGTTTTCGCTGCATAAGCTTCAGAAGTAACGCTCGCTCGATAAGTTTTTTTCTTTTCTTTTTCTTTTATCCGCCGTGGACCTATCTCGTGAATTCATTTCTTACAGATTAGCCCCTGGACTTCAAACGGCTATAACTTTTTACACGTTAGTCCAAATCCAACGAAACCAACGCCTACTTCTTCGTTCTGATCTCCTCTATCCAGTAATCCAACTTAAACATGTTTTCGAAAGTTTTAAAATTTGAATTCAAACAGATTTGTATTCAAACTTCGTTTGATCGTAACTTGAGTTTTATAACTCCGATTTAGTTGATTCTTTTTGCAAATCGAAGCACTTGACATAAACTTTCTGATAAGGCCAAATACACATAATTTTGGTACTGTTAGAAATTGCTTTATGTTGCGAGAGTTATTTACTTGGTTTTGTTGTTTTCCGAATTGTTTCTTCGATCTTTCCGATCTTTTGGAGTGATTGCTTATGTGTGGTTACTATTGATTGCTTACGATAGATTGACCGGAGTGTGATGAGTAGACCTATCAAGAGTTTTGAGTGCGAATCATCTTCATCAACTTTGCAGGCAAGTAACACTTGACCATATCTTTTCATACCCAGTTTTTATGCATTAGCTCAACCCTCCAACATTGCATGATTAGGATGTCATTAATTTGTGGGTTGGGAAGTAGATGATGAGGTAGGAGCCTATTTCCCTGTTACTATCAAACCCTTGGGAGTTACTTCTACGTTATGCTTATATTGCCATGCTATGCTCGTAGACGTGGTTTGGGTTTGAGAGATAGTCACGACAGATGTGAGATTATTAATTAATGGTTTACTTTAAGGTGGCAACTTAAATACACATCCGGGTGGATTGAGGCACTGGGGACCCAAAGGTTGTCTTTTTTTGAAATCCTGGGTACCCGTGGTGATCTTCCTATGGACCGCCACCTGTGCTCAAAGGGAACTGAGATTATTCATGCTAGAAACTTCCGTGCAGCCACAAGCTATTATGGGCTCTAGCATAGTTGAGTAAGTTACGTGAAGCTCTCAAGAGGTAGATCAGCAGGTAGTGGGTTTTATAGGTTTGGTTGATCTATCCGAGTAGAGAGTTAATGTTTCAAAGATCGTGTCTCGGCCATCCGCTCTCAAACACCATGCAAAGGCGAGAAACCAACAGAGGCGATCGAGTCTTGTGGGGAAAAGTGCTAAACCTCTGCAGAGTGTACAATCTAATCATGGTTAGCCGTGTCCCTGTTATGGACAATTTCGAGTATCTAGTACTTGAGTATTCACATGTATCTCATCACTCTAAATTAATACTGCTGTGTTGTTAATCACTTTAATTGGGATTGAGTTGGGGTTATACCTTCTCAATGATGTTTCAACCACCATGATAGTTAAATTAAAATTTATTCCTTTGATATAGGGAAAAATTGGCCTTTTGCAAAACTGTAACCATAGAGCTTTCCACCAGCCATATATGCATGTAGTATAGCTTATTCTTTCATTATTCTCTATGTGTTACTTTGCCAGATATTCCATGTGCTGAATTGTTGGCTGCAACTTTTCATGTTGCGACTTTTCGCATTTATTTAGTAAGTGATACGTTAGGGTTACGATTTCCTATACTCAACTTTGCCGCTGGTGTTGATGGGAATCCAGAACCTTGTTGCTTCCGCTATATTATGGATCGAGGTAATAGTATTTACGTTAATTCATACATGTGATTTACCTCTGTTATAAATCCTTCGAGTAACGTGTGTGTCAAGATACCGATCCAGTGGATGACACCTAAAGCACGTAGACTTGATCCATTCGGTCGGGTCGCTACAAGATGGTATCGAGCACATGTTGACCGTGAGGACGGACCCTAGAAACCGCAAGCCCATAGGAAAGATTTTTTCTACAACTTCATTTTCAAAAAGATCTTTTACCTCTCTTCTCTTCTGAGCTTATTCAAATATTTCCTTTTAGTGAGACCATACCCCTTTTCCCTTTTGACCACTCGAAGATTCGGCTGATGAGACCACTCCAAGAAGTACAAAGATATCGGACAACTAAGACTACTTTGGAATAAAGAGAATTTTTTTACCGTGCATTATAATGACGGAAACTACAACGGCGAAGACTCCGAAGACTAGGATAATTTGAAGGCTTTGAAGAATTTCCGGATTTGTATGACCTAGGAAGGCACCCCTTATGGAACTTGGCAGACTATGGAAGCTGTCAATACCCGAGATCAAGGTGTATCAGAGAAAGACCGGAGCATGGAGAGTTAAAAACTCAAAGTTTTTGTTAAGAAAACCCTAAGGCAGGAGATATCAATTATGGAATGAAGCTCATGGCAGTAACAAGAGCAGAAACACGCTATCCATGATGTTATCGCCCGCTTATGCTATTGTCACCGTGCGGAGTTAACTATGCAGATACATGGAAGGATGGATGGTAGAAGGTCGATGGAGCATCCACATAAAAGATGCAGCTTTTAATCTGAGCTGGTGTATCACCGGATCTCGAGTATTACATCGAAGTTAAATGGACCTACAAGAAGCAATATTTGACAAGAAGGCAATTGGTGAAGAACTCAGAACCGGAAGCTAAAGTAACTAAACTGGAGGAACGAAACCTCGAGATACCGGAGATTCGCCAGATCAAGGACGATGAGGATCATGGTTCATGTCAAGGAAGTTGAAATCAGAAGTTTGGAATGCCACTCCAGAAATATTAAAGGACGTCGCGAGAGACTTCGTGTCAACAGAGATGATTTGACAAAAGAACTTGAGAAGGACAAGCATGATCAGAAGGAGCCATCGGAGACATGACCAATACTTGAGGAGTTTCATGACGTTGAGATCTATTGACCTTTAGAAGACCAAACCTCAGATATACCGCATTAGATGCCATTTATCAGAGCTGTCATTTGTTTGATGTTTTTCCGACAGCCACAATAAAACCTGTCTTTTCAAAACTATTGTTTGTCTTGTGTGTATCCCTCTCTATCTCTCTTATCCCACCCCAAAACCAATGGACCCGATAGAGGATGAATGGAGATGAGCTTGTATTTTTCTGGACCGTTGGGTCAATTGGAGACGGACCGATGGATTGAGAACATGGACGAATCAAATGGAGAATAACCCTATAACCGGAAAGGATATGACCCAGCATGCCCTACAGTGCTTTGAAAGAGGTGCTGCTACTTGGTGGAGGATGTACCAAACCATCAATGGATGGCAAGGAGTAACCACTTGGGAAGAATTTAAGTTGACTCTGCAAAGATCTCGTCTTGTGTCCCAGAAGTTGAGGCCTTATGGAAAGGATATGAAGAATCCTTGTGCATACAAGCTTTGTGGAGAAATAGGACACAACCATAAATAAAACAAGGACGAATACCCTCATAATCGGAGGATTATCAAAGGAGTTAGCTGAGAATCTCAGGGAACTTCGGTTGGAGATTGTTCCCAAAGGTTTTGTTGCAGCAATGGAAGTTCAGTCTACATTGTTAGGAAAGATTCATAAAGCTCAGAAGTATGACAAAGAGATTGCTGAGATAAAAGAGAGGATGAGCAAAGGAAAGGCCAAAGGCTTTCGTAAGGATAAGCACGACACCTTATGGTTTGAGGACAGTGTACATATACCCAATAATGCAAAGATCAGAAAGTTAATACTTCAGGAGACTCATGACTCACCATACTCGATTCGCCCTGGAAACACCAAGATGTATTTGGATTTGAAGGAGTGTTTCTGGTGGACTGGTATGAAGAAGGATATTGCCGAGTATGTGGCCGTATGTGATGTATGTCAGAGAGTGAAGGCAGAACATCAGAAGCCAGCAGGATTGCTATAGCCTATGCCGAATACCCGAATGGAAGTGGGATAATCTTGGCATGGATTTCATTACCGGATTTCCCAGAACCCGAACGGGATATGATTCTATCTGGGTAGTAGTTGATTTGCTTGACCAAAGTGGCTCACTCTATCCCGGTGAAAACCACTGCATAAGTGCGGTTGGCCAAGATATATTTGACAAGGATCGTATGTCTGCATGGAGTTCCGAGGACCATCGTAGAGGAACACAGTTTACCTCAAAATTTTGGAATCAGCTGCACCAGACTTTGGGTACTAGGCTAGAGTTCAGTACAACTTTTCATTAGCAGACAGATGGATAAATTGAGAGAGTCAATCAGATTCTGGAGGACATGTTGAGAGCTTGTGCGCTAGATTATGGATCTAGTAGGGATGATAAATCTACCTTATGCGGAGTTCTCATACAACACCAGTTACCAAGCTAGTTTGAAGATAGCCCCTTTTGAAGCTTTGTATGGGAGAAGGAGCCAGACACCGTTGATGTGGGATGAAGTTGGACACCGTCAGTTGTTTGGACCAAATGTGATCAAGGAGTCAGAAGAGAACGTTAAGTTGATTCGAGATAGACCGAAGGTAGCTCAGTCCAGGCAGAAGAGTTATGCAGACTCAAAAACGCAAGGAGGAAGTCTCAAATTGGAGACAAAGAATGTCTTTGTGTGTCCCCTCTGTGAGGAGTTAAACTATTTGGAGTTAAGGGAAAGTTAGCCCCAAGATTTGTAGGACCATACCGAGTTTTGGAGCATATGGGAGAAGTGGCCAACAAGTTGGAGTCACCCGAAGGACTGTCAGGAGTTCATAATGTGTTTCACGTTTCCCAGTTGAAGAAGTGCCATGCAGAGATGGCCGATATTCCTTTGTAAGGACGCTTGACCCTGCAAAGGATAATGATGTTCCACGAAGTGGAGTATGGACTTCATAAGTATAAGTTTTTATCTCGGTAGGTGGGATATCCCACGAAGTTGAAGAGATGAATTACTATTGGATATAAAGGAGGTATGATGTTGGAAATATGGATCAATGGAAATTCCATGATGAGTCTGAGTAATCATGTCCTAGTTTGGTGCCAATAGAAGGAAGGAAGACAATACAATTGGATGGATTTAAGTATGCCAGGAAGTTGGATGTTGGGATAATGATCAGTTGCCCGATGATGTGTTCAAGGATTTTATGATGAGATGGGCCATAACCCATGTGGCCTGTGACCTGCCAAGAAGCAAGCACACTCTTGAAGGAAAACCCTGTAAGAAGTTATGATTTTATCGACCGACGATTCTATAGGAGTTTACGCAAAACCTGAGAGTTGTTAAGGAACGATAGATGTTGTTTGGCTTGCAGAAATCAATGGATTTTCCGAACTTGTTTCATCCACAAGAGAAATTCTGCAATGCCTGTGAGAATGACCGAGTGTTAGAATGCGAGATTCGCTAAACCATGTACAAGGTAATGATTTAAAAGGGATGGATTGATCACCATACCGATTTCATTTTATTATTCGCTTGTTATATGGGATGGTAAATCTGAGTGACTTACCTATAGTAGAGAGACGACGATCAAAACCCTGTCTAAACCTTAGAATGGTATAAGCATTTTTCCCTTGTACACGACAGTTGTTGCCAACCGTAGGTTATACGGTGAGGTTCAACCTGCACTGCTTTTCGCAGGAGAAACCATAAATTGTTGACCACCATGAGATATCGATAGTTGATTAGTATTGGCGCTGCACTCTGTCACTATGAAGACCCAGTCTCGGGATAACCTTACCAAGAAGTAAAAGACAAAAGAATTGAGGAAAAGGTTATGCCACTACCGGAAGAGCCCAGGAAAGTAATTATCCAGAGGATCTGAGAAGATCGACACTGGCAACAACAAGGATGGAGTATATGAGCTTTGATGGAACCATAACAATGTTTCTAAGGGTGGTAGCACCCGAGACCCCGGAGACAATCGATGGATTTTGAGAGGACCCCCAAATCCTAACCTTTTTTCTTGCTAGCCTCTCCGAATCTCGAGGACGAGATTCATTTTAAGGTTGGTAGTTTGTAACATCCCAAAATTCTAAATTTTGGAATGTTATAAACACATAGATAGTTTTGACAGATTGTTTGATTGATTGACTGAAAGTGAGTGAATTCGAAACTTTTGGAAGTTGTCGGGGAGGACTGATCATGTCCCACGAACACCTACGGGACCTGGGTCCCTTGTGGTTCGGAGGGGGGCGGAGATTGCACAAAGAGCGGATCGAAGCGGTGCACCCGAGCAGGCTTACCCAGCTTCGGAGCTCTCCGGAGAGATAATACTCCTACTGCTGCTTTGTGGATTATCTTGTGTTCTTGCTAGGGAGCAATGGGAGCTACAAAACCTAGCCTGAGTGTGGTCTCGTATGAGAAGAATGAACTAAGCTGGAGCTGAACCGAACGCTTTCTACGTTGCACTTGGGCCTCCTTTTATAGGCACAAGGGGTCACCACAGGTGGCAAGTAGACAAGGGCGTAAATAGTAAAACGAGGTTGGTACGCCGCCTGATAAAGGTACAAGAATCTATACCTAACTCGACGGCAAGGGACAAGAGTCATCAATGCCCGCCTCGGCCGCCTCTAACAAAGGTAATGTGGACCGCTGCGCGCCCGCTTGCCACGATGGTAGCTTGTCGCCGCTATCGCTGCTCCTCGCCTGGCTGCACAGCCCGCCGACACGCTGGCAGCTTGGGAGAGCCCCTGGTGACACGCTACGGGTGAGCGGAGCGAGATGAAGAGAGGTTGCCCGCCTCGGCAAGCGCCTTTGCCGCTGCAGAACCTTGTCGCGCTTGGGGCTCATACCACTGCAGCCTTCCCGGCAAGCTCCTCTTGCCGGGCCTTGTTTCTTCGCTACCGAGTATTCTTCCGCAAGCTCCTCTTGCCGGGTCTTGATTACTTTGTTTTGAATGGCTCCAAAGGAGCCGCCGAGGATCTTGGCGGTCATCGTGCCAGCCATGCCGTGGCGCGCTGTAACTGTCTCGGCACGAAGTTCGGGATACTAGGGTACCCCTACCTAGTACACCGACAGAGCCTCGGCCTGGGCCACACACGGCGCTAAGCCCTCGGCCAGCCCAAAATAGTGCACGGGTATGCGGGTCTTGATTACGCCGTTATTTGCCTTGGACTCACCACGCCTCCCACTTAACGGCACGCACCGGACGGGCGTCGGGGAGATCGCGGGCTTTTTAATGGGAAAATCGGAACGCCCGCCCCTCTTCCCTTTATAAGCGGGGAACAGGGCAGGACGCCCACTTGCCCTTGCTGCCACATCGAAACCCCCGCCGCTTCCCCTTCTTCTCGAGCCCAAAGAGAGCGACGCCCGCCTCCATTGCCACCGGTGCCACTAACGCCGCCGGCTTCTCCACCACCACTCCCTATGGCTCAAGGCCGATAAGGGAAAAGGCGGAATCGCCGAGGCGAACGGCCGCGGGCGCGGAAGGAGCGGCCCTCTTCGATCCCCTGCTCAACAGAAGGAGCTGCGGAGTTGCATTATCTTCTTCGTCGACGGAGACCTCAGCGCATCCGCCGCACGAGGGTCATCTCCGCCGCCACATCCGCTTAAGGTCTCCATCGGGTACCCCTTCTTCGCGATGCCTGCGGGCTGGCTCGCCTTTTCTCGAATTCTTCGCATGTTATGAACACGTATGGCCTCCACCTCCTTGACTTCACCCCAACACCATCCTCACCATGGCCGCTGCACGCTCTCGCGAGAAATTTGTCGGGTCCACCCAAACGTCGTGACTCTTCCGCCACTACTTCTCACCCCGCCGAGAGAGAGAGGGAGAGCCGCTGTCGGAGGAATTGCATGGACCTCTAGGATCGGCAAGAAGGAAGCGATTTGACGGAGAGTTGCGCAGCAAGTGGGAGGAGTGGAGGGCTGACTGGTGCTGGATCTTAGAGGAGGAGCCACAGCCTTTACCGCCCTACGAAGACTTCTATAGTTCGCGGGTAACGATTGGAGCAACTTGGCGCCGAGGACGGCTGTTGAAGATTGCCACGACTAGATTTTATGCCTCCGCAAGCAGGGCTTACCAGAGCAGTTGGCGCGACTTCCTTCGCCACGATTGCGCCTTTTGCAGAGAGAGGGAAGCCCGCTTGGGAATTCCTGAACGCGGGCGGTTATCATGAGGCTGCGCCAGTGTCTGAATTGAATTTCACTACCTTGGAGCTTGACGGCATGTCGCGAAGCTGTTCAAGCTCAAGCGGATAACCCCGGATGGTGTATGTTGTCGAGGGAGTTGTGCCATTGTGCAACAACTGCCGCTTGACAAAGATCCACGCGAGCATGCTGCCAGCGATACCCATGGAATCGCTCCAACTTGGCAGAGCCCGCCGATGACATAGTGCAACAGTTCTTCGACAACTTGGTTGAAGTGCCGATCCGCGCCGATGAGTAGAGGCGGCTCACCCGCGACACCACTGATCAGGAGATGGCGCGCATCGCCACGAGGTTGGAGGAGGCTGCAGAGGCTGCTGCCGCCGACGCGTTTGGGTTCACTGTCGAGGAGGCAGAGAGGGCCGAGGCGGCAAGCCTTGCCGACCGAGAAGAGTTCGCCGCGTGAGGAGGAGCAGAGGAGCCCGACAACGAATCAAGCGAGCCTGCCGGGCGCCTCCTCCGCCGCCAAGTAGCTTGCCGCAGGAGGAGCTCGCTGCCCCGCCAAGGAGACGCCCCGAAGATCTGGAGAAGTGGTGGGGAGGCATACGGTCCAACAGCCGCCACTCCGACGCGCTCCACCGCGCAAGCACTGTTGTCACGGGAGCGCCTGCTCGCCACGGAGACGGGCGCGGGTCTTCAGGAGTCGCGCCCTCGCACCCGCCAAGCGCCCGAGGGAATCTTCTCCCAATCCGTCACGCCGAGCGGAGTTTGATCTTTCCGCCTCAGCCCGAGGAAGAAGAAGAAGAGTAAGATCTTGTCGTTGCTACTTGTAATCTCCCAATTTATTGTTTTTCCTTATATCTTGACGGGTTTCACTCTGAACCTTCTTCTTCAGGACGTTATCTCAGAGGGCGTAGAAGAGGGCCAAGTCGCCGGTGGTTGTCATCTCAGATGACTCCCCTATGGCGACAGGGGGGACGTCTCGAACTCCCTTGCCGGACCCGGCAACCCTTCAATAGAGCAGCCCCCAGCGTAAGTGTATGGTGTACTCCTCAAGTTTGGGTGCGCTTGGGTGCTTCTCCGTTACTGATATCTGGTTTGTTGAATTGTGTAGGAGCAGAGCAGCCTCATCAGAAGCATCAAGGTCACTCCCAAGTTCTTCTTGCTTCAACTACGCCGCCAAGGGAAAATCCTCCGCCAAGGAGCGCCTCCGCAAGGGAGGCCTCCGACAAGGAGCTTCCGACAAGGACCGGGCGCCGACGACCTCCGTAGTGGAGATCGCGCAACAGATCCTGCTGCGTGTGATTTTCCTAATTTGATAATTTCCCTTGGGTTCTTTCTTCTTCGCTCTTTCTTCCAACATCCGCCGATTTGTGCTTTCTTCTTCGACCATCGATCCATCTCACGGAGATCCGATGGAGACCGAGGCCGCCGGGCGAGGAAGACGCCATGGGCGATAATGTCGACGCCGCCAACATGGAGGAGGAGGCTGGCGCCGACGGGCCCGGCCGCGAAGAGGTTGCCGAGGTTGCCGGGCGCAGAGGCTGGGAGGAATCGCGATCGATCGACGGCCCCGAGGCCGCAGGAGCGCCAGCGCCGCACCGATCGGGCCGATCCTCCCGCCACCGACGCCGAAGCCCGACCAAGAACCCCAGCCCGGCGCCACCAAGGCCGGGCGAGGGTGTCTTTATCAACCTCCCCGGGCATCAAGCCTGTGGCACCGGTCGAGGGGAGACTTTCGACGCGAACTGCTTGCCTCCACGGATCGCCGCTGGTTGATACTACAAGCAGCAGCAGCGGTGAGCTCCGAGGAGGAGCAGCTGCTAAGGAAGTTGATGTCGCTCTACCGCGCCTCGACAAGCCAAACCGGAGTCTGTGGAGGCGCCGCGAGGGCGGAGCTGACTTGGAGAAACGCGCAGAGGAGCTGCACGCCAATAAAGAAACTCTCCGGATATAGCGGAGGCGCGGAGCAGCTTGCCGAGGAGCGCACGCCTTCATCTTGGAGAAAGGCGAGATCAAGAGCAGCAGAGGCTTGCCGGCGAAGCTCTCCGCGCGAGAAGGTGAGCGGCGCAGCGGAAGATCAACCTCGACAGCTATGAGGAAGATCTCACGGCGAGCAAACGATTGGCGGGTCACCAGAGGCAAAGATGCCGCAAGGTCGCCGAGGCCGCCAAGAGGGAATTGGAGACGAGGGTGGCTCAGCTGGAGTCCACCTCCGTAAGAGTGCCGAGGAGGTCGCCGGGTTGAAGCGCCGAAGCGTGAGAAGGACGCTTACACCCTAGGCGAGCTGCAGGTCGCTTTTGTCGAAAAGATCAAGGAGATCGATGCCGCCAAGGACGCCAAGGCGGATTTGGAGCTGAAGTTGACCACCCGACGGAGACGTTGAATGGCGCAAGGATCGGGAAAGGGCCTGCTGGAAAAGATCAAGGCCACCGAGGAGTTGCTGCCGAATGCTGTGACCGCCTGTAATAATCTTCGAGACAAAGATAATGCATCGGATGAAGGTCTTGTGGACACCGCCGCATCCATAATGAGCTGATGGAGTTGGGGATGACAGATCTTGGATACTCCATCGACGAGAACCTCCAACCCATGGTCAAGCTCAGCCTATTCTTCAAAGGTGTGTTACGGGTATCAAGCGGTCCGGAAGAGGTTCAAGCAATCATGGAGGAATCACGCCAAGTCTGCACCGAGGCTCTCCAAGGTGTTGATGAAGGTGGCCTTCCGCAACCTAGGCGCCGACTTCACCAAAGCCCTCAAGTCCCTGCCTCCATCCGCCGATGTTGAAGCGCTGAAGGCCCTTGTCGCACTCCATTGTGGACAGGGTGGGCGGAGTTGAAGGCTCGAGGGCGCATCAAGTGGACTAGGCCGCCAAGTCTATCTTTCTTGTCGCAGTAAATCATGTTTAGGTAAAAAGTCTATTAGATTCATGCATGTTATTATGTAATATACACTATCTTAGGCCATTGAATGCAATGTTATTTCCTTTGCTCGATTTCTTCCCTTGTACGCTTATACCCCACGCTTTTAGGGAACTTATCGTGTAACACCTTTGCCGCGAAAGCACCGAAAAGCGGAACTTCAGCAGCCTGCCGGTGATGTCGCGCCCGACAGTAACCTTGTCGCAACTAGTTGCAGCACACTTAAGTTGTTGAGCGGACTCAAACAAAGTAAGGGCGTTAGTTAGTCGCGAGTCGGTTCCTCCGCCACAGGTTTTCCATACAAAGTACTATCGTTCGAGGAAGATAACTTAAAAATTTAAAACTGGTCGTTTTAAACTTAGCAACTTAGCTTTTCTGTTGTCCATTTCCCGGCAAGGCGACAGTTCCTCGAGCGACGCTTGGCGGTCCACACCATTATCTTCTCCTTCCGCCCCGGTTAACTTGTGGGTGGATGAACCTTCTTCTTGTTTGAGAAGAAAGAAGAGAAAATAAAGTTATGGAGCCTAGCGGCTCGTCATCACTTACCGGGTGTGGGTGCTGCACAAAATGTTAGTAAACACATGCATGTATGATTATGAGGGCATGTATTGACAAGTTGTGCGCAACACATAGGTTTTACTGATGCACGGGGTCTGCGCCCGGCTTTGTACAAAGGATTACATGCAACAGCGGCAAGACTTGCACAAAAGGGTGGTTGCCGGAACAGATTCCGCAACCGCGCTTTATGGGTAAAACTTGCATAAGATGCTCTATATTCCAGAATTGCTCACCGAACGCCATCTTCGGTCTCGAGGCATAGCAGCCGCCTAGTGACTGCTTTCACCCGACAAGGGCCTTCCCACTTCAAGGCCAACTTGTTGGAATTCTTGGCGGATTGAACGCTACCAAGAACAAGGTCGCTTTCCTCGAACCTTTCCGCATTAACTTTGCGGCTATGGTAGCGACGCAAAGCTTGCGGTAACGAGCAGCTCGACAGCAGCTCGAAGACGATCTTCCTCGAGGAGCAGCGGTCATCTTGTCGCAGCTGCTCTTGCTCAAGCTCATCATAAGCGAGCACTCGAGGTGACCCGTACACGAGTTCCGTGGGGAGAACTGCCTCGCTTGGTAGACTAGAGCGAAGGTGTCTCGACCAGTGGCTCGACGGCGCCATCCCGATCGACCAAAGAACAACCGCAGCTCCTCGATCCAGCTTTTTTCAAAGACTTGCGCAGCCTCGTCGAAAGTTCTGGTCTTGAGTCCTCGCAGCACTTCAGCATTTGCTCTCTCGCTTGACCGCTGCTTCTCGGATGAGCAACAGAATAAAGCAGATCTTGGCGCCAAGATCTTGAGCGCATAAAGCATGAAGGTGCGTCGTGAACTGTGTGCCGTTGTCGGTGATGATTCTGTTAGGAATCCCAAAACGGCAAACAATTGACTTGAAGAACTTGACCGCCGATCGCGGCTGTCACCTTCCTCACTGGTTCCACTTCCGCCATTTTGTGAACTTGTCAATTGCGACGCATAAGTACTCAAAGCCCCGATCGCTCGGGGAAAGGGCCGAGGATGTCGAGCCCCTGCATCGAGAAGGGCCGTGATAAAGGGATCGCCCTGGAGAGCTTGAGCTGGTTGGTGTATCTGCTTGGAATGGAACCGCATGATTCACACTTTGTTACTTGTGCGCTTGCATCCGAGGGCTTCGCCGAAGAAACCTTGCCGAAAGCTTTGCCGGCAAGTGCTCCTTGCGCCAATGTGGTGACCACATATGCCTCCATGTATCTTCGCCAACAGCTTCTGCCCATCTTCCCGCAAATGCACTTCAATTTCACACCGCTGAGTCTTCTTATGTACAGTGATGTTGTCAACAAACTGGTACATACTTGACCGCCGGGCTACTTTTTCCGCTTCTACTTGCTCTTCGGGAAGTTCTCCGTTCAAGGAAATGGACGATTTGTTGTGCCCATGCTGGAGCTTGTGGCTCAACAACAAGGACTAAAGGCTCTTCTATCATCTGCGAGAACATCGCTTCACGGCAAGAACTCGTGGGTCCGCGGAGTTGATGATCCCCGCAAGCTTGCCGGAGCGAAACTTGTCGGGAGCGCTTGCTTCAACAATACAAACTGCATGGTTTGTCGAGCGCATCGCCTCCTCGCGATATTTGCGCTGATTTTAGGGACCTTCTTGGCGGCGGTTCGGGAGATTTGCCGGAAGTAGTCGCCGGAAATCAATTTTCTTTTTCTTGCTCGTCCTGCTGATGGTGTTACGTTGGGTGAGTTAGCTTGAGCACAAAAATCCCTGGTTCCATTGTGTAACTTGGCGCGCACATTTGAGAGGCCATCAGCTATATCATTTTGAGCTCTTGAACGGTTCCATTTGCAGGCCTTCAAAGTGCTCTTCTAGCTTCCTCACTTCATCGACGAAGCTTCCATCAACGGACTCGATAATGTTTATTTACTTGGCGGACGACTAGTTGCGAGTCCCCCGATAATGAGCTTCTTAATCCCAAGGTCTACAGAATCTCGAGACCGCAAGCAAACCTTCATACTGCAAAGATTGTTTGTTGCTTGTTCCTTGGGAAAGTGCATCTCGACTATGTACTTGAGGTGCTCTCCGTGGTGCGATAAGCAGCACGCCGCATCGGCGCTTTGTAGCGAGAAGGCACCATCAAGCACATCAGCCACTCTTTATTTGCCTCTTTGACGGGGATACTTGTTTCTGGAATTTCTTCATCTTGCGTTGGTGTCCATTCAGCTATGAATTCGAGCCAATGCTCGCCTCGATAGTTGAAGTGCTTTCAAACTTGAGACCAAAGCTTGACAGTTCTAGTGCCCACTGACCATTCTCGCCTGTTGCTTCGGATTTTGTAATATCCTTTCAACGGAAAGCGAGTGACAATCGTTATCTCATGTGCTTGGAAGTAATGGCACAGCTTTCTCGAGGCCATGAGGAGGCCAAAAGCAACTTCGACACCGTAGTACCTTGACCTAGCCCCTTCGTAAGGGAACCGATAAAATAGACCGGGCGCTGCACCATCTTC
Source organism: Aegilops longissima (assembly GCA_021605205.1). Taxonomy (NCBI): domain Eukaryota; kingdom Viridiplantae; phylum Streptophyta; class Magnoliopsida; order Poales; family Poaceae; genus Aegilops; species Aegilops longissima. The sequence goes on along the minus strand of CM038679.1, from coordinate 592,030,097 downwards.
TTCAGATCTTGTCGCAACCTCGCGCTGATCCGCCCTTGTCGGGACCAGAGCTTGACGGCGAAGCCCCTTGCTTGTCGCTGGATGCGCCGCTTGCCTGTTTCGGCTCATCATCTGCCTCCCTCTCCGCTATTAACGCAGCACTAACCACTTGATTGGTCGCCGCTATATACAGCAAAGCAACTTCTCTTGTGGCTTAGGTGCGACAAGTATTGGTGCGGAGGACAGGTATCTCTTTAAATCCTGCAGCGAGCCTCCGCGCCCAGAGTCCATTTCATTGACCTGCCTTTTTCAAAATTTTGAAAATGGCAGGGCGCAAAGCAGCGACTTAGAGATGAACTCGCCGAGAGCAGCCACGCAACCGCAAGTCTTCCGACATCCTTGACGCGCTTTGGTGCTTCGACCGCTCGATGGCCTTGATCTTATCGGATTGGCTTCAATTCCCGCCGAGATTACAAAGAACCCGAGAAGCTTGCCGAAGGAACTCCAAACACGCACTTCTCGGGTTGAGCTTGAGGTTGATCTTGCGAGATTTGCAAATGTTTCATCCAAATCCTTAATCAGAGTTGCTTTGTCCTTGCTCTTGACCACTATGTCATCCATGTAAGCTTCTACATTTCTGTGTATCTGCAGCTCAAAGGCCTCATGGACTACTCTTGCAAAGGGTGAACCAGCATTCTTTAATCCGAAAGGCATTCGTATGAAGCAGTACGTGCCACATGGTGTAATAAATGCGGTTTTCTCTTCATCCTCTTCTGCCATGAAGATCTGATGATATCCTGAATATGCATCAAGAAATGAAAGCAGATCACATCCAGCCGTGGAGTCAACAATCTGGTCGATACGCTGCAAGGGAAATGGGTCTTTGGGACAAGATTTATTAACATCGCGAAGTCAATACAAAGTCTCCATTTCCCATTAGCCTTGCGCATAACTACCGGATTGGCCAACCACGGGATGGAGTACTCGACAAGTCCTGCTGCTTCCAACTTCTTGATTTCTTCGCTATGAACTCTTGGCGCCCACCGCCTGCTTCCTAACTTTTGCTTGACGGCCACGCTGCGGAGGACAGACGGCTAGGTGGTGCTCAATTACTTTCCTCGAACACCGGGATGTCGATGGTTGCCATGCAAACACATCGACATTCGCCCGCAGAAAGCAACGAGCTCGCCTTCCTATTTAGGATCAAGCGTGGCATCGATGGTGAAGGTACCACCCTGCCGCCCTCCTTGGCGGCACCTTCTTGATCTTCGCGGAGCTGCCATCGCCTTTCTTGCACTTGCCGGTGGAGCTCGATGGTGCGGCCTCAACGGTAGCGCAGCACCGAGGAGGTGCGCTTGCCGGAGGGCAACAGAGCTTTTGCCGCATTTGGTGGTCTTCTTCCCCGGAGCTTCAGCGCAAGTGGTTTGCTTTCGCTGTGGCTGCCTGCATCCGGTAAATCTTGTCGGACAGATAAGCGCCCTTCTTGTCGCCATGGACAGAGATGACGCTTATCGGCCCGGCATCTTGAGTAAGTTGTAAGCATAATGAGAGGCGGCCACGAACTTGGCGAAGTGCCGACGGCCAAGTATGCCATTGTAGGGCAATGGGAAATCGGCAACGCCAAACGTGACCTCTCAGCCTGAAGTTGAGCTCGCCATCGAACGTTACCGCAACGTGATCTTCCTTTGGGCTTGCTCCTTCCGGGTTGATTCCTTGAATGTACCAGTTTCTTCGAGCTCATTGTCAGGATTTGAAGCTTCAAGCATCGAGAGGAGATCAAGTTCAGGCCGCCCCGCCGTCAACTAACATCTTTGTGACCTTGAGGTTGCGGATGGTTGGTGAGACCAACATCGGCAAACACCGACCGCAGTGATGCGATCAGTGGTGGTCCTCAATGTCAAAAATGATGGGCGTATGGACCACTTCAGAGGTTTGCGCGACTCTATGGAGGGTTCTACCGCATTAACCTCACGATCCATTGCTTGAGTTGGCGGTGCGAGGTATGCAGAGACATGCACCACCGCCAACGCAAAGAACCTCCGCTGCCTTTTTGAAATTTCTGCTCATCAGCCTTCATCGCCTTCCATATCTTCGCCCTCTTCATCTTCATCTTCTTCTTGTCGCGCCACGGGAGGTCTGCTCCTTGCCGCCGCTTGGCCTTGCCGCGCGCCTCCCCGACCGGTCTCTTCTACTTGCTGCACCTGCACCTTCTTGGGCCTTCTCCTTGTCTCGCCGCCAGATTCAGCTCTCTCAGAGCTCAACAAGCTGCTCGACTTTCTTGCAGCTCAAGATCGTGGACCCTTGGTGCGGTGGATCTTACAATACCGCTTGTTGAGCTGCCAGTTTGTCGGCGGCTGCCACAGCTTGGCGGTTGGTGTCAACTGCAACCTCCTTGCCGGAGCCACCAGCTTTGGCTTTGTTGGATGCACCATCCTGCCGGACTGCTCGACAACTAGTACTTCTTGGTTTTTCTTCCTTCGTTGTTTCGCCGCCGCTCTTCCTTGCCGGGCGATTTCTCACCGTCGGACTCCGGCCCCACATTCTCTCCTCGAGTCTTCTTCCTTCTTCAGCGCTGCACACTTGTCGCCACGGCGTAGAGCTCGCCGACGTTTTTCACTTTGCACATCGCCATCTCTCCTCATCCTCGCGGTTTCAAGACATTCGATGGAATGCACCGATCATCGCAGCAGGGTGGACGCTCGATGTTGTAGTGCACTCGACTAAATCTCCGGATGAACTTATGCAGGACTTCCTCCTTCGGGCAAGAAGGTGGAGATCACTTCTCGCCATGAGGCTTGTGGTCACCGTGAAGGCGCCAACAAACCGATGGCACAAATCTGCCCAAGAAGAAATAGAGCCATCCGCAGTGCATGAGCCAAAATCGACGCTTGGCTTGAGTACCGGGAAAGTAGTTGGCGAGGATCTTTCGCCTCGCCCCCCGCAGCCTGCACCGCGATGGTGTAGATATCGAGGAACTCCGGCGGGTCTGTCCTGCCATCATATTTCTCCGCACATCTGGTTTGAAGTTTTTCTTGTCGGGTCACCGGACTTGCCGCAGCTCACGAGTGAACGCAGGGCAACTCATCACAGACGCAAGTCGCCTCGTCTTCGGGCGCATGCATATCGACAAGGGGCCCGACGCTGGTCGATTGATGGCGCGCCGGGCGCCGATACGGGTTCGAAGGCTCTTCTTCTTGCCGCTTCGGAGAACTTGGCGCTGTCGCGACGAGCTCGCGGATCCGGCGACGCTGTGGAGTCATTGCCGAGGCGGATCCGCGAGTCGGCGATCTTGGACTTCGAAGGGGAGTGCACGGTGGCTGCACCTCAAGAAGTCTCTGCTATCAGCTCGCGCTTTGTCGCCTTTGCCGCGCTGTGAAGCACTCGTTGTCGCGGGACGCGCGCTGGCGGCCGGCGAGACTCTGAATTGTGGCCTTCCATTCGCCGACCTTATCGGCCGCTGGGGGTAATCTAGAAGTAATCGAGTTTCAGCCAAGGCTTCCGCTGGTGTGGTTAACGGCAACGGCAGACGGAGCTAAGAACGGATGTGCTCGACTCCTAACCGTTAGGAGGAGCAGCATCCCGCCCAAGCGACCGCAGATTCGCTTGCATTAGCATGCCGGAGTGCATGCGGTCTCGAGGGCCTCGATCCTCCAGCTTGGCCTTGGTCCAACGAGCGATGGTGCCGCGAGCATCATGACGTTGTCGGTCCCGCGCCCCGCGCAAGGACGCTGTGCGGACTCGGACGCCGACGCTGCGGTTGCCTTTGTCCTTGACCCGCGGCATTGTGGGCTCTCTCGACGACGGCGTTCCTCCGCCATGCTTCCCCACCACCGACGGTTCGGTGGTGGTTGGTTCGACGCGGACGGCTCTGCTGCTGCCGAAGACTTCTTCTTCGGCGCCATGTCGACGAAGACGTTGATGAAGTTGCTCGTGTGAACGCTGGACCGGGTTCACACAGCCTCGCGCTTCTACTACCGGGCGTACAAAGATGTCGGGAGGATCGATCGTGTCCCACGAACACCTACGGACCTGGGTCCCTTGTGGTTCGGAGGGGCGGAGATTGCACAAAGAGCGGATCAAGCGGTGCACGCGAAGCAGGCTTACCCAGCTTCGAGCTCTCCTGAGAGATAATACTCCTATCGCTGCTTTGTGGATTATCTTGTGTTCTTGCTAGGGAGCAATGGGAGCTACAAAACCTAGCCCGAGTGTGGTCTCGATGAGAAGAATGAACTAAGTCGAGCTGAACCGAACCTTTCACGCTGCACTTGGGCCTTTTTATAGGCACAAGGGTCACCGCAGGCAAGTAGACAAGGGCTAAGTAGTAAAACGTAGGTTGGTACACCGCCTGCATAAAGGTACAGAATATATACCTAACTCGACGGCAAGGGACAAGAGTCATCAATGCCCGCCTCGGCCGCCTTCAACAGTGTAACAGGACCGCTGGCGCGCCCGCTTGCCACGATGGTAGCTTGTCGCCGCTATCGCTGCTCCTCGCTGGCTGCACAGCCCGCCGACACGCTGCAGTTGGGAGAGCCCTGGTGACACGCTGGGGGTGAGCTGGAGCGAGATGAAGAGAGGTTGCCCGCCCCGGCAAGCGCTTTGCCGCGGCAGGAACCTTGTCGCTTTAGCTCGGCGCCACTCAAGCATTCCCGCAAGCTCCTCTTGCCGGGCCTTGTTTCCTTCGCGCTCGAGTATTCTCCCGCAAGTTCCTCTTGCCGGGTCTTGATTACTTTGTTTTGAATGGCTCCAAAGGAGCCACGAGGATCTTGGCGTCATCGTGCCAGCCCTCGCCAGTGGTGCCAGAATCGTCAGGCATCTAGCACGGGATACTAGGGTAACCCTACCTAGTACAATCGGCTGGTTAAATGAGAGGGAATAAAAGGACTTTCCCAAACTTTCATTTTGCTTTTTATGATCTTCGAATTCAAATTCTTTTCATCACTAAAACCTCGGAGAGAAGATGACATGACTTCTTCCATTTATTTAAATGACAAGGTGTTGAAAATATTTGAATTTCATTTGAAAACATTTTCCCATTCTCAAACTTTATGCAACTCAATGATTTTCACGAGCTAAGATAAAATGACTTCTTCAAATTATATGAAATATGAGTTGGGAGTTTCAAAGAATTTAATTCAAATTTCTTTTGAATTTATTTTCAATTTGGAGTTATTGAGTTTTATTCAAATTATTTTCTCCAAAAATAAAACATATGGAAAATAGGGTAACATGATTCCCTACATCGTAAAATTGAGAGAAATTAATTTGAAGTCATTTTGGTATTTTTAAAATGATTTTCAGGATTTTATTAGGGCAGTAGCACTGTTTGAATTATTTGAATTTTTGTGATTTTATTTGAAGCTAGAATAATGTTCATGTCATAGAAAATCTTTTTCTGAAAATTTTGATATATTATATGCCTATATAATATATTTGTTTTTATTCTGTTTTCTTTATTTTTGTCTGAGAAAACGTTAAAAAAATGGATTCATACCGATCGGGCTAAAGGCCCACCGAGCCAGCCGCCCGCCAGCACTGGCTGCCTCCTCTCACACACACAGGCGAGGCACGGACGCCGAGGGCGAGTCCGAGCCGGACTCCACCCCGGCGCCCTTCCCAAGCCGAGCCGCCTCACTTATAAATGCCACTACCGCCACACCACCACCCCGCCACCACCCGAAAGCCGCCACCGCCCGGAATCACGGAGTCCGAGCCCCGAGCCGCCTCGAGCCTCGATCTGCTGCTGCCGCTCATTGCCGCCTTCCGCCGAGTCGCCGCCGCCTCTACCTCGAACTCCGCTGAGCCGCCTGCCCCACCGACGCCACGGAGGTACCTGACCCGCCACGGTTTTTAAGAAAACCTTCGGTTTTTATAAAACCCTAGATCGATTTTGTTATAAAACCGGTTTTGTTTAGGTTTATTTTTTTGAGAACGCTCGTTAGTTAGCTTATTTAGCTTAACGGTTTTCGCTGCATGCTTTTTGTAGTAACTTTCGCTCGATAAGTTTTTTTCTTCTTCTTTTTTATTCGCCAGGACCTATCTCGTGAAATCATTTCATGATTAGCCCTCGGACTTCAAACGGCTATAACTTTTTACTCGTTAGTCCAAATCCAACGAAACCAACGCCTACTTCTTCAAGTATGATCTCCTCTATCCAGTAATCCAACTTAAACATGTTTTCAAAAGTTTTAAAATTTTAATTCAAACAGATTTGTATTCAAACTTCGCTTGATCGTGAATTCTGAGTTTTATAACCCGATTTAGTTGATTCTTTTGCAAATCAAGCAATTGACATAAACTTTCTGATAAGGCCAAATACACATAATTTTGGTACTGTTAGAAATTGCTTTATGTTGCAGAGTTATTTACTTGGTTTTGTTGTTTTCCTAATTGTTTCTTCGATCTTTCCGATCTTTTGGAGTGATTGCTTATGTGTGGTTACTATTGATTGCTTACTATAGATCGACCGGAGGTGATGAGTAGACCTATCAAGAGTTTTCAGCATAATCATCTTCATCAACTTGCAGTGCAAGTAACACTTGACCATATCTTTTCATACCCAGTTTTTATGCATTAGCTCAACCCTCCAACATTGCATGATTAGGATGTCATTAATTTGTGGGTTGGGAAGTAAATGATGAGGTAGGAGCCTATTTCCTGTTACTATCAAACCCTTGGGAGTTACTTCTACGTTATGCTTATATTGCCATGCTATGCTCAGAGACGGGTTTGGGTTTGAGAGATATTCACGACAGATGTGAGATTATTAATTAATGGTTTACTTTAAGGTGGAAACTTAAATACACATCCTGGTGGATTGAGGCACCTGGGGACCCAAAGGTTGTCTGCTTTTTTGAAATCCTGGGTACCCGTGGTGATCTTCCTATGGACCGCCACCTGTGCTCAAAGGAACTGAGATTATTCATGCTAGAAACTTCCGTAGCAGCCACAAGCTATTATGGGCTCTAGCATAGTTGAGTAAGTTATGTGAAGCTCTCAAGAGGTAGATCAGCAGGTAGTGGGTTTTATAGGTTTGGTATGATCTATCCGGAGTAGAGAGTTAATGTTTCGAAAGATCGTGTCTCGGCCATCCGCTCTCTCAAACACCATGCAATGCGAGAAACCAACGGAGGCGATCGAGTCTTATGGGGTAAAGTGCGTAAACCTCTGTAGAGTGTACAATCTAATCATGGTTAGCCGTGTCCCAGGTTATGGACAATTCTGAGTATCTAGTACTTGAGTATTCACATGTATCTCATCACTCTAAATTAATACTGCTGGGTTGTTAATCACTTTAATTGGAATTGAGTTGGGGTTATACCTTCTCAATGATGTTTCAACCACCATGATAGTTAAATTAAAATTTATTCCTTTGACATAGGGAAAAATTGGCTTTTTGGAAAATGTAACCATAGAGCTTTCCACCAGCCATATATGCATGTAGTATAGCTTATTATTTCATTATTCTCTATGTGTTACTTTGCCAGCATATTCCATGTGCTGACCTGCTGTTGCAACTTTTCATGTTGCGCATTTTCGCATTTATTTAGTAAGTGATACGTTAGAGTTACAATTTCCTATACTCAACTTTGCCGCTGGTGTTGATGGGAATCCACAACCTTGTTAAGCTTCCGCTTATATTATGGATCGAGGTAATAGTATTTACGCATTTCATACATGTGATTTACTCGTTATAAATCCTTCGAGTATTGTGTGTGTCAAGATACCGATCCGTGGATGACACCTGCCACGTAGACTTGATCCATTCGGTCGGGTCGCTACACCGTTGTTCTCCACCGACCGCCTAACCACACCGCACTAGAACCAGCTAACCTTCAGACACCTCTCTGTTCGGACTCTACTCCCGCCTTCCCATCTCCGCTCATTGTCAGACGTGGCTCGCTTCGTCGCCCACCACCTTGATGCGCCGCGCAAGATGGTCAACGTGGTCAACAAACGACACCATCGGAAGTAGATCGTATGCGGAGAGGTCGATACCTGGGTCCATGGCCGCACACAAGGAAATGCCTCCTTATTACGCCAAGAAAATAATGATTCCTCCACCGACATCCGGTCCTACCGTAAGGGCCTCTCAGATTTCGCGAAAAAACATGCCCCCAATCGACTTGTCGACCCACCAGCTATCTTCGCATGCAAGGAAATGCCTCATTACGCACACAAAATGAATACTCCCCGCCACCGGAACCCAAAGATACCGAGGCTGACTTAGGGCCTACCAAGTTGACGGGACGGAGGGCTTTGTCAACTTAGTCAATATGAACGATTCTAGCTCCCACATCAGACGATGTTCCTGCCACCTGGAACCCAAAGATATCGAGGCTGACTTAGGGCCTACCAAGTTGACGGGACGGAGGGCTTTGTCAACTTAGTCAATATGAACGATTCTAGCTCCCGCCACCGCACGATGTTCATCCAACGGTTCTAGCGATTCTTCAACCTCCGATCTTCTTGCTCCACCTACCAAACCAGCGCCGGTCGTGTCGCATGCTCCTGCTCTCCCATGGCCGGCAAAGGATGCCGCGAGGCCTCACCGCCCCTACTACTCCCACCGCTGGCCAAAGCCATCCTCTACTCACCCACACGCCTCGTTATTCTGCGGCGACAAAGAGCCTCACACCGCAACCAACCAAAGGAACCTCGCATTCTCTTCGCTTGGGCATCCACAATCGCGCCTTTCCCTGCCCGAAGTCATCCCTTCCTAGGCCTCCCAGCGCCCACCGCCGTGGTGCTCTTGCCGCGTGGTCAACGTGGGTCAAGGAACGACTTGCATCGGACGCCGACCGACGCGGAGAGGCCGACAATAGGGTCCACGGCAGCATCAAGGAAGTGCCTCCTTATTATACGGAAAATAATGATTCCTCCACTTGACAGCGGGGACCCACCGGACGGGCCACCGTATTTTGCGAAAAAAGTTTCTCGACTCGCTAGGACCCACTAGCTACATCTTCAGACGCAAGGAAGTGCGTCCCGCAAAAACGATTCGCTTTCGATCGCTGGGACCCACTAGTTACATCTTCGCACGCAAGGAAGTGCGTCCCGAAAATAAAACAATTCGCCCACCGACCGCCGGGACCCACTAGCTACATCTTTGCAGCAAGGAAGTGCTCGATACCGACCCACCTGGTCAAGCGCACGTAGCATTGTCATTCTGGTCGCGAACGGTACTTACATATATACCGTGGATGTAGAGGCCGCGACGCAGTCGTAGTAGAGGCGCACGTAGCATGTACACATACGCATAACGCCGTGGAGCAAGAAAGAAAATACGGCAACGTATGTGTATATACGGGCGGGTCTCGAACGCCTACCGCGCCACGCACGGTGAGGGCTCGTAAATGGCTGGGTCGAACGGAGAAACAGCATCGCTGCCGTGTTCATGGGGAGGCAACGCAAGGCCGGTTCATGGGGAGGCAACGGAATGCGCCGTGTTCATCGGGAGGCAACGAACGCTGGGAGCCAACCGGCCGGGTCGGAACGGAATGCGTGGTCGTGTTCATCGGGAAGGCTTGTACGAACAGCGATGTAATCGAGGCCCGGCGCATCGCAGAACGGAGGAAACGGACCTCCTACATTCTAACGGGTATCGCTGATCGAGGGTGTGGCGCATCGCAAACGGAGGAAACGGACCTCCACGGTCGTAAACGGGGTCCTGTTGATCGGGAGGGTGTGGCGCATCGCAAAACGGAGGAAACAGACCTCCCACGGTCGTAAACGGGGTCATGCTGATCGGAGGGGCGCATGCATCGCAAAACGGATTTAAACGGACTCCTACGGTTGAAACGGGGTCCTGTTCATCGGGAGGGGTGTGGCGCATCGCAAAACGGGTCTCCACGGATACCGTTCATCTCCACCGCCGACCTCCTCCAGCCTCCACGGCTACCGCCGACCTCCTCCAGCCTCCACGGGCTCCCCTGCTCATCCAGCCTCGACGCGGCGCTTACTCCACCGCCATCGCTCAACCACCCTCCACGGCACCCCTCCATCGCTCACTGCTCATCCAGCCCTCCACACCACGGGTCCTGCTCAACCACCCCACCACGGCCACCCCTCCACCGCTCACTGCTCATCCAGCCTCCACACCATGGGATCATGTTCATCTAGAGGCAACGCCACCTCTCACTGCTCATCCAACCTTCAAGAACGATCATCGCTCATCCAATCGATCGGCTTCGCTAGCAGCAGCAATGGCGAATCGCCCATCGGGTTCGTTAACAGCCATCGATCGAATGCTCCGGTTCAGTAATGCGAGCCTGCAAAGGCAATCACTTGGGTTCGTTAGAGCCCAACGCCGGTTCGGTTAGAGCTAACGCCGCACACACGCCGCACGCGCATTTAGAGAAACACGATCACTCGCCCCGACCTCCCACCGAACCGCAACTCCTCAAGTTTTCTCCCTCGCTTCTACCACGGTTTTTTCCACATGGACGGCCCAAAGAATGTCATGCAGCTGCGCCTCCCGCCTACCAGACGAAAAGCCCATTTTCCGTCATGATTTTTGTCATAGAAGTAGGAGCCCACCACATCTATGATGATACCGGTTTTGTCACAATTATCGCTATAGAAGTGTCATATGTATGATGTAAAAAATTGCTCGCCCAAAATGTCACGGATGTGTCTTTTTTTTGTAGTGATAGTTGGCTTTCTATCCGTCAGATATAGATCGGACGGTCTATATTACAAGATGGCAGGCATACCATCATCACCAACTCGGTTTTCTATAAGAATAGATATATATAGATATAGATAGATAGAGACTAGGGAGTAATAGTAAGGACACCATCTACTACTGCAGGCTACCTCCTGCGCCCATTCGGCGGTCGCAGAACGCCCCCTACAGCCACCACTCAAGGCCCATTCGGGCGGGCGCTGTTGAAACTGGGAGCGACTCGCGATCACGGGCAGCCACGATTTCACCGACGACCACTTCTTCCCGACCTCGCAACCTCTTCCTCAACGACATGGGCGATAACTCAACGCCAACGGTGTGCTCCTGCTGTAACCGTATGTGTTTTATCCTTCCTGCTCAAATCGTGGTAGAATTCATTTTCTAGTCTCAGATCCTACTACTATACTAGTCCACATGATTAGTTTCATCTCTATATAGCTGTCATGATTTATTTTGTGCTTATTCGGATTAAATCTCGTGAGTAACTTGCTCATATTCAATCGGGCGCAACGTCCCATACAGCCACTCCCATTTCGTGGACGGCCTGGTCGATGCCTCTAAGGAGCCCTTCGCCCATCGCTATGAGTGCCCGATGTTGTTTTGTGGCTCGCCGCGACATGGTGCATCACCATGGATGCGCAGCGGTCACCGCTGGCCCTTGGCGGAGAACATCAAGTACGACACGCGGCACGGTTCACCATGCCGGAGTCGCTGGAGGATCACCGCCACCGCTAGTCTCGGAGGAGGACGACAGCGCCTTCCTCTTGATCGGGCACCAGCGAGGTCCGCGCAGGCCGCCGCCTGCCTCGTAATGTGTGTCGGGCGCCACCGCTGATGTCGACACTAACACGAGGTAGATGTACGGGTGCATGGTCATCAGCATTACCCTCCGGTCGCGTGGGCGGCTACACCGGCCTCATCGACGGACTTGACTCGGGAGCCGGGACTATCCCGCCAATGTAGACTTGGAAAACCCATGGCATCCGCTCCATCCTTTACTCCGCCGACGCGGTGCACGGGACTCCAAGGAGATTCACCTGGACATACGCATTATCAAGTGCACTTAGAAAACATGTAGTGTGTGTGTGGGTGCTTATGGCTCGTGTCTTTGCCGCTTTATATTTTGTAAGCTTGTCGTTAAACTTGAGTGGCTTTCGCCACACTCATTCCTTTGAACTGCTCCTCTCAGTGAGCTGATGTAAGACACTTTGGGTTTCATTTGATAATGGAACCGGGGAGGACCCTCCCTGTTCGTCTAAAAATTTTTACGCATTATCAAGTTAAATGTTGGTCATTAGTCTTCGCTCAATGTATCCGCTGTCTAAACATGTGGAGACTTCCATGCAGGATCTTGCTCTATTGGAGTATCGCGCGTGAATAAAAGTGTATCCGTTTATGGTTTAGTCTAGAATCTTCCATGTATGAATTTTCACTACAGTACTGGTGAAAGACTTACGATGAACCATTTCTTACATCTCTTCTGCCCCTTGCAAGTCATCCCGATTTAATCCTCCGCCTAGGTGTATAAGGGCATGGTTAATATTACTTAATAGTATAGCCAACTGTTGACTATAAGGAAGTGCCATGTCATCTGTAGCCAACATATATAACAATCGATACTCAAAAACTAATTCTTAAAGATCATTTCTTGCAAAGCACAATAAGTGTTATTTCTTCACAAGTTTTGGATGCAGGTTGAACAGTTGAACACTTTTGTTTGCAAACGATACCTTTTTATCTATTTCACCCGGATGTTTGTGAGCTCTAGAGATGAGATAATATCCGAAGAAACCTTTCGATACTTGCTACACATGAGATGACCCCCACATCCTTTGTCAAAATAAACAACTCCCCGATCAATCCATTTCACTCTTCGGTGCAACGCACGGGCACCTTACTACTATAGATTAGTACGACCAAAAATTGAACTAACATTATATATAGTACAATAAATACTGATGCATGTCACCTAAAATTATATCATTCAAAACTATGTTCAAATACGAATCCAACGATATAGTTTTTATTGACATGCACTAACATTTTGTCAGTTAAATCTTCAGTCAAATTCAATGGGGGACTAATAAACCACAACCGATGTAGTACAAGTGTAGAGGGCGACGCTGCACGGGAGTCTCACCTCTCACCCCGCTCGTGGCGCGGCAAAGAACCATTATATCACAAAACCCAACCACTCCCGGTAATAAGTGGCCTGGTAAAATAAACGGACAAGCAACCATCACATCCCTCCGTCTTTTTTGCATTTCATCTCTCTGCATTTACTTTCTCCGGTTCGTCTCGCACACTCGATCCCTAGCTACTACTCCTAGGGCCAGTTCTTTTGGCGGCTTCCCCAGCTTTTCCCACAAGACTAGTCACAGTGGAGAGTAACAATAAGGCACCTCACTCATTTATTTGGGCTTCTAAACTACTACTCCGTCCCGGTTTATTCCTCACCATTGTAATTTGTGCTAAATTTTGACCAAAGATTTAACTGATAAAATGTTACTCCCTCCGTCTAGGTGTGTAAGTCATCTTACAAAAACCAAATAATCCCGAAACACTTAGGCGAGGTGCATTAACTGCTACCCCGTTTCTTCTTTCTTGACATATCAACCAATAAGAGATAAAGAGTGTGCATGCTTTTAATGACTTGAGATATCAAACACGACATGCAGTGGTTAGTTCACTGCATGCAATACTATTAATTAGCAAATAAACATTAACGTTTCTCATTTTCTCCTCCTCCTTGGTCACGGTGCACAGCCTAAGATGACTTACTCACCTAGACGGATGGATTAGTGCATGTGACATGCACTAACATTTCATTAGTTAAATTTCTGATCAAAATTTGACAGAGATTAAAATGGGGACCAATAAACCAGGACGAAGGTAGAAGTTATGGGGTTACTAATCTAGAAGCCTAAAAGAACTGGCCCCTGGTAGTCCTACTAGTAGTAGTACTCAAGTTGGAATTCCAATTGCACGACACAACTTGTTAGGCAAAAAAATTCGATAAAGGGCATAGGAAGCGGTTTGGGAATTTGCATGCCTTTCCAACCAGTGAGATACTCCGCATAAAGTACTACATGAGAAATAACGACATGAGAAGGAAGCTAATAGTAAACAATCAAACGAGCATTTTTGCATTTGTTTTGCATTGAATCGCTTCACAAGCTTGACTAGTGATGTTTTTCTACTTTACAAAACCGCATCAGAATGTTAAAACGCATTTGCACGCACATAAGTAATAGTAGTACTCCTCCGCCTAGGTGTACAAGTCTTCCTCCTTGGTCACGTGCACAACCAAAGATGACTTATTGACCTGGACGGAGGGAGTAGCACAGTCTGCAAGCATATATCGAGAGACGTAGAAAGTGCGATAGTATATAGTAAAGTTTGTGCTATATGCACGCATTTTTGCAAAATGCGCATTTAATACACAAGGTTTCCAAACTTTCCTTTACATACTTAATTAAGGACGATAAAAATTCCTGAACGCTCGATTTATCATTTGCGCCCCAAAACTAATGAGATCGCTTTACAAAACAAAAATTATACCTCCTAAAGCCACGGCGCCGCAGGAGCGCTGCGCGCGCGCCACGAGTGCCCCGTGCGCGCGCCGCTTCCCAGCATGCCGACACAACGCTCTTCCTCAGCCTTGCAACTTGCAGGTGCTGATTGGCAGCTTGTCATGGCGAAGCGATCTCACCAAAGGTGGTGATCCGGAGCCAACAGTACTCTCCGCCGAAGCGCAATTGGTCCACGCATCGCCAAGCGAGATGAGGCGCTTGGGCCCGACCGCACTCGTATGCCGGCACGGCGCCCTCCGCCACCCTCACGGCCCTCGCACGAGCTCTTCGCCAAAGAGCCAATTGCTTGACTCTCTCGGACGCGACATAGGCCTCCCAGCAGCTTGTTTCGCGGCGCTTTCTTCCTCGCCTTCTTCTCCGCTTATTTTGGCGCGATCTTTGCAGCAAAGCCTCCCACAAGGCGACATCCATTTCTTTCCAAAGCTCCTCAAGGCTGGGGGCTCGCGGGCGGCGCGACGCTCTTCCTCGTGAAGCGGGAACCGGCGCGCCTCCGACGCGCGGCCGGGCGAGATTGGAAACGCCGACGCTGCCCTCCTCGACGCTGTCAGCGGTGAGGAGCGGAACGCCGGCGCGCCCTCTCGAGTAGTGGCGGCGAGGAATGGAACGGCGACGCCGCGCCACGGCGAGGAGCGAACACCGACGGCCCTCCTTGACTAGTGGCGGCGAGGAACGGAACGGCGACGCTGTCGATAGTGGCGAGGAGCGAACACCGACGCGCCCTCCTCGACTAGTGGCGGCGAGGAACGGAATGGCGACTGCGGACTGCCTCCCGCGGTGCAGCGAGGGGCTCCTAGGGCTTGGGAGGGGCGATGCCATGGTGGTCGACGTGAGAGGGAGGGGGAGGAGATAGCGATGAACGTGAACGTGAGGGGGAGGAGATAGCGATGTCGTGGGAGGCGCAGTATTTATAGCGAGCAATGGCACACCTACGTAAGATATGGACTGAGCTGCACTGACTTAATTGCAGGTCCAGTTGCGTCACTGACATGTGGGCTGAATACCTGTTGGGACCATATGTCAGTGACCCAATGCACCTGCAGTTAAGTAACATCTACGTGGGCATATTTGTTGGATTAAATTACGGTGGAGCGAAGGGGTGGAAATATTGCTGGTCACAACGGATTGGACGAGCGTGGGGAGAGGAGAGTCATGTATGCAGATTTTTTCACATGGGGTGGAGTGGTGGGACCGCCGGAGGGAGAAGGAGAGTTTGGTAGTCATATTGCTTCCACACATGGAGAGGAAAAGATTTGGAGACGAACGGGCTTCCTGCAGGTATGGGGAACGGTGCATAATAAGTCATCTTGCATGCCGGGCTAGGTGTAGTCTCAAGTCATTAAAAACATACACGCCCCACACATCTTCATATTTCAATGTGCACTAAATTATTGCATGCGATGATTAAGGCTGGCCATAATGGTGGTATCTTAGCTGGTATCATGCACACGGGAATACTAGTTAACATGCTGATGTGGCAAAGAATTATAGAAGAGAGGGGGTGTTGGTGTCAAAACCGGCGGATCTCGGGTAGGGGGTCCCGAACTGTGCGTCTAAGGCGGATGGTAACAGGAGGCAAGAGACATAATGTTTACACAGGTTCATGCCCTCTCTATGGAGGTAATACCCTACTTCCTGCCTGATTGATCTTGATGAATATGAGTATTACAAGAGTTGATCTACCACGAGATCGTAGAGGCTAAACCCTAGAAGCTAGCCTATGGTATGGTTGTTGTTGTCCTACGGACTAAACCTCCGGCTTATATAGACACCGGAGGGGCTAGGGTTACACAGAGTCCGCTACAACAGAAGGAGATCTACATATCTCAGACGCCAAGCTTGCCTTCCACGCCAAGAGAGTCCCATCCGACACGGACAAAGTCTTCAATCTTTTATCTTCATAGTCCAACAGTCTGGCCAAAGGATATAGTCCGCTGTCCGGATACCCCTAATCCAAGATTCTCAAGAGCTCCTCGAACCAGGTTTCAATGACGATGAGTCCGGGCGCAGATTGTTTTCGCATTGCAAGGCGGGTTCCTCCTCCGAATACTCCATAGAAGATCTTGAACACAAGGATAGTGTTCGGCTCTGCAAAACAAGTTCCACATACCATCATAGAGAGGATAATATTTCCACAAATCTAATCTGCTGACATATTACAGCATGACATCACGCCATGGCCCAGTCATTATTCGAATCATTTTTCAGAACCAGCCACCGCACATATCGCGAGGAAGTTTCCTAGGCACGTCTTGTTGAAGCAGAGATCGTGTCCCCCTATCACGGGATTCTCATCAATACGGACATGGGTAACCCAACCGCGCCATCAATTACGGTGCTTGGGGATCAAGCGAGTTTTACTAGGCAAGTGACGATGCATAGTTTCGTCCGCCTTTATAAAGGGATAAGGACCTCACCTCTTTCAGCCACACCTTCTTCTCTCCCGCATATCCATTCTTGCGCACTCGAGCTCCAACGCCCAAGCTTGCACCTTTTCTCCTCAAACCGCTTCAATCATGTCCGAAGCGGGGGGCAAGTGGATGAAATCCTCCATCACGGAGGAGGACATCAAGAAACTGCGGGGAGCCGGATACTTGGCCGCGGATATCACGCACCGGCTGCCCGACGGGGCAGATCATCCCTACCCCGTAACCTTACGAGGTTAGTCTTCTCACCCACTTCGTCTGCGTGAACTCGATTTCTCTCCACGCATTCGTCTGCCGACCTCATGTTCTACTACGGACTGGACTTCCATGACCTGGCCCCGAACTTCATCCTCAACATCTCGGCGCTTATCGTCATGGTGCGAGGCCTTCCTCCGCGATCCAGCCCCACTTCGCCTCGTGGTCAAGACCTTCAATGTCAAGCCGAAGGTTGTAGGCGGCCAGCAAGCGGAATGTGGCGCCGCCATGGTGGGCAAAATGCCCAATGTCACATGGCTCGAGGGCTCCTATGTGGAGACTATAAAGGGGTGGCAATTAGGGTGGTTCTACATCACCGAGCCGCGACACCAACTGGGTGGCGGCCCCCGAGTTCCGATCCAGAATCCCCACGCATCTCACCTCCTGGAAAGAGAAGGGCCTGTCCTGGGGTAACCCGGTAGAGCTGACCGGACTCCAGACCTGCATCAGGAACATGATGAGCAAGAAAATCAAGCTTGTCAACATGGTCCAGGTCATGCTCTTCTGCGAGATCCTCCCGTGTGAACAACGGGTATTCAATATGTGGGAGTTCGACCCGGCCGAGCACCAGACGCTGCAGGAGTTTTTCGCACGACGATAAGGACGCCCGAAAGTGTTGTTTAAAGGCGCCGAGGTACCTCCTCTCCTTACCGAGGACCGCGGACTCAGTGCAAAGCGCCACGCCAATCCGGTTGGTTTTACACATCATAAGATGTTTAGTTTCTGGCTCGATCATATGCGTGGTCTAAGCCCGATGCCTTTGACAGACTGGGTGGAGACGGCCGAGCGGATTGACTGCCCCGCCCCGCCCAAGATCCAGCAGACGTTTCTCCTAACGGAGATGCTGACTCCGCACTTATGAGGTGCCCAAGACGGCCAAGAAGAAGGCCACGGGACCGGCAGGTCTCCGGCGCAAGGTTGTGTTGGACTCATCATCCGAACACTCCAGGGGCACCTCCCACGATGAAGAGGAGGAAGAGGAGTTCTCTCAGCCGGGGAGACAAGAAAAGGAAGGCTGCCCCAACTGGGAGGCCAAGGGTCCAAGAAAGGAAGGACCTCCTTCCGGATCGCTTCACGACCGCCGCAAGCACACGCGACGACGAGTGGTTGCCCAGGACAAGCCCCGGCGGTCGTAAGTATCCTGATACCATAATAATTCTTGATATATTTTATTGCACTGCTTCTCATCACGCCGAACATGATTATGCAGTCCGTCCCGAGCCCATATCGACGTATCTTCATCGGATGGTTCTTTGGACCTGTCGAATATGATTAGTGATTCACTTCCAACCGCCTCCATGCCTCGCCCTACGGACAACGCCGAGGTGTTGCATCCAAAGACACCGAGCCGGGGGGAGGTAGTCCTAGAGGCGCCTCAAGGCGACACTCCGGACCCTGGGCTCAAAGGGAGCAAGACTCCCATAGGCTCCGAAGTTCGCCTCCAAATAACACTGCACCGAACCTCCAAAGGGTTCCGGATTCTGTCAGCGACTGGAAGAGGGGCAAGTCACTGTGGTGGTGACCTCTCTCCATCCAGAGGCACCAGACAACTTGCTGGAAGCGCTCCAAGGCGCTTCCATTGACGAAGAGCACCGCACTATCATGAGTGCGGTGATGGAGAAGGTTCAATCCGCCAAAAGCAGACTAACTGAAGCTTGCGCCAGCCTCCTAACATGCTTTGAGGTAAGTAATTAAATTATAGGGAAATATCACCGCACGCATAAAGAGCCCTCGATGCTCGCTTATGCTCGTGAAGAAAATCTGAATAGAGGATCGAATAATAGTCGCAGGAGTCTAATTATAGTATGTCTATGTGAATCTGCAGGCTTCCCTGCTGGCCGCTGCCGCACATACTACAGAGGTCGCCGCACTATAGCAGGACCTGGAGAGATCCAAGGAAGAGCTCAACCTTGCCCAGAGGCAGCTTGAGGTGAACAAAGGTAAGCAATACCTTGTCAATATGAAAAAAAGAAAGATTTGGTTGCAGGATAATAGGATCATCATGAATTTTGCCAGGGGCCACGACCGAAGTGGCGACCCTCAAGAAGGCGTTGTCCGAGGCCGAAAACAAAGTGGCCAAGGAGCGCACTGAGCAAGAAAGACACGAAGCCCGGGTAGGTGAGGTGCAGCAAGAGCTCCAGGTGCTCATCAAGAAGCATGAGTCCCTAGAGCTTGACTCGAGGATACGAGAGTTCGAGCTTGCCCAGGCCCTCGAAAGTGCAAAAAATGCCAAGGCCGAAACCCATAAGGCCCTCCAGGAAGTTGAGACGGTGAAGAAGATAGCAGCGGGTAAGGCATTCATTATGCAAAGTAGGTGTGCGAAAGAAAATTTCCTTTTACTTACCCGAGTTCGGAGCTCTCCAGGAGCGTTCGCAGATCTGCCCCGCAGTGTGTCTGATGCCGCGGAGTTCTATCGGGCCGAGGAGGGAAGCTTGACGGAGAAGTTGTTCTGGTCTCAGTATACTGGGACCGAACACCCGATGCCCGTGAGCGACCAGCTGAAGCAACTGGTTGAGAGCCACAAGGCGGCCGAATAGGCCATGAGGGGCCTTATAGTCCGGATGTGGCCTGGCGGCTCCCTTCCCAACAACTACTTCGCCGGTGAGGTGGCTCAGATGCCTGCCCATGGCCGAAGTCATCTGCTGCCCGTCTGCATCAAGGTGCACGAGGGCTCTTACCCATGCAAAGGTGCACTGGCTAAGATGGACGCCAAAAGCTTGGTGAAGGAGGGGCCGCAGGCCGGAGCATCGCCACCCCGAAATGTATTATGAAAGTGTCCTAAAGGGTGCCCGCCTCTGCATGATTTAATGTACCAAAGATGTAATCATTGAATGAACCTGCTCATGTGATCCTTGTGTTCATGAAAACTAGTTCATGTTCCTTATGCAACGCTTTTGTATTTAAAATATTACCTTCAGGCGGCCGCTTATAAATTCCGAGAGTTGCTAGTCGTCGGCTTCTACCCCCATGCAACTAGTGTGGGGTGTTCGGGATGAATCTGAGCACTTTTTCCCATTCTTGGGTCCTTCGAGGAGGTGTTCAGCAAGAACGAACCGTGCAATCGGACTATAATGTTTTATTGCTCTCACTTAGCCATAGAAGTGTACAATTTTAAATTTTACGAAGCCCCTAGTCTTCGAAAGTCAATTTGGGGCGCTATACACGCCTAAGCCGGACAAGGCCGACTCCTCGCCTGAAGCGGAAAAAGTCTTTAGGGACTTGAGACCTCTAGAACAACGACCAACTCTCGCATCATCATGATAGTCAGTTTTTGCTTTCATCGAGGTGCTCGGCGGAAGAACCGGGCACAATCACAAGAGTTCTCCCAAAGGCTACCTTAGCCAATATAGCGGAACGAAGGTACCAAAACATGGGAGCTGGGCAAACCCAACTATTGACCCAAGACATGATTCGGAGCCGATGCATATAATGCTATAAGTTCGGGGTGCCGCACTGTCGAAAGTGTTCGGACTTCTCACACCAAATTATGGGGTATACGGAAGCCCCTGGTGTATTTACCGTGCCACAGTGTAAGGGTGCTGATTGTCATAGATAAGCATATATATGAAAGAATATAGAATGCAATAATAGACTAGTACTATGCATTGTTTATTTAAGAGATGCGTTAAAGCATAATGATACAAATGGTGTGGTAAGCAAACAATAGGACTATTTGACATGTCCCATCCAAGGGCAAGATGCCGACTGGTATCTTAAAACAGGTATTTAGCTCGTTATCAGAGACCACCTGGGGATTCCATTTGTACGAATAGCTTCCTGCCTCCTTCGGTGTTGTATCATGTGTCCGGCTACCATACTGCCGGACAAGGCTTCCAGAGAGTAGAGTCCTGAAAGAGAGAGAGTGATGAAGGTAGTAAGCCCCTAGTGTGGTTAAACCGCATTGTGGGACGTGCCATGATCGTGCCCCCGCCTACACCCATGGTATTTTCAATGCGTAACTATGCACACGTGGGATGGACTTTGCCATTGTACTAAGACTAAGGCGGGGGCCGAATTGCTAGGCGAGCTCCTGTTGCAGGTTATTCCGGACGCGCTTGACGGTGTCCGGGGGCTTGATCGCCGAACTGGTGGATTGCCTCAAAAGGCTGCTTTGGGCTTCTACTGCGAGGGCCGCAGTGTGCTCCTCTATACAGAGCGAGCGTTCTGTGTTTCCATTGACTGTGATGACCCCTCTAGGTCCTGGCATCTTGAGCTTGAGGTATGCGTAATGCGGTACCGCATTGAATCTTGCAATGCGGTGCGCCGAGCAAAGGCGTGATAGCCGCCGCAGAACGGGATGATATCAAGATTAACTCCTCGCTTCGAAGTTGTCCGAGATCCGAAGACCACTTCAAAGGTGATTGAGCCCGCATAATGGGCCTCTACACCTGGATAACGCCTTTAAAGGTCGCTTTTGGTGGGTTTGATCCTCTAGGGTCTATACCCATTTTGCGACCGCATCTCGGTAAAGCAGGTTCAGTTGTTGCCGCCATTCATAAGGACTCGAGTGAGGTGATATACGTTGATGATTGGGTCTAGGATCAATGCGGCGGATCCTCCATGACGGATACTCATGGGGTGGTCCCTATGATCAAATGTGATCGGACAAGAGGACCATGGGTTGAACTTTGGGGCTATTGTGCTCCATCACAGATACGCCCCTTAGTGCACGCCTGCTCCTTTTGGGGATGTGGGTTGCCTATATCATGTTTACTGTCCTCACTTGTGGGGGGAACCTCTTCTGTCCTCCCGTGTTCGGCGGCCGGGGCTCCTCCTCGTCATGGCTGTGCAGACCCATGTCCTTGTCTTCAGCATTTATCTTGCCGGCCTGCTTGAACACCCAGCATTCTCTATTGGTGTGACTGGCTAGCTTATCGGGGGTGCCGTGTATTTGACACGAGCGATTGAGTATGCGGTCCAAACTGGACGGGCCCGGAGTACTTCTTTAGAATGGCTTTTTCCGCTGACCGGATTTAGAGCCTCTGAATCCGGCATTGACTGTCGTGCCCTCGGTGTTATCACCATTGCTGCAGCGCTTGTGTTTGCTGCGACGTGACCTGTCGTTGCTGTCCTTGGTATCCGAAGTGCCAAGGTTCCTTGATATGTTATTGCTACGAGCCAGCCAACTATCCTCTCCCGTGCAAAAGCGGGTCATGAGTGTCGTGAGGGCTGCCATTGATTTCGGCTTTTCCTGACCGAGGTGCCGGGCGAGCCACTCGTCACGGATGTTGTGCTTGAATGCCGCTAGGGCTTCTGCATCCGGACAGTCGACAATTTGGTTTTCTTTGTTAGGAACCGTGTCCAGAATTGCCTGGCCGATTCCCCTGGCTGCTGAATTATGTGGCTTAGGTCATCGGCGTCTGGTGGTCGCACATAAGTGCCCTGGAAATTGTCGAGAAATGTGTCTTCTAGATCCTCCCAACAGCCGACGGAGTCTGCTGGCAGGCTATTCAGCCAATGTCGAGCTGGTCCTTTGAGTTTTAAAGGGAGGTACTTGATGGCATGTAGATCATCACCATGGGCCATGTGGATGTGGAGGAGGAAGTCCTCGATCCATACCGCGGGATCTGTTGTACCATCATATCATTCGATGTTTACATGTTTGAAACCTTCTGGGAATTCATGCTCCACTACTTCATTGGTGAAGCATAGGAGGTGTGTCGCGCCTCTGTGCTGGGCTGTGTCGCGACGCAGCTCGTATGAGTCATGCCTGCTGTATTCGGCCCGTTCGGAATTGCTTTTACTGTATCCGGTGAGGCAGTCACCGTCCCTTGTAGGGGCACAGCCCCGTGATCAATAGATCGATCTACCAAGTCTTGCCCTGTCTTCCAATACGTCTTGCAGGTCTCGCGTGTTTCCCGTTGCCTTTGTATGTTTGTTTGAATGGTGGTGGGGTGCAGGCTGATTTTCAGGCCATACTGCCTCTCTATCTCGCCACGGGGTGGCCGATCAGCCGCATCGAATGGGGGGTGACCTCTGGAAGGGCGTTCGAGTTCGCACTCCTCAGCCGCAAGGACTTCATTCCATCTATCTGCTAGCAGATCCTGATCAGCTCAAAGCTGTTGCTGCTTTTTCTTCAGGACGTTTGCTGTAGCAATAAGCCGGCGCTTGAAGCGCTCCTGCTCGACGGGATACTTAGGCACGACGAATTCTTCGTAGTCGAGGCTCACTTCGTCTTCGGAGGGAGGCATATAATTGTCTTCCTCCGTTTCTCCCTCTGCCGCTCTCTTAGGAGGGTTGGCTTGTTCATCCTCCGGCTCTTGATCGTTCTGGAGGGGATTGTCATCATCTTCGGCACTGTCTGGAGTGTTGTTATCTCCTATGCCAGTATCACCACTTTTGCTATGGCGAGACTTAGAGCGGCACCGCTGACGTTGACGCTGGGGTTGCTTCTTGGAGGGGTCATCCTCCGTTGTCTTGTCGCTATTGCCTTCTTTGGGTGTGTCCACCATGTATATATCATATGATGAGGTGGCGGTCCAGTGTCCTGTGGGCAGTGGCTCCTGTTCGCCTCCGGCATCGGTGTCCATACCATCGATGTCTTCGGAGTCGAAGTCGAGCATGTCGGTTAAATCGTCGACAGTGGCTACTAAGTGGGTGGTGGGTGGGGATTGAATTTCTTCGTCGTCCGCATCCCACTCTAGCCGGGCATAGTTCGGCCAAGGTTCTCCAGACAGGGAGAGAGATTTCAATGAGTTCAGTATGTCGACGAAGGGCGAGTGCTGAAATATATCTGCGGAGGTGAACTCCATGATCGGCGCCCAATCGTATTCGATAGGTATGGGCACGGGTGGTACGGAGTCCGTGGCCGAGGACAAGTCCAGCAGTTCACGGACACAGCTGTCATGAGGGGTAAGGTAAGTATTTGGCTCTATCGCCACTGAGGGCGCGACCTCCGTGGTGGAGTCTATCCTCTCGTCCTCGGATGGCACGATCTACTCCGGACTAGAGGCCGGAGTAGTTGCTGGCGTGATCTCCCGAACACCGTCCGACGACAGAGCTATATCATGCTCGTCGTGATCGTGCGGCACACCTGGCATGGGCCCGAACCCGTCGAAGATCAAGTCTCCGCGGACATCGGCGGTGTAATTCAAGTTTCCAAACCTGACCTGATGGCCAGGGGGGTTGCTTTCGATCTTCTCTACATGGCCAAATGAGTTGGCCTGCAGTGCGAATCCGCCGAACACGAAGATCTGTCCGGGGAGGAAAACCTCACCCTAGACCGCATCGCTGTCGATGATCGAAGGGCCATCGAACCTTGCAGCAACGACACAGTGGAACTCTCAATGAAAGCACCAATTTTGGTGTCAAAACCGGCGGATCTCGGGTAGGGGGTCCCGAACTGTGCGTCTAAGGCGGATGGTAACAGGAGGCAAGGGACACAATGTTTACCCAGGTTCGGGCCCTCTCTAGGGAGGTAATACCCTACTTCCTGCTTGATTGGTCTTGATGAATATGAGTATTACAAGAGTTGATCTACCACGAGATCGTAGAGGCTAAACCCTAGAAGCTAGCCTATGGTATGATTGTTGTCGTCCTACAGACTAAACCCTCCGGTTTATATAGACACCGGAGGGGCTAGGGTTACACAGTCGGGCCATAACAGAAGGAGATCTACATATTTGTATCGCCAAGCTTGCCTTCCACGCCAAGAGGGTCCCATCCGGACACGGGACGAAGTCTTCAATCTTTTATCTTCATAGTCCAACAGTCCGGCCAAAGGATATAGTCTAGCTGTCCGGATACCCCCTAATCCAGGACTCCCTCAGGGGGGTTAGAGTAACTAGTGTTCATGCATGCATTGGTAAACACATTTTTGTGTGAAGGACGCAGCACTAGTTGAGTACTTTTGCAGAGTAGGTGAAATTTTTGAATCGAGCCCTTTAAACTGGAAGGGAGGTAGTGGTACTCTATAGCTAACCTCGTTGTGATGACAAGATAGGACATGGCACGCACCTGGACAGAGGAACTAGTCTGCGTTGTGCATTTAAGTTTTGTCTGAAGTCAATGTACCTCTACTTTCACCAGACTTATAGAAAAATGTATCAACATTCACAATGTCAAATCAATATTTTTACACTCATTATAAAATGTAGTTCTTATACTCATTATAATCAATATTGTAGATATTGATATTTTTAGTATAAATTTGGTCGTGGGATTTTATTGATGCCTGTCAAAGCATGGAGGAAGCAGAGCTTAGGGCTTGCATTGCCGGTCTCTACATAGGTATTTCTCTTCATAATCCTGTAATTTTAGAGACTGATTGCGCTTTTGTGGTAGCGTCTCTTGCATCGGGGGACTATGACAGGTCTGCTATGCGTGACCTGAAGATGAAAGTGTTGAGCATCTCGAAGTTGATCAGCAATCTTCAATTGTCAAAGATTAGCTGCTCGCCAATAAGGTGGCACACTTAATCGCTAAGTATAGCTTTGACAATAGATTAGATGGTATTCTTGTAAATAACGTACCGCCCTGTGTGGTGAATATTGTATCGAATGAGTGTACTGGTGTGGCTGGTTAATTAATATAAGGTGGTGTTAAAAAAAGTATAAATTTGGTCAAACACTTTGCAAACGGTTGACGGGAGTAAAAAGGACCAGAGGGAGTATCATGCATGCGGAGTAGGCAAAAAATGCTCATTTATAGCCGGTCAAAGTCTCAAAGGGCCCGACCATGCGAGGGAGGCGAAGGTCGTGGGAGGCGCGCGGTTGACAGAATTAAGTGAAGTTACATCCACGCGCCGGCATGGCGTGCGAATAGGCAGAAGCTATACCGTCAGGCCTACGATATGGGTCTAGTATACATGACATCTAGTGGGTCCCGCATAGTTCTCGAGAACTCTTTGGGGGCTTGCATCCGTTTATCCATCGGGCAAGCCAGCAACCCCATGCCGTTTGCACGCCCTACTCGTCCCCGTCTTCTACTACCTTACAACAGTTTGCTCCGAGTCGTCCCGTCCTTTCACATTAGTTCGCTCCCAGTTTTTGCAGGGTACAATAGTTCAACTTCTCCTAACCCTCCTCCCAAATCTCCATGGCCGCCACTGAGTACCAGGTTAGAGCCATCACCAGCGATAAGTCCATCGTCATCTGCACACGTGGATCCGCGACGGTGAAAGCATGGCTTGCTCGCTTCCTACGCATGTTCAACAGTTCAACGGATGAGTGGGTCGTTGGGCTAGATGTTGAGTACACCACAGTCCTGGGACGAGAGAAGGATCTAAAGGACGAAGAGAGGAAGAAGCCCGCCGTGATCCAGGTTTGCATACATTACGTTTGCTTGGTCTACCACATATGCCATGCCGACGTTGAGTGCCAGGATTTTAAAAACTTCCTCAAGGACAAAAGAGTGAAATTCGTTAATTTAGGCTTTAAGAACGACAGGGATGTCCTGCGTCGGATAGGTCTCGTTGTAGGCCAGCCCTTCGATCTCCTGAAGGCAAGCCTGGTGTCCTCCTCTCAACCTTCAATGCTGACCCTGGCAGCATCCATGATTGATCCTTCGTACGCTAAACTGAAGAAACCTCATCACGAGTTTCATCATGCATGGGAGTCGAATACATTAGATGAAGATCACATCCATGACGCAGCAATGGATGCCTACCTTTGTTTAAATATCTACAAGGGTTGGATGAAGAAGCGAGCCCAAAGTGTCCGGTTAAAGCAAAGAAGGCCGGTGACGAGGAAGAGGAAGAGGGATGAGGACGAAGTCGAGGACGTGGACTCGGACTCGAGTAGGTGGCATGCCGTCGCTCATGCTGGTTCTACCGCAGTGTCAAGCGGACTAGTTGCTTAGTTTATTTTCAAGGGTGTGTACAGCCGAGGCCCCAGCAGAACTATGTTTAGTATGTTCTTTCTCGTTATTTGAACTCTTTAGTATGTACAGTAGTACTAGTACTATGTCTTACTACTGTTCTTCTTGCAGTTGGTACTACTGCTCGTATCTTCGTGTTCCTACTGTACTTAATACGTTCGTACTAGTAGTATAATTTGGGTCCGTCAATTTGTGAAAGAAGGTCGATGGAGCGAAGGAAGAAGACGACAGAAGAGGTGGAAGAAGCCCTTCTAGCCATCCATGTTGCATCAAACGGCTCAGATGAGTCGACTGACCCAAATTGCTCCTTCAGATTGCAGGATCCACGTGGCATTCAAGGTCTCGAAGGTAGATTATGCGTCTGCACCTGGTTTGCGGGCTCGACATGCGCGCGACCGGCTTCTGCCGCGACAGCCACCATGCGCGCCTCCTCCGCGCGGGCGGAGACGACAATGACACGATAGTTCCTCCTTGCCGGCGTGCTGGAGCACGTGCTCGTCCTCCTCTTCATACGCTGCATGCATAGACGCGGCTCCACCAGCTGCTTGCGTGCTTTGCAGCGCGGCGGCATCGCGAGGAGGGACTGCAGACGACGTGAGCGGGCGAGCCTTCGGCTTCATGGCACAGGGATGACAGCGACACGGCGGTGATGGGCGAGAAATTGTTGGCCAGAGCAGGCGGGCGCCGGCATGCGCAACGGCGGCGGTGGCATATTGATGAGTGCGCGTGTGGGAGCTTACTTTAGTTTTATATAAGGTTGGTCAAACTTAAAAGAAAACCGTACTAGTACACGTAAACATTAGACTTAGGCAGCGCTTTTATTAGTTAGTACCATAGCCATGATACATAATCATGTGCAAGCGCGTGAACCGCGGCCGCACGGTCGATCAAATGGTGCGTCACCGTGTCGCGCTTGAAGGACATGCACCGAACCTTTTTATGTGTGTGAAAACAATCCTCGAATATTACTCAACTTTTTTTTCCTGGGAAAGTTCTTGACGCTGCAATATTTCCATATATTTGAATTGAGCTCCAGTTCGTGTTTATTTGGATTTGGACGTTTTAGGTGCGCCCTAGTTTTTTTTAATACTGATTTTGTGTGTGTGACTGAGAGAGAACGTGTGTATGTGTCCATATGTGTGTTGTGGCGGAAGGGCAATGTGGAGACGGTGTGCGTGTGATACAGACAATAGAGAGGTGTGATGTGCAAATGATCATGCATGAGTGAGACATAGACAGATATGCCGATACATTGTGTATACATGAGAGAACGGTCTGCTAGTTTACTTGTGTGTGTGTGAGAGAGAGAGAGGGAGAGATAGAGAGAGAGAGAGAGAGGAGCATCCGTAACACAACAACCATCTCTCTTGATTTTTCCATCCCTCGCACGGTCGCATGCAACACTTGCATCAACGCGCACATTTCGACATCCTCACCCGGCCCCTGCCCACCTCAAGGCCCGCAGAATCTCTTTGTGAATACCCATTTCTCTCCTTAGGTTTGTTTTCTCTCAATATCTCTCTCTCTCTCTCTCTATCTCTCCCACACACACACACACGGACACACGCAGCACAACACACACACGCACACACACACACACACACACTCCCCCGAGCACACAATTCATCCCCATCCAAGGTTATACGGCGACCACTCTCGTGTGTGCTTATTTGCACCCCAACATGCACAACACCTCAATCTTCAAAGAGGGCATCGAGCAGATCGAAGACAGTGACCACACCACGCTAGAGAATGCGGGGTCATTTGGAAGCAGGGTGATGTGACGACGGCTGACTGACTCCTCCCCCCACCCTCTCTCTCTTGCACAAAATTACCAATCCCTCTCTCCCCCGCACAAAATTGTCAATTCCTCAACCCACGAGATCCTTCCCCTCTCGTCCATGTTTTTCCAGCTCTCTCATCAAACATGTTGTCTCTTCTCCTTCCACATATACAGAATCTGGATGCACACGCATCTCACGATATTACATGTCTCCATCTTTCTCACTGCACCTAACTTCTTCCTCTCTCTTTCTCTCTCTATCTCTCTCCCTCTGTCTCGTTAGGTCTCCTACTCTCTCGTCCACATACATACAATCTTTCCCGCCCTATCTGCTCCATCTTCAGAAGCTCTCTCTGCACATTTCATTCACACATTGGGATATGTCAAAATGTTGCTTCTATAATGGCCCTGTTTGGATCATGGGGTTAGAGCTAGTTTGGGTTAGTTGGGGGCTCAAATAACCCAAAAGTATCCAAACAGGGAGGGTTAGATTGGGTTAGTTCCATCTAACCCAACTATCCCGGTGGAGAGGTGCTTATTTGGGTTAGAGTGGGTTAGCAAATAACTCTAACTCTAACTGTATTAGAGTATCCGAACAGGGCCAATGGCTGATGTAGAGCTATGGTTGTTTTTGTTGCATCCTACAAAGTAATAACTATGACATGAATTTAGATTCTCATTTGACTGGGATTATGTGAGTTTGAGCATGTTGTGAAGTACTATAGACCTTGTATACATCTTGGGATTCGACAATGATTGTAATTATTGAATTGTATAGACCATTACATTCAAAGTCAATAGCCTAATATATTTATTTCACAATTTCAACAAATGATTAGTTCACTACAAACTAAGAAAACAAATGTACTCCTCTGTTTTTATTTAAGTCCGCAGATTAGCATTGGTCAAAGTCAAGTTTTCTAAACTCTCAGAAAGCTTCTAACAAAAAATATTAACATATACAATAACAAATAAATACCATTAGATTCATTATTGAATGTGCTTTCACATCATACATATTTGTTATGGTAAATGTTTATATTTTTCTATAAACTTGGTCAATCTTTAGGAAGTTTGACTTCGGTCAAACCTAATATGCAGAGTTTACTACTACTACTCGCTAGTTGCTTAGCCGAATCAGTCAACACGCCACTCGGGAGTCCAGTGTCACAAAATTTTGAGGTCGGTGGGAGAATCTCCCGCGACCCTGATTCGAGCAGCCGGAAGTTACCATCATAGCCTTCGGAACAGGCCTACGGATGACGCTTGGTAGGGTGCTGTTTTCGTAACTTCAGGTTCACCCTACCCAGCCAACCCCACCCCGGCACCAAGAGTAGTACACCTAAATACTCCCCATTTTCTATCCCCACCGCAAAATAGACTTCTCCACGGCACCTCAGCCTTCGTGCTCCTTGATACGTCCATTTTGCATCATGCTTTTATATCGATATTAATCGCATTATGGGTTGTTATTTCACGTTATGTCACAATACTTATGGCTATTCTCTCTTATTTTACAAGGTTTACATGAAGAGGGAGAATGCCGACAGCTGGAATTCTGGGCTGGAAAAGGAGCAAATATTGGAGACCTATTCTGTGCAACTACAAAAATCCTGAAACTTCACGGAATGTCTTAAAATAAATAAAGAAAAATCATCGCCAAAGATGAAGGCCAGGGGGCCCACACCCTGCTCATGAGGGTGGGGGCGCGCCCTACCCACCTGGGCATGCCCCCCTACCTCGTGGGCCCCCTGGTGGCTCTCCGATGCCCATCTTATCCTATATGAATTCTCTCGATGAGAAAAAAATCAGAAGCAACCATTCGGGATTTAAACTCCGCCACGACGCGGAACCTGGCATGAACTAATCTAGGGCTCCAAAGAAAGCTGTTCGCCGGGGACACTTCCTCCGGGAGGGGAAATCATCGTCATCATCATCACCAACGCCATCTCATCGGGAGAGGGCAATCTCCATCAACATCTTCACCAGCACCATCTCATCTCCAAACCCTAGTTCATCTCTTGTATCCAATTCTTGTCTCCAAGTCCGGGATTTGTGCTAGAAGGTTGCTAGTAGTGTTGATTACTCCTTGTAGTTGATGCTAGTTGGTTTATTTGGTGGAAGATTATATGTTCAGATCCTTTATGCACATTATTACCCCTCTTATTATGAACATGAATATGCTTTGTGAGTAGTTACGTTTGTTCCTGAGGACAAGGGAGAAGTCTTGCTATTAGTACTCATGTGAATTTGGTATTCATTCGATATTTTGATGAGATGTATGTTGTCTAATCTCTAGTGGTGTTATGTGAACGTCGACTACATAACACTTCACCATTATTTGGGCCTACATGAAGGCATTGGGAAGTAATAAGTAGATGATGGGTTGCTAGAGTGACAGAAGCTTAAACCCTAGTTTATGCGTTGCTGATTTGGATCCATATGTTTCATGCTATGGTTAGGTTTACCTTAATACTTTTGTTGTAGTTGCGGATGCTTTCAATAGAGGTTAATCATAAGTGGGATGCTTGTCCAAGTAAGGGCAGCACCCAAGCACCGGTCCACCCACATATCAAATTATCAAAGTACCGAACGCGAATCATATGAGCGTGATGAAAACTAGCTTGACGATATTCCCATGTGTCCTCGGGAGCACTTTTCCTATTATAAGAGTTATTCTGGCTTGTCCTTTGCTACAAAAAGGATTGGGCCACCTTGCTGCACCTTATTTACTTTTGTTACTTGTTGCTCGTTACAATTTACCTTATCACAAAACTATCTGTTACCACTTATTTCAGTACTTGCAGAGAATACCTTGCTGAAAACCGCTTATCATTTCCTTCTGCTCCTAGTTGGGTTTGACACTCTTACTTATCGAAAGGACTACGATAGATCCCCTATACTTGTGGGTCATCAAGACTTTTTTCGGCGCCGCTGTCGGGAGTGAAGCGCCTTTGGTAGGTGGAATTTGGTAAGGAAAAATTTATTTAGTGTGCTGAAATTTTCTGTCACTTGCTACTACGGAAAGTAATTGTCTGAGGGGCTTGTTCGGGGTATACTCACCCCGTCCAGTAGAGCAAAGAGTTACTCCTCAACCTACTCAACCTACTGAACCTATTGAAAATGAAACTCCTTTTGAATTTCCTTCGGGTATGATGGAAAAACTGCTAGCTAATCCTTTTACAGGAGATGGAACAAAGCACCCTGATGAGCACTTAATATATGTGGATGAAATTTTTGGATTATTTAAGCTTGCAGGTGTACCCGATGATGTTGTTAAGAATAAGGCTTTCCCTTTATCTTTGAAGGAAGACGCATTGACATGGTATAGGCTATGTGATACGAGATCATGGAACTATAAAAGATTGAAATTGGAATTTCATCAAAAGTATTACCCTATGCATCTTATTCATCGCGATCGCAATTATATATATAATTTTTGGCCTCGCGAAGGAGAAAACATCGCTCAAGCTTGGGGGAGGCTTAAAATCAATGTTATATTCATGCCCCAATCATGAGCTCTCAAAAGTGACAATTCTTCAGAATTTTTATGCTCGGCTTTCTGATAACAATCGCACCATGCTTGATACTTCTTGTGCTGGCTCTTTCATGATGAAGACTATTGAATTCAAATGTAATTTATTGGGTAGAATTAAACACAACTCTGAAGATTTGGACCTCGACGAAGGTAAGGAGTCAGGTATGACGCCTAAGTTTGATTGTGTTAAATCTTTTATGGATACCGATATTTTCCGTAAATTTAGCACTAAATATGGACTTGACTCTGAGATAGTAGCTTCTTTCTGTGAATCTTTTGCTACTTATGTTGATCTCCCTAAATAGAAGTGGTTTAAATATCATCCTCCCATAGAAGTAAAAGTAGCTGCACCTATTAAAGTTGAAGAAAAGACTATCACTTATAATGATCCTATTGTTCCTACCTCTTATGTTGAGAAACCACCTTTCCTCGTTAGAGTAAAGGATCATGCTAAAGCTTCAATTGTTGTTAAGTAAAAGCAATATTAGAACTTATACACCTCCGAGCAAGTCAAAGTAGAACCTAATATTGCTATTGTTAAAGATCTCTTGTCGATAATATTGATGGGCATGTCATTCAATTCTCTCGTGAAACTGCTAGAATTGCTAAACCCTGTGCTAAAGATAAACATAGACCTATGGTAGGCGTGCCTGTTATTTCTGTTAAAATAGGAGATCATTGTTATCATGGCCTATGTGATATGGGTGCTAGTGCTAGTGTTATACCTATTACCTTGTATGAAGAAATTAAGCATGAAATTGCACCCGCTGAGATAGAAGATATTGATGTCACAATTAAACTTGCCAATAGAGATACTATATCTCCAATAGGAATTGTTACAGATGTTGAAGTCTTGTGTGGGAAAACCAAATATCCCGCTGATTTTCTTGTTCTTGGTTCTTCACAAGATAGCTTTTGTCCCATTATATTTGGTAGACCCTTCTTGAATACTGTTAATGCTAGGATAGATTGCAAAAAGAATGTTGTTACAGTTGGCTTGGATGATATGGTTCATAATTTTAATTTCTCTAAATTTAGTAAACAACATCGTGAGGAAGAATTGCCTAGTAAGGACGAAATTATTGGTCTTGCTTATATTGTCGTACCTCCTAGTGATCCATTAGAACACTATTTGCTAGACCATGAAAATGATATGTTCATGAAAGAAAGAAGGGAAATAGATGAAGTATTCTTTAAATAGGAACCTATTCTGCAACACAATCTGCCTGTTGAAACTTAGGGATCCTCCTCCACCCAAGGGTGATCCGTGTTTGAGCTTAAACCGCTGCTCGATAATCTTAAATATCCTTATCTTGATGAAAAGAAAATATATCATGTTATTATTAGTGCTAACCTTTCAGAGCATGAAGAAGAAAGATTGTTGAAAACTCTGAAGAAGCACCGTGCCGCTATTGGATATACTCTCGATGATCTTAAGGGCATCAGTCCCAATCTATTTCAACATAAAATAAATTTGGAAGCGGATGCCAAACCAGTTCGTGATCCTCAAAGACGTTTGAATCCTAAAATGAAAGAAGTGGTAAGAAAAGAAATACTGAAGCTTCTCGAGGTAGGTATAATTTATCCCATTCCCGATAGTCAGTGGGTAAGTCATGTCCATTGTGTCCCTAAGAAGGGAGGTATTACTGTTGTCCCTAATGATAAAGATGAATTAATTCCACAAAGAATTATCACAGGTTATAGGATGGCAATTGATTTCCACAAATTAAATAAAGCTACTAAGAAAGATCATTGCCCCTTACCTTTTATTGATCAAATGCTAGAAAGATTATGCAAACATACACATTATTTCTTTCTAGATGGTTACTCTGGTTTCTCTCAAATACCTGTGTCGGCTAAAGATCAATCAAAGACAACTTTTACATGCCATTTTGGTACTTTTGCTTATAGACGTATGCCTTTTGGTTTATGTAATGCACCTGCTACCTTTCAAAGATGCATGATGGCTATATTCCCTGACTTTTGTGAAAAGATTTGTGAGGTTTTCATGGACGACTTTTCCGTCTATGGTTCCTCTTTTGACGGCTTGAGCAATCTTGATCGAGTTTTGCAGAGCTGTGAAGAAACTAATCTTGTCTTGAATTGGGAAAAGTGCCACTTTATGGTTAATGAAGGTATTGTCTTGGGGCACAAAGTTTCTGAAAGAGGTATTGAAGTTGATAAAGCCAAGGTTGATGCTATTGAAAAGATGCCATGTCCCAAGGACATCAAAGCTATAAGAAGTTTCCTTGGTCACGTCGGATTTTATAGGAGGTACATTAAGGACTTCTCAAAAATTTCTCGGCCTCTGACTAATTTATTACAAAAAGATGTACCATTTGTCTTTGGTGATGATTGTGTAGAAGCATTTGAAATACTTAAGAAAGCATTAGTCTCTGCACCTGTTGTTCAGCCACCTGATTGGAATTTACCCTTTGAAATTATGTGTGATGCTAGTGATTATGCTGTAGGTGATGTTCTAGGGTAAAGAGTTGATAAGAAATTGAATGTTATCCATTATGCTAGTAAGACTCTAGACAATGCTCAAAGAAATTATGCTACTACCAAAAAGGAACTCTTAGTAGTTGTTATTTGCTTGTGATAAATTCAAACCCTATATTGTTGACTCTAAAGTAACTATTCATACAGATCTTGCTGCTATTAAATATCTTATGGAAAAGAAATTTGCAAAACCTAGACTTATTAGATGGGTCCTCCTGCTGCAAGAATTTTATTTACATATTGTTGATAGAAAAGGAGCTGAGAACCCCGTTGCAGACAACTTGTCTAGGTTAGAGAATGTTCTTGATGACCCACTACCTATTGATGATAGCTTTCCTGATGAACAATTAAATGTCATAAGCACTTCTCGTAGCACTCCATGGTATCCTGATTATGCTAATTATATTGTTGCTAAGTTTATACCACCTAGCTTCACTTACCAACAAAAGAAAAAGTTTTTCTATGACTTGCGACATTACTTTTGGGATGACCCACATCTTTATAAAGAAGGGGTAGATGGTGTTATTAGACGTTGTGTACCTGAGCATGAATAGGAACAGATCCTACGCAAGTGTTACTCTGAGGCTTATGGAGGGCACCACGCCGGAGATAGAACTGCACATAAGGTATTACAATCCGGTTTTTATTGGCCTACTCTCTTCAAGGATGCCCGTAAGTTTGTTTTGTCTTGCGATGAATGTCAAAGAATTGGTAATATCAGTAGACGTCAAGAAATGCCTATAAATTATTCACTTGTTATTGAACCATTTGATGTTTGGGGCTTTGATTATATGGGACCTTTTCCTGCCTCTAACGGCTATACTCATATTTTAGTTGCTGTTGATTACGTTACTAAGTGGGTAGAAGCTATTCCAACTAGTAGTGCTGATCATAAAACTTCTATTAAAATGCTTAAGGAAGTCATTTTTCCGAGGTTTGGAGTCCCTAGATATTTGATGACTGATGGTGGTTCACACTTTATTCATGGTGCTTTCCGTAAGAGGCTTGCTAAATATGACGTTAATCATAGAATTGCATCTCCATATCACCCGCAGTCTAGTGGTCAGGTAGAATTGAGCAATAGAGAGCTCAAATTAATTTTGCAAAAGACTGTTAATAGGTCTAGAAAGAATTGGTCCAAGAAACTTGATGACGCATTGTGGGCCTATAGAACTGCATATAAAAATCCTACGGGCATGTCTCCTTATAAAATGGTTTATGGGAAAGCTTGTCACTTACCTCTCGAACTAGAACATAAGGCATATTGGGCTATTAAAGAGCTCAACTATGATTTCAAACTTGCCGGTGAGAAGAGGTTATTTGATATTAGTTCACTTGATGAATGGAGAACCCAAGCTTATGAAAATGCCAAGTTGTTTAAAGAAAAGGTTAAAAGATGGCATGACAAAAGGATACAAAAGCGTGAGTTTAATGTAGGTGATTATGTGTTGCTATACAACTCTCGTTTAAGATTTTTTGCAGGAAAACTTATCTCTAAATGGGAAGGTCCCTACGTTATCGAGGAGGTCTATCGTTCCAGTGCCATAAAAATCAACAACTTCGCAGGCACAAATCCGAAGGTGGTAAATGGTCAAAGGATCAAACACTATATCTCAGGTAATCCTATAAATGTTGAAACCAATATTATTGAAACCGTAACCCCAGAGGAATACATAAGGGACACTTTCCAGAACGTTCCAGACTCCGAAAAGGAATAGGTATGTGGTACGTTAAGTAAACCGACTCCAAAACAATTTTTAAGGCAATATTTCTCCATTTTGGAATATTTAGAAAAATAGAAAAATAAGTAGCAGTCCGGGGAGGACACGAGGCCTCCGCGAGGGTGGAGGGAGCGCCCCCCTACCTCGTGAGCACCTCGTGTGCCCTCTGGACTCCGTTTTCTTGCATGATACGTATTTTGGTCGGTAAAAATTCATTATATATACTCCCGAAGGTTTTGACTCTCGTATCACGCAAATATTCTCTGTTTTCGTTTCGAGCTGTTGCTGCTGCAGATTTGAGCAAGATGTCTTCTCAAGAGTCAGTCAGGGAGAGCCGGATATCTAACCCGGCACCGGAACCAAGGGCAAACAGCGATGCTGACCACTTTGGGCTGGCAACGGAGGAAGAGATGGAGGCTGACCTGATGAGAGTAGATGCCATGGAAGATCAAGAAGTCACCTCTCGCCTCGGAGCTGGGTTTACGATGGAGGAACTACAGAGCTCAGCTATTCCAAACTCAGTTATCACTTCCAATGTTAAATTTCTTTCCTATGAAAGTATGAGGAGGAGTGTCTCTTGTTCTCCCGCAGCTATGCAACACCCTTGGGTGCAAGGAGCCTTAGCCGTTACAGGGAAGCTTCGCAAGGAAATAATGGACCTCAAGTAGCAAGTCAATAAGCTCGAGGAGGAGAACCGTATTCTGAGGGGAATCATCGCCAAGAATATTACGCCAACAACAAAGAAGGAGATATAATCACATGGGTATGGGCACTCCCCTTGGCAACTGCCAAGCTTGGGGGAGGTTCCCTGGTATCGTATCACCATCACAACTCCTATCTTTACCGTTTTTCTTAGTTCGATCCTATTAGTAGTATCTTGATTTAGTAGAATAAAGTCATGGCATGATCTAGTTTTGAGTTTTTCTTTATGATCCTTCTTTGTAATCGAGTCCGTGAGCTATATAATAAAGAGTAGTGTTGAGTCAAGGGCTTGAGTATTTTGCCATGATCTTGGGTGATTAGAAGAAAAAGAATAAAAAGAATCAAAGAGTTCATATTGATCTTAGTGAAAGTAATGACTCCACATAGAAAGAGTATGATGATTAAAAGTTGTTGGGAGTTGGCAAATATAGCTTTGGTCATTGTTGCAATTAATAGGAAGTAATAAGGAGAGAGAGGTTTCACATATAGATATATTATCATTGACATCTTTTATGATTGGGAGCACTCATTAAAATATGACATGCTAAAGAGTTGAGGTTGGAGAAGGAAGACAACATAATGAGTTATGTTTTCTTGTATCTGAGATAAAGTATGTTGTCATGGATCCTCTAACATGTTGAGCTTGCCTTTCCCCCTCATGCTAGCCAAATTCTCAGCACCAAGTAGAGATACTACTTGTGCTTCCAAATACCCTTAAACCAGTTTAGCCATGAGAGTCCACCATATCTACCTATGGATTGAGTAAGATCCTTCAAGTAAGTTGTCATCGGTGCAAGCAATAAAAATTGCTCTATAAATATGCATGACTTAGTAGTGCAGAGAAATAAGCTTTGTACGAACTTGTTGTGGACGCAATAAAAGCGATGATCGCATAATAAAGGTTCACATACAAGGGCAATATAAAGTGACGTTCTTTTGCATTAAGATTTTGTGCATCCAACCAAAAGCGCATGGCAACCTCTGCTTCCCTCTACGAAGGGCCTATCTTTTATTATTATCCTCTACCTTATGCAAGAGTCATGGTGATCTTCACCTTTCCCTTTTTATTTTATCCTTTGGCAAGCTCAGCATGTTGGAAAGAACATGATATATATATCTAATTGGATGTAGGGGAGCATGAATTATTATTGTTGACATTACCCTTGAGGTAAATGGTTGTGGGGCAAAACAATAAGCCCCTATCTTTCTCTGTGTCCGATTAAAACTCCGTAACCACAAGTATTGCGTGAGTGCTAGCAATTATGAAGGACTAAGTGATAGTTGAGTATGTGGACTTGCTTTTAAGCTCTGACATAGACTCTTTCCGATGTTATGATAAATTGCAATTGCTTCAATGACTGAGGTTATAATTTGTTAGTGCCCAATAAGGTTTCTGATTCATCCTTTTGCATTGTGAAAAGATCATCACTTGAACATAAGTAATCATATGACAAATCTATTTATGTTGCTGTTATGGAAATAATCATGATGCATTTATGTCCGTATTCTATTTTTATCGACGCCTCTACCTCTAAACATGAGGACATATTTATTGTTATCGGCTTTTCGCTTGAGGACAAGCGAGGTCTAAGCTTGGGGGAGTTGATACGTCCATTTTGCATCATGCTTTTATATCGATATTTATCGCATTATGGGCTGTTATTTCACGTTATGTCACAATACTTATGGCTATTCTCTCTTATTTTACAAGGTTTACATGAAGAGGGAGAATGCCGGTAGCTGGAATTCTGGGCTGGAAAAGGAGCAAATATTGGAGAACTATTCTGTGCAACTCCAAAAGTCCTGAAAGTCCACGGAATGTCTTAAAATAAATAAAGAAAAATCGTCGCCAAAGATGAAGGCCATGGGGCCCACACCCTGCTCAGAGGGTGGGGGCGCGCGCCCCTACCTCGTGGGCCCCCTGGTGGCTCTCTGATGCCCATCTTCTCCTATATGAACTCTTTCGATGAGAAAAAAATCAGAAGCAACCTTTCGGGACGAAACTCCGCCGCCACGAGGCGGAACCTTGGCGAAACCAATCTAGGGCTCCGGCAGAGCTGTTCTGCTGGGGACACTTCCCTCCGGAAGGGGGAAATCATCGTCATCATCATCTCCAACGCTCCTCTCATCGGGAGAGGGCAATCTCCATCAACATCTTCACCAGCACCATCTCATCTCCAAACCCTAGTTCATCTCTTGTATCCAATTCTTGTCTCCAAGTCCGGGATTGGTGCTAGTAGGTTGCTAGTAGTGTTGATTACTCCTTGTAGTTGATGCTAGTTGGTTTATTTGGTGGAAGATTACATGTTCAGATCCTTTATGCACATTATTACCCCTCTGATTATGAACATGAATATGCTTTGTGAGTAGTTACGTTTGTTCCTGAGGACAAGGGAGAAGTCTTGCTATTAGTAGTCATGTGAATTTGGTATTCGTTCGATATTTTGATGAGATGTATGTTGTCTAATCTCTGGTGGTGTTATGTGAACGTCGACTACATAACACTTCACCATTATTTGGGCCTAGAGGAAGGCATTGGGAAGTAGTAAGGAGATGATGGGTTGCTAGAGTGACAGAAGCTTAAACCCTAGTTTATGCGTTGCTTCATAAGGGGCTGATTTGGATCCATATGTTTCATGCAATGGTTAGGTTTACCTCAATACTTTTGTTGTAGTTGCGGATGCTTGCAATAGAGGTTAATCATAAGTGGGATGCTTGTCCAAGTAAGGGCAGCACCCAAGCACCGGTTCACCCACATATCAAATTATCAAAGTACCGAACGCGAATCATATGAGCGTGATGAAAACTAGCTTGACGATATTCCCATGTGTCCTCGGGAGCGCTTTTCCTATTATAAGAGCTTGTTTCGGCTTGTCCTTTGCTGCAAAAATGATTGGGCCACCTTGCTGCACCTTATTTACTTTTGTTACTTGTTGCTCGTTACAATTTACCTTATCACAAAACTATATGTTACCACTTATTTCAGTACTTGCAGAGAATACCGTGCTGAAAACCGCTTATCATTTCCTTTTGCTCCTTGTTGGGTTCGACACTCTTACTTATCGAAAGGACTATAATAGATCCCCTATACTTGTGGGTCATCACTGCTCCCCTTTACATCGGCACACTCGTCCACCGCAGCGCATCTGCCTCATCGACGAACTCGTACGCCCCACTGGAGCCGGTCCACCGTCATCGTCGTACACGGAGCCTCTTCCCCGGCATCGTCTTCCACGGTCTCGGTTCTGCTTCCCGGAAGCCAGCGCCAAGCGCAGAAGTACCACCGTCGTGGACAATGAATTGACTCCCGTTGCCGACCATGACTCACAGAGGCCGCAGCGACCATCGTTCTCCTCCTCAATTGGTAATGTGTGTATTGAATCACTTAGCAGTACATGTGCAGTTCCAATTTTGTTCATACCTACCCTTCAAATTTCCTGGGTGCTATTGTTCCCGTAAATGTAATTGGTTATAGCCTCCATTCTCCAACAGAATATCAGCTTGTAATTGTGCGTCGCTCATGTATCGCACTGTGCTTGGGTAGGTTTTTCATCTGCAACCAGTAGTGTGGCAAACGATGAAAAGGTTTTTAGAACTAGCAAGATGCCCATGCGTTGCACGCATCAAGATGCATTTGTATGAGTAGTTTATCTTGTGGGAGAAAAGGATGAACGAGGGAAGGCCTTATTTGCAACTGGAGAGGGTATGGGTATCTTTTGCAAAATTCCCATTTGTTTCCTTCCTATCATCACGATATAAATAGGACGGCCTATATTGCAAGAAAAAAAATTATAGAGAAAAAAAAGTAGACAGTAAAGGAAGTAGAGATAAATATTAAATATAAAATATAAAATAAATATAACAGTAGAGAAGAGAGTAGAGATAGCAGAGACGTCGGGAAAGGATCGCGCGCACTCAGGAAAAAGCGGCCGGGCGTGCGCTAGTTTTGGCGCGCGGTGTCCGGCGCACTTTATAGAATCCAACGCCCTCCCACCGCTCTGTGCCTTGCCACCGCTCTCTCCCCGCTCATTTTCACCTCGCCGCCGCCGCGCCACCATGCCGTCGCGTCGCCGGGAAACTTTGGGATACCGCGGCGTTCGCGCGCGCCCCTCCGGCGGCTTCTCCGCCGAGATCCGGTTCCGCGGGATGCGCCTCGGCCTCGGCAATTTTGACACCGCCAACGAGGCCGCCCGCACGTATGACGCGGCGGCATAGCGCCTCCGGTGGCCTCATAGAACATTGAACTTCCCAACGTGCCAATGCAGGAGCGGGCGCAGGAGCTCGCGCCTCTGCCGCGGCTTAGCACCAACGAAGATCGTCGCGACAACCGGAGGCGGGAGCACCGTCTAGGCATCGCCGAGATGGACGAGGAAGCCATGGCGCTGTGGCGCCAACACTTCCCGCAGGACATCATCAACGAGCGCGAGTTCTACGCGCAAAGGAGGGCGGAGAGGGATAAGAGGAGGGTGGAGCGAGCCGCCTATCGCGAGGACAAGCGTAGGCAAAAAGCGGACGCTCAATTCAACATGAGGCTAGGAGCAGCGTCGCCCTGGGAATCCGACGACGATCGATATCTTCACGCCTACAGTCAGATGTAGGAGTAGGACATCACCGAGGAGGAGTCGGATGACGAGGAGTAGTTGAATTATCTTTTTTTATCTATCTATGCTGAGAACTATCCTCTACTCTATCTACTTCTCGATCTCAGCACTATAAACACTTTTTTAAAGCGCCCGCTATGATTCTGTTGGAGATGCTCTAACATGGCGATTTAGTGCTTTAATGTTGCCCACAAGATCTTGAGTATTACTAGTAGTATATTTTTCTTGCCATGTTGAGATTTTAAAACCACGAGCGCGAACATGCAGAGGAGCAATGAAGACCAAACACGGGATATTTGGGACATCTTCAAGGAGCGTGGTAAGTTAAAGAGGAGTTGCACCGAACCTGTAAAACGAGCTTTGGTAAGTAACGCCCTTTCAAATACTTTCGTGTAGCCTCGTGTTCTTCGATGTGTATATGTTGTAGTTTCTCTTTCTCTTAAGCGTGGTGTTCTTCGATGTGTAATAAAAAGAGTCTTAATCGTCCTAATGCTTTCGTTTTTAGCTTGATGTAGGAAGTGGGTGTTCTCACCTTGTAGTCTGTTTTTATATATTTTTTCCTTTTGAATTCACTTCTCCGAGTTCTGTTTATCTGGCTTCTACTAAATGGATCTAGGTTCCTCTGAGTATTGATCTAAAAAAGAAGTAACTTCATGTTAGGATGCAGTTCCTGCGAGGAGGGAATTATGGTCAACCTCGAGATCATGTTTCCAAAATGAGGCTGTATTACACAAAAGGTTCCAGTTCCCTAATGATGTTGGATTAGACACAAGGTGCAAATTCCCAGATGATGTTGGATTACACACAAGCCAGGTGGATCGTCAGCTGTTCGCGTCCTCGTGGCATTAGTAAAGGCTGAAAGAAAGCGTGCAGCAGCCCTTGAGAATGTAGCTGAGTTCCTGAAGAAGCGAAAAGATGGAAGAAGCCAGAAATAAGCTAGCAGAGGCAGAGCAGGCTAGGCATCTCCTGCTATCTAAAATTGTTGTCAATACAAAATTTCCTTCATAATAGCTAGGTTCAAATGTTTATCCAGTCAGCATGACTGTTGTGATGTCCGTGCATCTACTGATGTGGCACAAAATGTTTTTTTTGGGTCATGTAATAACAGCAATTACTTTCCAAACAATAACAGACGAAGCATTGGACATGGTATAGTTCACGCGCAAGCCCGACATTCCAAGTTCAACTTCCACATCAAAATCATGTTCATAGATATCTGCACATTTCATACATAATGTCCACAACCATGATTCATTTCAAAGCCAAAAAAATGTGAGGAGAGTTATAAATAAAGAAAGACCTCTACTAGTTCATGCTACCAGTGCGAGCACAACAAGTCAAGACCATGCGTAAATTAATTATATTTTAGTCATTTTTTGTGTTCTAAAATGTATGCCGGTTCACGGAAGGACGTGACGTGTTGCCG
Source organism: Aegilops longissima (assembly GCA_021605205.1). Classification (NCBI taxonomy): domain Eukaryota; kingdom Viridiplantae; phylum Streptophyta; class Magnoliopsida; order Poales; family Poaceae; genus Aegilops; species Aegilops longissima. The sequence goes on along the minus strand of CM038679.1, from coordinate 591,987,071 downwards.
GCACACGTGCGGATTCAACAAAGGCAGGCGGGGTAGTCTTAAGCTGGTTGCACGCGGCGAGGAGGCGTGCTCAGCCGGGCCTGCAGCGAGTGCGGCCCTCTTAGCCGGTGCGCCGGTTCAATGCCTGCGGTATGAGGTCTCACGTCCGTGTCAGAGAAATCACTCCCTCCAGTCCTTTTTTGTTTGGGTATAACAAAATCTCGTTTTCCATTCACATTTTACAAGTAAAATTCGTGGACAAACTTTGACCCAATGTACGATGGGGACTAGTAAACCAGAATGGAGGTAGTAGTTTTTTTAATCGAAGAAGGGTTTCCCCTTCAGATTTTCATTACTGAAAACTAGCATCTAAATCTAAACCATAGTATTTGCCCTAGAACTACCAGGTTCAACATCTCACAACATAAACCCATACAACCTCCATCGCAAAAAAAAAACCATACAACCATACGCCAAGGAGGTACGTAGTACTATGAATTCCATTTTCGCTCCATACCAATCGTTCTGAAAACTACTTACTACTTATAACGTGCCATTGAAAATCGAACTCTTAACCCCGCTAGAAAAACGATATTTTAAACATGGCTACTCGATCTGTGGAAACTGGCGAGCCACCGTGCTTCAAGTCGTTCACATGTGGTCCCGACCATCAACTCCTACGGATCAAATTATCACACGAGCTGACTATTCCTACAAAGGTGCTCCACCACGTACCCGGTACCCGCGGATGAAGCAATCGTGCACCTAGGGTTTTAGGGTTTATTTGTTAATGTCGCCTTTACGTAACACTCATGTCTACGAGACAGCGAGAGGGCGACTGCGTGCGTGCGCCTCTTCTCTTCGTATATGTACTCCACCGTTTGTCTGGTGTCCAAAAAATTATAATAACTACTAGCAATGTGCCAATGTGTTGCCACACGATCAAAGTAGATTATTACATATTCACCGATTTGATAGAAAAAAAGTCTAGTTTTGAAATACGTATATCACTAAAAATATGTTATGTTTCACTCAAAATATATTCCTTTGGCGTTTTGATGAGATAAGGGAGGAATGTTGTTGGTTTCAAGATTTAGAAGTGGTATATGTCTAATTTCTACTCTTACTAGCAAGATGCCAGTGCATTGCACGGAACATCAAGATCTTGTGGGAGAAAAGGATGAACGAGGGAAGGCCTTATCTGCAAATGTGGTGAAGAGTGCGGGTAAATTGCCATATTTTCCTTCCTATCCGTCAGATATAAATCGGACGACCTACATTGCCGGATGGCAGGCCCACCATCATCACCAACTCTATTTTTTATCCCTACTCTTATAAAAAGCATTGTCGGTGATGATCGTGTGCAGGTCAACCTGCAATATAGGTCGTCCGATCTATATCTGACGGATAGGAAGGAAACTACGGAAATTTTGCAAAAATATACCCACACCCCTCTCCACATTTGCAAATAAGGCCTTCCCTCGTTCATCCTTTTCCCCCACAAGATAAACTACTCATACAAATGCATCTTGATGTTCCGTACAATGCATGGGCATCTTGCTAGTTGTTGCAAAAACCCATGTGTGTGTGAGAGAGAGGGAGAGTGGAGGAGGACGGAGTGCATATGTGACAAAGACACAAGGCGTGTGTGTGCGATAGGTATCAGCTTAAAATGAGGTGATAGTGCGTGTGTGCAATATCGAGAGGGCGTGTCTCGAGAAGGGAAGAAAAATCTACATAGATACAAGGAGCAGGAGAGAGACATGTATGCAATGGTGGAAGCACGAGTGTGCGGGTGTATAAACCTATATAGAGGCTAGCTAGTCGATAAATGTTTGTGAGAGAAGTACGAGTCGGGTTGTGAAAGCGAGAGTTTTGTGGGTGAGAGAGAGAGAGAGACGGTAGTCGGGAAGGGGAGTGGAAGCAGGAGTTGTGTGTGTGTGTGTCTATGTGAGAGAGAGAGGAGACGGTAGTCGGGGTTGTCTGATCGGTAAACAAATGAATAATGTCAGTCTGGGATGGAGACGAAAAGGAGACCGCAACAAATGTTGTGTCTACAGGAGAGAGAGAGAGTAATTTTAGTGGTATAAGTCATATGTAGAGACATATAGGGTGTGTGAGAGAATCCCATAGAGAGAAAGACAAAGTGAAAGACGAGTGGAGACTGTGTGTGGCGGTGAAAAAGAAAGCTTAGATACCGAGTACCAGAGAACAGTAGAGACGTGAGAGATAATGAAAACCGTGTAATGTATAATGATAGGGAGAGTGTGACACTTCTCAAGGAGACGCCGAGAGACCATGTTTGCGAGGATAGGAGAAACATGTAGTGAGCGTCTTGGTGAGCTGGAGAAAGAGAGTGATAGCTACCTGAAGGAGCATGCATGCGAGAGAGATGGGCGTGAAAGGAGTGAACAAAAAAGGGATTCAAATATTTGAATTCGAGATGATGATACATGTAATCCATACTCGAACCAAAATTGATCTATCAAACGTGCATACTCATATGAATTCACGCACATCTATGTTATTTAATATGTAGGTATTACTGATCCATACATTTTAGTAGAACATAATTTGGTTAAATTTTTCAAATTCAACCTTAAGATTTCGAGATCGTTGTATTTGTAAATCATATTATACATATAAAGGAGCAGAATTCTTTGTTGTGATTTTGAAAAAGTATATATATAAATGATGTATATAGAATGTAATTCCAATTGAAAATGGATCCCGCCCGAAAAAAATAGAATACAAACGGGATTCGAATTGAGTTGGCACGGTAAACGTGCACTCTGCAAAATTTGAATGAAGCGAGGAAAGTCGCAGTAACCGCCCGAAACCAAAATCTGCGAGATGGAAATCACTACTGCCTATGCCTGCCACGCAAAGCCTATCTGCTAGATTTCTATAGGTTTCGATAGGGGTAGGTTTGTAATTTCACACAAACATGACGTAACGGCCTCTCACCCGGATTCATACATGGTGGGCGCCAAAACACAGTGTGTCCTCGGCCGAAATCGACTCCATCCCCGATTCATATTCATACACGGTGGGCGCCAAAAACAAACTCTCATCGGCAAATATTTGGTGTATGCGAGATTACCGTCCTATCCCCAACCGACTTATGTTGCTGTGATGTAGTAGAAATTTGAAACGGGGGCTAAGTTTGTAAATTTACTCGCATTTGAGACAAGCGCGCCCTGAATACATGGCTCCCCCTTCCTCTCTTCCACCCCATCCACCGTCGTCCTCCTCCACCATGCCGGAGCTGATACCCCGACACCGCCGTCCATTACAAGAGATAGACCTCTCTCATCCACGCCTTCGGACCGGGATCCTTGCATCCCGTCCTCTCGCTTCATCCCCGCTGTCGTCCATCTTGCCAGCGCCGCTCCTACGACCGTCTTGTCTATCGCACCCCGCCGCCACCGTTTACCCTCCTAGATCTGCTTCCATGCCGCCGACAGCCATCGCTACCGCAGCACCGTCAAATTCTCAGCAGATGCGTTCACGGCGCCACACCAGAGGCGGTACTCTTTCGTTTCTGCTCAACTTATTTATCGCAGCAAGAAAATAGATCGCCACTGCTTTACTCTGATTTCTTGTCTTGGTTGTGAAGTTGCCTTTGTCCGGTTTTGCACCTTCAGATTCGCCATGGCACGCTCAACACTATACTCCCAATGCTTTTGGTTTTCCCCTTTTATATTCCACACTAGTTAAATCACAGCAGACTAAATTTCAAAATTGGGTCAATCGATTTTTGAGAGTCACGGAGTTCGCGGTCTTGATCGAAGGGGCTCGGGTGGTTGTGGGGCCTCGCCGAACTAAGAAAACTCGACGCTGGTGGGGTTAGCGGTGGGGGGTGGGGTGGCAGAGGAACAAAGGCAGTGGGGCCGGTGGTCCGGTCGGCGGCCCGCGCGGTTTTCTGTATGGGAAGAATCAAAGACGGGGAAGAAGAAGGGTTACGAGACGTAGAATCTTCATCCAACCGCCTGAAATGGTCGAGAGACAGCTGGGAGTTGCATTCTTAATGCGCTCTGGTTCATCATGTGTGGGCACTTGTCGGATTTCGGTTTCCGGCAGACCCTTGAGGTTCGAACACTGGGGTGCGCACGGAGATCTCGCCCTCTACCTACCTACACCCCGCCGCCTCGCTAGGATCCAAACTACGAAAGGAACAACACAAGAGACGCAAGGTTTATACTAGTTCGGGCCACCATTGTGGTGTAATACCCTACTCTAGTTTGTGGTGTGGTGGATTGCCTCTTGGGCTGATGATGATGAACAATACAAGGAAGAACAGCCTCGCGAGGGTCTGTTCTTGGCTGGGGCGATGAACTGCTTGGAGGAGTTCAGTCGCTCTCTCTCTCTCTCTAGATTGCTTGACCTCTAGCTCTGTCTTGGATCCGGGCTCCTTCTACCCTGTGGGAGGCTAGTCCTATTTATAGGCAGAGGCCCTGGCCCTCTTCCCAAATATTGAGCGGGAAGGGCGCCAACAATTGGCCATTTTGAAGGGGAACATCTGGTACACTTATTCTGACTAAAGTTGGTCCTCGCCTGTCAAAGGCTCTGGCGGTGACGCCTGCTTGGGCTCCACAATGACTTCCTTCCTGCCGTTGGGCTGGTCTTGGTCTTGTTGCACCGAAATAGATGTCTTTGCTTGATGCTCTCGCCTACGCTTGCTCCCTTTGCACCAAAGAGGAAAGGAGGACACTGCGCGGGCTGGCGCCCGCCTGGCGCCCTTGGTCGTCATGGCTTGCATCATGGGCACCTTGTGAGGTACCCCGCCTTGATCTCTACGCCTCCTCACGAGCCAGCCTGAGGAGGCCGTGCCTGAGGAAGCTCCCTGTCGTCCACCCTTGCGAGGCTTGGCCCCTCGCGAGGGTCTTGAGCTTGTGTTGATGAAGATAGGCCGTGATGGGCCCCCCTTTGAGCCACGCCGCAGGTAGCAGGCAGGCAAGTCTGGGGACCCCCGTTCCCAGAACACCGACAGTAGCCCCCGGGCCGAAGGCGCGCCCGGACTTGGCCGAGCAGAGAAGCGAAAGGGCAAGTGCGAAGCGCCGCGGGCCCTAACTGCCTGCGGCCTTGGGCGCCGTGTGGCATTTGATTGGACGTGGGCGGCAATGTTCCCCCACGCCTCCTTATTTTGTGCCGCGCTAGGCGGACTCGTACTCGCACACAGCCGCTCCCCTTTTCTCTGCTTGACCGTCCCCTGCTCTTCCTCCTCTCGAACTCCAGCTTCTGCTCCCAATCCAATCTCGAACCTTCCCCCCCCCCCTTCCGTTGCCATGGCTCCGACGAAGAAGGGAAGAGGGAAGAAGCCCATGCCTCTGCCTCGCTCGCCGTCGTCGGCGGCCCCCGCCGTCGATCGGTCGATCATACTCAATTGAGAGGGCCTGGGAAAGGTCAGCTCGGCTTTGGCCACCATCTTCAACGAATGCGGGCGGACGACGTCCAGGCCTGCGTCCCACTTCTCCATCGACAGGATAATCACTGAAGTCCGGTATTTCGCCGACACCCTGTGGGCGGGGCTGGTTCCCCCCTTTTCCAATTTCTTCAATTTTGTGCTCCCCCACTATCATATCCATATGATGCATCCGGGTCCCGAATCCATCACTCTTCTTGCGGTCTTCGCCTTTGTTTGCGAGGCAATGATGGGCATCCTTCCCTCGGTTTTCTTGCTGACCCCACCCAATGTTCGGGGTGTGTGAGCTTCATTGCTGCACCTGAAACATCGGCTTCAGGGATCGACTTCAGCCTTCCTCCGCCCGCGCTTGGGTTCCGCGAGCGGTGTCTATACGTGGACGTAGGGGTGCCCAGCCCCCTGCTGTCGGAGCCATCTTCGCCTGCCGTCCCCAATTCAGGCTGGGGCCAGGAGACGCTCATGAGTTCCCGGCTCGTCTTCGTCTGGCGCCGCTTTGCGTTCTTGAGGGTGCTCAGCGTAACGGCGCCCAAGGTGGTGAAGGAGTTCCTGCTATGCCGTGTTGCCCCTCTACAACGTCACTCTCGCCGGATGTGGGCCTTAAGCGGGCGTGAAGATTGTATGAGGCTCCAGGAAGAGGACCTGACACCTGAAGCGCTGAGGAAGGTGCTCTTGGTCTTGACGGGGGACCCCACCCCTGGCAGCATCCGACAAGGAGGGCCTTGCTGTACCTCTGCCCGAACAGGGGCGACTTTCTAAATCAGATGCCCGTCTTCGACGAATGGGGGCTGTGCCCCGCTGGTCTCCGGGGGCCTCGCGAGAACCCAATGGTGGTGGCCACCCTTTCAGTCGGCCACGGCGGCTCTTCCTCAAGTGGCGGAGCAGGGAGGCATGGGCCGCCGGAGGCAGAGGGGGCCTCCAATGGGGCGACGGCGCCAGGCGGCGCTCTTGAGGGAGCAACTCCTAAGGCCCATGCTGCCGCGGCTGGGGGTGGCGAGCAGCTGCCCGCAGTGCCTGCGGCTGAGGCCCCTGGGGCCCCAGTTACTCTTCTTGGTGAGGTAACCAGCGGCGTGCATCAGGTAGACACCCCCGACGCGGGTCGCCTTGGCGCTCCTTCCTCGTCGCAAGCTGACCCCTGCGCTCAACTCTTGGGTCACTTCCGTGTGGAATTTGAGGCTCTCCGGAAGAGAAGGGAGGCCTTGGGTGACGATTACCCTTGTCGCATGCTGAAGCGTAGGAAGTACTTCGCCACCGATGAGTAAGCCTTCCCCTTTTCTAGCTCTTGACCCTTCTGTTGCTTTTACTGATCCTTGCTCCACAGGGCCCTTCCCGCCGAGCTCGCGGAGATGGCTGAGGAGCCATCCCCCTTGGCTCCACCCTCTCCACCGTCTTCGAGCACTCCGAGCAGCAGAGCCCTCATGGTGAGGCCGGTCGGAGAGACGAACCATCCTGAGGCGCATCGCGGCCCCGCGCGCCTCGCGACCCTCCTTCGCGAGCCTTCTCATGGCGTAGCCAGCCTGCCGTGGGCTTCTCGTCTGGTCGTCGACCGTGATTGGCTGAGGTATTCCCTGCGCTCTTTTTTAGGGGATGGGCTCGCTCCAGGCCGGGCTTCTGGCGAGGCGTGCCCGACCGTGGCGAGGGCGCCAGCCCCCAGCCCCCTGCCGGAGGGGGAGTGCTGATTCGTGGCCCCCGGCACTCGCTTGAGGTGGATGATGGTATGCAAGACATACTCGAGCATGCCCGGGAGCATCGCGCTCTTCGCCAAGGGTCTCTTCGGAGGGCAGCTGACGCGATGAGCCTGCTTGGTGAAGAGCTCGCTGATGAAGACACGCGCCTAGAGGCCGAGGGCCTACGTCTGGCTGCGGAGAGGCGCGAGCTAAAGGCGGCTGTCGCCCTTGCGCGCCATCAGCGTGATCTTGACAATGGGGAGGCCAAGGCGTTGCTGGCGGCCTCTCGGGAGGTCCGTTCTCGGGCCGTCGAGGAGGCTCGGGAAGCTGACCGGCGGCGAGAGGCGGCGGAGGAGCGGGCGCGGGAACTCCTGGCCCGATGCCACTCACTGGAGGAGCAGGTGGAGCTGCGCGAGATGGCCCTTGTGTCGATGAAGGTAGCCTCAGGCGACCCAGCAGTGCTCCAGAAGCGTGAGGAGGCGCTGACGCGGGAAGCCGCCGAACGCGCACGCGAGTATGAACGCCTGGAAACAAGGGAGCGCTTGGTGACGCGGGCGGAGGATGATGTCACTGCGCGGGAAGCCCGTGTCCTGGAGGAGGTCGGACGTCGGGTGGCGACGGCGCGCTTGAACCTTGAGCGCGAGTTCGAGGAGAGGCTGGGGTTGATCCTGGCTGAGGCTGAAGGTAGGACCGCTGCCTTGAGGGCCAAGCAGGAGGAAGTGGCGCGGCGGGCCGATGCTTCTCGGGCCTCCCTTGAGGTGGCGCAGGAGGAGTTAATCACCTCCCGTGCCGAGGTGCTTCTTCTTCGCCAACGGGTGGACGAGGCTGAGGCCGTCGCGCGACAGAATGCGGACGAGATGCGCCAGCGGTGGATCCTGGAGCATGAGCACGACCCCATGCTCACCACACTCTGGGAGAGAGCCAACACAGCCTTGGGTAACATCTGCGAGGCGGCTGTTGGCGAGCCGCACACAGTTAACTACGCCGGCAATCTTCAGTTCTTCACCGACGTGGTGACGCAGCTGGAGGCGCGGTCGGTCAGAGCCGAAAGGTTGGTGGAGGAGAGGAGCCGCGCCCTGCTCGGGTGCGCCTTTTCTCGCGTCTTCAGCCATCTCCGGAATATGGACCCCCACTTCGACTTCGACGCCGCCATCGCCCCGGTACCCCAGGCCGTCCGGGACGACCTGGCGCACTGGGTGGAGGACAACGTGGACGCTCTCGTCAGGGCCTTTGCTTCAGATAACGATGGCGTGATCGTGGCTGCTGATGAAGGCGGCGTGGTGAACGGCCCTGACGCCGCTGGTGGCAACGCAGAGAGCGATGGCGAGGCCAGCGACGCCAGCGACAGTTCAGGAGGTGCCCCTGAGGATGCATTGGGGGATTTATCTGACTGACCGCGTATCGTTCCATATTCCTTACCCTGCACGAATAGAGCATTTTGGGAGGGGGAGCCCCTCATGTAAAACTTGTGTTTTGTGTATTAGTAGATGCTATATCACTCGTACGCCTGCGCCAAGTGACTGGCTAGTTTTACCTTTGTCCCGTGCGGGCCCTGAGATAGCCTGCGGAGGGCTGTGATGTCTCAAGTGTCTCCTGATCGAACCCGTAGGATCTGCAGTAAAAACCTCCTGAGAGGATGCGGCGGCGGCAGTCTGGGCTCGCGAGGGGCTCACGAGGGGAGGCAGCTGAGGCAAAGCGGTAACCGGAACGCGAGAAATTGCTCGAATGAGACTAAGCACCCCCTTCCCCAAACACACGCAAATATCAAATTCGAATCCAACTTAAATCCAGCGGGGGAAAGTGACAACCAAAGGGAAAAGCAATGAAAGCAGAAAAAGGCCGCGTCCGGCACCTAGTCTAGTCTTGGACGTCTTCTCACCAATGAGCTAAGTGCTGCCATCGGGCGTGGAGAGAGCCCAGGGCTGAGGCAGCACCCCGAGACTCCGGGCGTGTACGGCCCCACTCATTATTACGTGAGAGTGTGTCCTTTGGGTGACGAAGCTTCACGAGCACCGGGCCTTCTTCACAGTACCGGCCTTGCTTCATATCGCTGCATTTAGGGCCCCGCCTTGCGCTGCACTCTAGTGCCATCAACGACGACCGGAAACTAGGACGCCGCCGATGGGTTAGAGCGGTCGCCCGCGGTTCCCCCGACGACCATGGGTCCTCTGCTAGGGAAAGGCCCTGAGGCACCTCCCTAGCAGAGGGCCTACCTCCTGAGAACGCCTTGCTCCGAACGCCACGGTGGTGATGCCGGATCTCGGCCCCTCTCCTGCAGCCCCCGAAGCCCTCCTCCTGAGGGGTAGGAGACTGCGGGAGCGGGGCGGCCGCTCGCTGTGGCGACCTGCACCTCCTGCGATCCATGATTAGTGTATGCCTGCTCCTGAGGAATTAATGGTACCCGATAATCGTCGCTCCCAGCGTGGCCGGTGGGGCCTTCACAGGGCTCCTGGAAGAGCTCAGCTTCTGTCGCCTCGTCCCCCCGGCTTGGGCTGAGGAGCGAGCCTTGTTCGCCCTCATGCTGGTGCCCTTGGTCGATCATGTGGGGCACGTATTCTTCTGGGCCGTCACCCCGAAGGTCGCGCCATAGTGCTCCGCATGCCATGCAGCTCTGCTTGAGGCGCCCACCTGGGGGTGGTAGAACGGCGGCCCACTGGGGTCGTGGGTCGCGGCGAGTCCTTCTTCGCTTGCTTATGGTGTCGATGAATACTGATTCATCACCCAAGAAAAAGAAAAAGGAACGCATAAACGTCCAGAGTGGCATCACGGAAAGGAAGTAGTTCTAGTCAGAAGCTTGAGAAGAATGGAAAACAGTACTAGTTCTAGTCAGTCAAACAGACGGAAGCGCATTTCATAAATAAAAAGAAAAGAAAGTCAAACAGCAGCTGATAGTGATTGGTAATACTCCTACTACTCCCGGCGGAGCCAGGGCATGCATCAATCTCCAGCAAAAGTGCAGAACGGGCTTCCAGACTTGGTAGTGACTTGGTAAGGAAGGCCGAAGTAGGGCGTAGACGGGTTCGCGCGGCAAGCTCAGGGTGGCGTGTCATCGTTGCCAACCTCGTCCTTCCAGTCGTCTAGTAGTGGCCAATGACAAAAGCCTTTCTCTCTTCTCCAAGCGTGTACATCTCCGCCGATTTCTTCATACGTGCTTCCTCAGGAAAAGGCATCCTGGCTAGCTCTTCTCATTTTCTTTCTTCTTTTACGGCGGCCGGCGTCAGCGTAGGTCCTTCGTGCTTCACAAGGTAATAATACCGCCCTAAGCTTCCTAGAAGGGAGCATTAGCCTTGAGCAGGCCCGTACCTGGCACATGTGCAGCATGTTCGACTGCACAGGCCCCCAGACTGTCGGTGTTCTTGGAACGGGGGTCCCCAGACTTGCCTTCCTGCGGCCTGCGGCGTGGCTCAAGGGGCGGCCCATCAAGGCCCATCTTCATTAGCACAAGCTCAAGACTCTCGCGAGGGGCCAAGCCTCGCGGGGCGGACAACAGGAAGCTTCCTCAGGCACGGCCTCGTCAGGCTAACTCGTGAGGAGGCGGAGAGATCAAGGCGGGGTACCTCACGAGGTGCCCATGACGCAAGCCATGATGACCAAGTGCGCCAGGCGGGCGCCAGCCCGCGCAGTGTCCTCCTTTCCTCTTTGGTGCAAAGGGAGTAAGCGCAGGCAAGAGCATCAAGCAAAGGCATCCGTTTCGGTGCAACAAGACCAAAACCGTCGCAACGGCAGGAAGGAAGTCATTGTGGAGCCCAAGCCGGCGTCACCACCAGAGCCTTTGGCAGGCGAGCACCAACTTTAGTCAGGATCAGTGTACTAGATGTTCCCCTTCAAAATGGCCAATTGTTGGCGCCCTTCCCGCTCGATATTTGGGAAGAGGCCCAGGGCCTCTGCCTATAAATAGGACTAGCCCCCCACAGAGTAGGGGCATCTGATCCGGCATCTAGAAAGAGGATCCAGCATCTGGGATCAACAGAGAGAGAGAGCGACTGAACTCCCCCTAGCAGTTCATCGCACCCGCCAAGAACAGACCCTCGCGAGGCTGTTCTTCCTTGTATTGTTCATCATCATCATCCCAAGAGACAATCCACCACACCACAAACTAGAGTAGGGTATTACACCACAATGGTGGCCCGAACTAGTATAAACCCTGTGTCTCTTGTGTTGTTCCTTTCATAGCTTAGATCTTAGCGAGGCGGCGAGGTGTAGGTAGGTAGAGGGTGAAATCTCCGCGCGCACCCCAGTGTTCGAACCTAGAGGGTCTGCCGGAACCCGAAATCCGACATCTGGCGCGCCAGGTAGGGGTGCGCCAGAATCCACCTTCTGCCGCTTGGCGTCCCGTCGCATCGTCATCATCATGTTGGCGACCAGGCAGCAACCCCGATCCTGGCGGCCTGGCCTGCCACCTTGAGCCGCTTCGCCCAGGCGACCCATACCCACGCAGCCCGCGGTCCGCGGGGCGCTGCGGGCCGCGGGCGACGCGACGATCAACAACGGCTCTCACACCGCGGCAGGCGCGGTCAGCGGCGAGGGCCTCCAACCACGCCGCGGCCACGACGCCGTACACCAGACGGGAGCAGGCGAACTCAAGGGCCGCGCTCACGGTAGCCTGAGAGCTACTGCAATGCAGGCTGCTGGAAGGCGGTCGCGACGTGCAGAGCTCCTGGGCTTCACCGCCTCGGGGGCTCACCCCTTCTGCACCCAACTCCCACCTCCGGTCCAGGGCGGCCCACGCGGAGGCTCCACGCACGCCCGCGCAGCTCCAAGCGGACTCCAAGGCCACCCCAACGCCAGCCAGGCCGTCAGCACCGGGCCAGCAGCGGCGCTACCTCCGCCACCAGCCAGCGAAGAAGGACTCGTTACGCCCCACGGCCCCAGTGAGCCGTCGCGCTACCACCCCCAGGTGGGCGCCTCAAGCAGAACTGCGTCGCACACGGAGCACTACGGCGCAGCCTTCGGGATGGCGGCCCCAGAAGAGTACGTGCCCCATATGATGGACCAAGGGCACGCGCATGCGGACGAACAAGGCTCGCTCCTCGGCACAAGCTGTGGGGACGAAGCACCAGAAGATGAGCTCTTCCAGGAGTCCCGGGAAGGCACCGTCGGCCACGCTGGAAGTGACGATTATCGGGTACCGCTAATTCCTCAGGAGCAGGCATACGCTAACCATGGATCGGAGGAGGTGCAGGTCGCCGCAGCAGGCGGCTGCCCCACTCCTGCAGTTTCCTACCCCTCAGGAGGAGGGCGCCGGGGGCTGCAGGAGAGGGGCCGAGATCCGGCATCACCACCGCGGCGTTCGGAGCAAGGCGTCCTCAGGAGGTAGGCCCTCTGCTAGGGAGGTGCCTCAGGGCCTGCCCCTGGCGGAGGACCCATGGTCGTCGGGGGAACCGCTGGCGACCGCTCTACCCCATCGGCGGTGTCCTGTTTTCCGGTCGTCGTCGGTGGCACTAGAGCGTGGCGCAAGGCGGGGCCCTCGTCTGGCGATATGAAGCAAGGCCGGTACCTGTGAAGAAGGCCCAGTGCCTATGAAGCTCGCCGCCCCGTGACACTCTCACGTAATAATGAGTGGGGCTGTACACGCCCTGAGTCTCGAGGTGCGGCCTCGGGCCTGAGGCTCCCTCCCACGCCCTTGATGGCAGCACTTAGCTCCTTGTTGGTGAGAAGGCGTCCAAGACTAGACTAGGTGCCGGACGCGGCCTTTTTTCTGCTTTCATTGCTTTTTCCCTTGGCTGTCATTTTTCCCCGTTGGATTTAAGTTGGATTTGAGCTTGAGATTTGGGTGTGTCCGGGGAAGGGATGTTTAGTCTCGTTCGAGCAATCTCTCGCGTTCTGGTTACCACTCTGCCTCAGCTGCCTCCCCTCGTGAGCCCCTCGCGAGACGGGTCAGGCCTAGCTTGCGTGCAGCCCAAACTGCCGTCGCCGCGCCCTCTCAGGAGGTTTTTATTACAGGTCCTATGGGCTCGATCAGGAGACACTCAAGACACCGCATTCCTCCGTAGGCTGTCTCAGGGCCCACGCGGGTCGAAGGTAAACTAGCCAACTAGCTCGTTGCAAAGCCAGCCGCTTGGCGCAGGCGTACGGGTGATATAGAATCTACTAATACGCCGAACACAAGTTTTTACATGAGGGGCACCCTGACGGTGTCCTGGACTAGGGGGTACACACCACGTCGTCTCCCGATCAGTTGGATTGGGCCGAGGACCCCCATGGCCGTATACTCATGGGCCAGTCCGGACAGGTGCCGCATACAAGGAAGATTCCACAAGACTTGGTGATCAAGACAAGGACTCCTCCCCCACCGGCGTATTCGGCTAGGACTCTTGTTATCCTAGGCCTCTGGTGCATTATATAAACCAGGGCCAGGCTAGTCGATAAACAATCACAACAACCCTTACAATCATACCATAGGCTAGCTTCTAGGGTTTAGCCTCCTTGATCTCGTGGTAGATCCACTCTTGTAAACATCCACAATATCAATATCAATCAAGCAGGACGTAGGGTTTTACCTCCATCAAGAGGGCCCGAACACAGGTAAACATCGTGTCCCTTGTCTCCTGTTACCATCCGCCTAGACGCACAGTTCGGGACCCCCTACCGAGATCCGCGGTTTGACACCGACATTGGTGCTTTCATTGAGAGTTCCTGTGTGTCCGCAAAAGGTCGATGGCTCGCCCGCAGTCAACTGCAACCGGCATCTTCCTCACCAGCTCGATTGGTCACCTTGGTTCGACCAAGGACTGCGCCCTATCTCCGATCGTCATGTTGGATGAGGGCCTTCATCAACATCAACTCCGGTCTCTATCAAGATCATGGAGGAATCATCCGAGGGCCCGGGCTCAACGTCAACATTGCCCTCGGGCGACCAGATCGTTTTTTACGGACAGCGGAATTGTGTCCGCCGCCACCGCCTCCTCAAGCATCGTTTTCACGATTTCTTCGGTGGAATTGTGCGGAATTGAGTCTACAACAACCCTGGAAAATTTCGTCGAGTTCCGATGGAGGAATCTCTGGCAATCTCTGATATACCGGAGCCGCATTGAATCTGGACGAGAATCCGGACGAGTTTAGGGCGTGGTGTCCAGCTTCTAGCTCGGACTTCCTTTGGAAGATCAAACCGTTGATCGGCTGCGGAATTCCTATATCTACCACCCCTCAAAATTTCAGCTCGATCCGACCGTCCAAACTCCGGGAACCTTCCGATTAGTGCATCACTTTTCGGATCTGTTTTCTGCTTGAAAACGAATCCGACCCGAGTTCGTCTTTTTTATGAACGGGATTTCGGACATCCTTTTTGAAGGAAGTTTTGTATGGGGTATTGTGTTTTGTTTCCGAACACATCCCACTAACTTCAAGATCTTTTGAACATGATCTTCAACATCATGCTGGTGTCAAACCAGTCCGGCAATATTGCTCCACGGCTGCCGACCTGCGCTAGACACGTCGTCACTTTGTTGAGCCGAGCTCAACTCTTTCGGATCATCATCTCGGCAAGCCGAACAAGAGTCCGGCATCGCGAAGGATAAATCATCACCAACATCGCCGCCCCACGGATTACACGGAGCGGGCATACCGGCATCGCCGCACGGTCGCTTCATCAAGCCGGCATCAACCACGTCACGACCTGCATCGGCAGGGCCGCACTATTTCTTCTTCAAGCTGGTGTCAATCACGCCGACCTACCTCGACATCTCGGCTGGACTGGGGGCTTCGCCATCTCTTCATCAACCTACTCCGGACACTTCAGCGTCACTAGCCGACCAGGCATGGGTGCGCGGATCAAGTCCCAATTTTGGGAATCACTTTCCTTCGGATTGCTACAACAAATAAACCAGGTGCTATTAATCCTAGTATTTCTTTTTGCTTGTTTGGATTAATTTTTCCCAAGGAATTATTACTCTGGTTTGTCCATCATATGTACACAGGTCTATCAAATGGTGGCCGCATTATCGACGGTCGCATGATGGTTTGGTCAGTTTCCGTACATAGTCCGGCGAACACCGCATCCGGGACTCGAACCGACCTGTGAATTCAGGCATTGCCATGCCTTTACCGCATCACGCCGCCGCCCTGCATCGACATTGACTTCGGCGCCAGGCCATATTTCTGTTATTACTAACTTTGCATAAATTATTTATTATGCAACATTTTTTTTATTACTATTATCTCTGGTTTGCACTATTTTTTGTGCACAGAAAAATGATCCAGCCGGACTATATCCTTTGACGTCACCTCGGCTGGACGGGGGGCTTCGTCAACACTTCATTACCCCATGCCAGGGACTTCGGCATCACTCTGCCGTCCTGCATTGACCGTGCTATGTCACCACTTCACAATGCCGAGCTCTTTGCTTCGCCACCTCGGGACCGGCTTGGGGGATGGAACCTTGTCCCGCATCAGGCTCAGACCGCATCGTCAATACCGAACACATTAACCAGCTCAGTTTCCTTCATGCTCAAAGTTTTAAATTTCTAACTTGTGTTCGGTTCGACCAAGCATTATACTTTTTTGGAAAAAAGTTGCTTGTAAAAATTTTCCTTGTCGAAACTTTGTTCAGACACACTTGACGCGCTACCCGCACTCATTATATTCGGGGCTTCTTTAATGAAGCTTATTAATCTGGCTTTATGCCCAACACATGTGTCACACTTCCGCATGTACCTTTTATTCACCATTATATGCATCGATATGACTTAAGTTTTGGCCAAGCTGGGTTGCTGGCTCTGTGCTTACCCCTCGTTCCCGATTGTTCGGCTAGGTGGTAAAGGAGCACCTCTGCGATTATTCTTGCGGGTCAGCGGATGTGTACCTCAGACCTGGGTGAAGCGAAAGCTAGCGTTCTTAAGGGAATACTCGGTCGGTGAACTAAAAGATGATATTTAATTATTTACCCATCTGCCCCAGATGATTTTTCTGCTTTCATAGCAGCTTTGACATGCACTTTAGGGCATGCATCCCAGCGAAAGGAACCCTTAACGGAACTATTCTCCTGGAAGATGTTTCTTACTACCCATGTAATATAACATAACTAGTTGGGCACTTATGCGATACAGCACTAATGACCCCTCGCCTGGTCTCCACGCATGCCCTGGTTTTTATAACCTCGGCGTATTCGGACACACTCCGGACTATTGGGTCCAGAGGTTGAAGCGAAAAGGTCCGCTTCGACAAGCGATCTACAATCCGGCTAGAAGGCATTCTACATGTCACCTTACATTATATAGTCAACTTTTACCCAAGTCACTTGGGGGCTCTTATGTTTATTTGAGCCATTTCATACTAAGTGTTTTTCTTCTTAGTCGTTGCAAAGTTTTTATTATTTATCTCTCCTTTTTTTCGCACGAGTGTTGGGACGTCATGTTTTTCTTGGCGTTTTTGGTTTTCAAGCTTTTGGCACTTTTAAACTATTTGTGTGTTTTCAGCACAAGCCTCATGAGGCAACGGACGCCTTTAGAGATTCGGCAAAAACATTCTCGGATATTGCTATATATGCATCAGTTTGAATTGTGTCTTGATCAATAGTTGGGTTGCGGCTCCGCACTTGCCTCCTACGTTCCGCTTTGTTCGGTTAGGTGTGCAAAGGAGAACCACTGCGATTGTGCTTCCAGCTCGCATGGTCAAGCACCTCGATGGAGAAAGCAAAGCTGAGCTGTCACAATAGGTGTAAACTGGTCAGCGATCCGATGACTATATTAAATAACGGGCCATTCATAACATTGGCGAAGTGTTTCGGCTTGACCTCGATATGCGCCGAACACTACGGGGCTAATAATGGCCTCCCAAACTAAATCCTCAATATTTTGCTCTTACATTGGAGCTGAGGTTTCATGATCATGCTTAGCATGACAACCCAAAGAAAGAAACCGATAAGCGGGACTATTTTCTTTGGAAGACATTTCTTACATTAAACAGTAATATAACATATCTCTCTGCGTACCTTTGTTTATAAAACCGTATGGCCAGATTTCCTTGTTTGTAGTAAATCTTTGCCCTCATAAAGGCTTTATAAAGTAGTACAAACACTCCTCGACTCTTGGCGAGGAGGTTAGCCGATGGTCGGTCAACAAAGTTTTGTACAATGCGGATCCGAGCATTAATGACATAAAGTACTTGGATACATTGAGTCATTACACATAATTTGTGATTTTACTATGGATATTGATCCTTAATTGGCCACCCGTGCCGCATTAAGGCTCGGGAACTCTTGGGCCGGGCTTATTATTTACAAATATTAAAGGGCACATTGATCCCCGATGCGGTGTTGCCACCCGACCCGGTGTCTCGGGGCTCTTGCATTGCTTGTTCTATGCGAGAAAATCTTAAGTGCAATACAGTTTCGAGGAGATTTTGATCCTCGGGTTGGTCGGCCGCACCCAACCTGAGTCTCGAGGACTGAGCACGCCGCTTTTGTGTCCCAAAGTGTTACTGCGAGCTAGGACTTGATCCTCAGACCGATTTTGCAAATCAACCTGAGTCTCGGCGGCTACGGGGATCAGCGGTCTTATGTCATCCTTCAGGTGCATCTCGGGTTTTAGACCGATACATACCTTGAGGGCTCTTGGCTATATATCTCGTCGGAGAATAAATTACATCAATAAAAACATTGACCAAAAATCAGCCCACATCGAGGTGCTTAACCACCTCGAAGCAGTTCGACATATAGCTCGGATGCAAGTGGCTGGCTCCTTAGAGGGCATTTCGGCATTAAGCTCGGTTAAACTCCTTCAAACTTCTTTGAACCAAGGTGATTTATGACACCTCGGATAAAGTCCGCGTTGGAGCTCGGATACATAGTCGGCGTTGGAGCTCGGATACAGTCGGCGTTGGAGCTCGGATACATAGTCGGCGTTAGAGCTGGGAAGCAGTCCGGCATTGGTGCTCGGCTGCAAAAGATACCTCGAATGCAGTTCGGCGTTGGAGCTCGGACGCAAGAGGACCTTGCCACCCGGAACAACTTCAAACCGAGGCGTGGCACAAAAATAACAAGGCATTGATAAAAGGCCGGAAACTTAAAGGGGCTTCTCGGATACCCGACGTGTAAACTCGTCGAATGCATTTCGGCGATCCTCAAGATCGAAGATGAGAAGATTTGTTGAACCAGTTTTCAAGACCGACGACCGAAGATGAAGAACAGTTCGGAAGAATCGAGGAGCGTTCCTAACTTGAATACCGGTTCAGGGGGCTAATAACGGTGTCCTAGACTAGGGGGTACTTACCACGTCGTCTCCCGATCAGTTGGATTGGGCCGAGGACCCCCATGGCCGTATACTCATGGGCCAGTCCGGGCAGGTGCCGCATACAAGGAAGATTCCACAAGACTTGGTTATCAAGACAAGGACTCCTCCCCCACCGGCGTATTCGGCTAGGACTCTTGTTATCCTAGGCCTCTGGTGCATTATATAAACCAGGGCCAGGCTAGTCGATAAACAATCACAACAACCTTTACAATCATACCATAGGCTAGCTTCTAGGGTTTAGCCTCCTTGATCTCGTGGTAGATCCACTCTTGTAAACATCCACAATATCAATATCAATCAAGCAGGACGTAGGGTTTTACCTCCATCAAGAGGGCCCGAACCTGGGTAAACATCGTGTCCCTTGTCTCCTGTTACCATCCGCCTAGACGCACAGTTCGGGACCCCCTACCCGAGATCCGCCGGTTTTGACACCGACACTCCCCCTCCCAAACTTTAGGGCAAAGCCCGAACTCTATCTGCGCAGGGTAAGAAAGCAGGGACGACATGCGGTCAGTCGGATAAATCCCCCAATGCATCCTCAGGGGCACCTCATGAATCGTCGCTGGCATCGCTGGCCTCGCCATCGCTCTCCGCGTTGCCGTCAGCAGCGTCAGGGCCGTTCACCACGCCGCCTTCATCAGCAGCCACGACCACGCCCGTCGTTATCGTAGCAAAAGGCCACGGCGAGGCGTCCACGTTGTCTTCCACCCGGTCGCGGTCGTCCCGGACGGCACTGGGGTGCTAAAGCGATGGCAGCGTCAAAATAGAAGTTGGGGTCCATGTTTGAAGATGGCTGAAAACACGAAAAAGCGGCGCCCGAGCAGAAGCGGCTCCTCTCCTCCACCAACCTGTTGGCTCGACCGTCGCACCTCCAGCTGCGTCACCACGTCGGTGAAGAAGCGAAGGTTGCGGCGCATAGTTGACTGCGTGGGGCTCGCCAACAGCCGCCTTGCAGATGTTACCCAAGGCCGTGTTGGCTCTCTCCCGGAGCGTGGTGAGAATGGGGCCGTGCTCACGCTCCAGGATCCGCCACTGGCGTATCTCGTCCTCGTTCTGCCGCGCAACGGCCTCGGCCTCGTCCACCCGTTGGCGGAGAAGAAGTGCCTCAGTGCGGGAGGTAGTCAGCTCCTCCTGCGCCACGCCAAGGGCGACCCGGGAAGCATCGGCGCGCCACGTCACTACCTCCAGCTTGGCCCTCAGGGCGGCGGTCCTGCCTTCAGCTTCTACCTGAATCAACACCAGCCTCTCCTCGAACTCGCGCTCAAGGTTCAAGCGGGCCGTCGCCACACGGCGTCCAACCTCTTC
This sequence comes from Aegilops longissima, assembly GCA_021605205.1. NCBI lineage: Eukaryota > Viridiplantae > Streptophyta > Magnoliopsida > Poales > Poaceae > Aegilops > Aegilops longissima. Next base: position 591,967,470 of record CM038679.1, on the reverse strand, counting down.
TAGGACGCGGGCTTCCCGCGCAGCGACGTCATCCTCCGCATGTGCCACCAAGCGCTCCCTCGTCTCCAGACGCTCAAGATCACCCGCGCGTTCAGCAGCTTCCAGCGTCAGTGCCTCCTCACGCCTCTGGAGCTCTGCTTGGTCGAGCGTATCCACCTTCATCGATGCAAGGGCCGTCTCACGCAGCTCCACCTGCTGCTCCAGGGAATGGCACCAGGCTAGGAGTTCCCGCGCCCGCTCCTCCGCCGCCGCACGCCGCCGGTCAGCCTCTCGGGCCTCCTCGACGACCCGGGAACAGGCCTCCCGAGAGGCCGCCAGCGACGCCTCGACTTCCTCATTGTCGAGATCACGCTGGTGGCGCGCAAGGGCAACAGCCGCCTTCAGCTTGCGCCTCTCTTCAGCCAGGCGCAGGCCCTCAGCCTCAAGGCGCACGTCTTCGTCAGCGAGCTCTTCACCAAGCAGGCTCACCGCGTCAGCCGCCCTCCGAAGAAACCCATGGCGCGAGCGCGGCGCCCAGCCTTCGAGTCGTCTTCTGCGCCGTCATCCGCCCCAAGTAAGCACGGAGGGCCACGAACCAGCGCTCCCCCTCTTGGCAGGGGGCTGGGGGCTGGCGCCCTCGCGATGGCGGGCACGCCTCGCGAAGCCCGGCCTGAGCCAGCCCATCCCAAATGAAGACCGCAGGGCTGACCTCAGCCAATCGCCATCCACGACCGGTCGGGAAACCCATGGCAGGCTGGCTATGCCACGAGAAGGCTCATGAAGGAGGGTCATGAGGCCTTGAGCCCTGATCGCGCCAGGATGGCTCACTCTCCTACCGGCCTCACCACAAGGGCTCTGCTTGAGCTCGAGGCGCTTGAGGCGGTGGACAGGGCGAGGCACAGGGGATGGCTCCTCAGCCATCTCTGTGAGCTCGGCAGGAAGGGCCCTGCAGAGCAAGGATCAGCCAAAGCAACAGGAGGATCAGGAGCTAGGAAAGGGGAAGGCTTACTCATCAATGGAGAAATACTTCCTGTGCTTCAGTAGGCGGCAAGGGTAATCGTCACCCAAGGCCTCCCTTCTCTTCCGGAGAGCCTCGAAGTCCACACAGAAGCGGCCCAGAAGTTGGGCGCAGGGGTCAGCCTGTGACGAGGAAGAAGCATGAAGGTGACCAGCGTCAGGGGCGTCGTCCTGATGCACGCCGACGATTGCCTCACCAAGAAGGGTAGTTGGGGCCTCAGGGGCCTCAACCACGGGCGCCGCGGGTAGCGGCTCAACGCCTTCAGCCGCAGCAGTACGGGCCTCGGGAGCTGCCCCCTCAGGAGTGCCGCCTGGCATCGTCATCCCGGCGGGGGCCCCCTCAGCCTCCTGCGGCCCATGCCTCCCAACTCCGCCACTCGAGGAAGGACTACCGTGGGCGACTGGAAGGGCAGTCACCACCACTGGGTTCTCACGAGGCCCCAGGAGGCCAGCGGGGCGCAGCCCCCATTCGTCGAAGCTGGGCATCTGATTCACAAAGTCGCCCTGTTCGAGCAAAATGCAACAAAGCCCCCCTTGCCGGATCTTTGCCGGGGTGGGGTCCCAGTCAAGACCAAAGCACCTTCCTCGGCGCTCAGCGTCAGGTCCTCCTCTGGAGCCTCATGCGATCCTCACGGCCGCCAAGGCCCACATCCGCGGGAGTACGCTGGAGAGAACAATGCGGCATAATAGGAACTCCTTCACCACCTTGGCGCCGTCACGTCGGCGCCCTCGAGGCGGCGACGCCAGACGAAGATGAGGCGGGGCTCGTGGCGTCTCTGCCCCAGCCTGGTGGGCACAGCGGGAGATGTTGGCTCAAAGCGAGGCTGGGCACCCGACATCCACGTCTGAGACACGCTCGCGAGAACCAGGTAGGGTGAGGAAGACTGAAATCAATCCCTGAAGCTGTTTTTTCTGGTGCGGCAATGAAGCTCACGCACCCCGAGCATTGGGTGGGGTCGACGAGGCACAGAGAGAAGAAGTGACGCAGCAAGGCAACTGAAGGAGGGATACCCATCATTGCCTCACAGGCAAAGGCGAAGACGGCTAGAAGAGTAATGGATTCAGGACCCAAATGCATCATATGGATCTGGTAATGGGAAAGCACAGCGTTGAAGAAATCGGAAAAGGGGGAAACCAGTCCCGCCCACAGGGCGTCGGCAAAGTACCGAACCTCGGTGACTATTCTGTCGATAGAGAAGTGAGATGCGGGCCAGGCCGTCGTCCTCCCGCACTCATGGAAGATGGTGGCCAGAGCAGAGCTGACCTTGCCCAAACCTTCTCGGTTGAGTACGATCGACCGATCGACGGCAGGGGCCGCCGACGACGGCGAGCGAGGCGGAGGCACGTGTTTCTTCCCTTTCCCCTTCTTCGTCGGAGCCATGGCGACGGAAGGGGGGAGGATTCGAGATTGGATTGGAAGCGGAGATTGGAGCTCGAGAGGAGGAAGGGAAGGGGACGGTCGAGCAGCAAAGAGGGGAACGACTGTGTACAACCGCGGGTCCGCCTAGCTGGGTGCAAAATAAGGAGGCGTGGGGGAACAGTGCCACCCAAGTCTAATCAACCTCCACGCGGCGCCCAAGGCCGCAGGCTGTTAGGGCCCGCGGCGCTTCGCCCTTGCCCCTTTGCTTCTCTGCTCAGCCAAGTCCAGGCGCACCTTGGGCCCGGGGGCTGCTGTCGGCGTTCTAGGAACGGGGGTCCCCAGACTTGCCTGCCTGCGGCCTGCGGTGTGGCTCAAGGGGCGGCCCATCAAGGCCCATATTCATCAGCACAAGCTCAAGACCCTCGCGAGGGGCCAAGCCTCGCGGGGCGGACAATAGGAAGCTTCCTCAGGCACGGCCTCGTCAGGCTGGCTCGCGAGGGGCCAAGCCTCGCGGGGCGGACAATAGGAAGCTTCCTCAGGCACGGCCTCGTCAGGCTGGCTCGCGAGGAGGCGGAGAGATCAAGGCGGGGTACCACACGAGGTGCCCATGACGCAAGCCATGACGACCAAGGGCGCTAGGCGGGCGCCAGCCCGCGCAGTGTCCTCCTTTCCTCTTTGGTGCAAAGGGAGTAAGCGCAGGCAAGAGCATCAAGCAAAGGCATCCGTTTCGATGCAACAAGACGAAGACCATCGCAACGGCCGGAAGGAAGTCATTGTGGAGCCCAAGCCGGCGTCACCACCAGAGCCTTTGGCAGGCGAGGACCAACTTTAGTCAGGATAAGTGTACTAGATGTTCCCCTTCAAAATGGCCAATTGTTGGCGCCCTTCCCGCTCTATATTTGGGAAGAGGCTCAGGGCCTCTGCCTATAAATAGGACTAGCCACCCACAGAGTAGGGGCATCTGATCCGGCATCTAGAAAGAGGATCCAGCATCTGGGATCAGCAGAGAGAGAGCGACTGAACTCCCCCTAGCAGTTCATAGCACCAGCCAAGAACAGACCCTCGCGAAGCTGTTCTTCCTTATATTGTTCATCATCATCAGCCCAAGAGGCAATCCACCACACCACAAACTAGAGTAGGGTATTACACCACAATGGTGGCCCGAACTAGTATAAACCCTGTGTCTCTTGTGTTGTTCCTTTCATAGCTTAGATCTTAGCGAGGCGGCGAGGTGCAGGTAGGTAGAGGTGAAATCTCCATGAGCACCCGGTGTTCGAACCTAGAGGGTGCGGAACCGAAATCCGGCAAGTGTAAGCCTTTGAGAGTTACTGATATTAATGATACCGCACCTTCCCTTGAAGAGAGCTGGTATCCGAAGCCTTTCTAGCCGTACCGGCGATACTAGCACATATATTGCCGCAAGTTCCACTTTGCTGATTTTACTCTGATCCTTAAGGTTTTCCCGTTATATCAACACTATGATCTGTGTAGCTGCTTTGTGTCACACTAGCAGCAGCCCACTCTTGAAGCTAAACACTGCAATGACTTACAAAATTGGCACCAAGGCATTGAGTGCCATTCTGGATGCAATGAAACTCATACGCTCCCCACCTGTTGATTCTTGTTCAGAATATGATCCTAATGACTATTCTAACCTCGAGGAGTCAAAGGCAGATGGCCTGTCCTCTTCACCCATCAAGGTGCCTGTTCTAATTCGGCAATGTTTTATTGATTGCGGGTATCTTGCATATGTTGTCTTGCATTTCTTCTACTTTGTTGCACCGCCATCTGCTTAGTTTACTCATCATATATATCGAGATGCCATGCCCATCCATTATCAATACATATTTGCCACGACCGGATTTTCAATAAAACATTTATTGAGAAACCGACCCTTATATTTCCAGTATAGGGGAATCCTCCTTACTGGTAGACAAATCCTTGATACAGAAATCCAGAAGTACTAATATTATACAAGGTTGATCTGAGGCTGCTCAACAATTTATTACAAGCACACCGATATTGTACATAAAGGCGGATATGACACAAGGGTATGGTGCCATAACTACTGACTCGTAATAAAAGTGGTGGTGGCTATGTCACAGTGACGTGGGTGACATGGCTCCTAAATCTTACACTCATCGGCGCGGAGTGAGCTCGATGATTTTATTCGGTAGCGGGCGTATATGATACAAGTGACCAATTCCAGGATCGCACGGGACTGACTGGGACTCCTCTAGGCTCGGACTCACTATCGAACTCTTCATCCATAAGATCGCCTTCGTCAACATCTGGCCAAATCAACAAGCCAGGTGAGTACTTTGAATGTACTTGCAAGACAGTTTGGACATAAGATATAACAAATGCAAGCATGATGCGCATGAGCATATTAGTAATGCACTCTCAGGTAATGAAATTGCACGGTATGTTAAATAAAAAGGAAGTCGGGCGGTAGTCCTCCCGAAATCCCAATAGAAAGAACTGAAGGCCAATCGGGTGTCTGAAGCGACGCCTCGAAAGGTTAAATTGAATTAACATGCCACAGTCGGGCGTCGGGGCGACACCACATAAAGGGATTATATCAAAAGTAAATAACAGGAATGCCACAGTCGGACTTCTGAGCGACATCACATAAAGGGCTTATATCAAAAGTAAATAACAAGGATGCCCGCGATCGGATGTCGGCGACATCACATAAAGGGCTTATATCAAAAGTAAATAACAAGGATGCCACAGTCGGACGTCTGAGCGACATCACATAAAGGGCTTATATCAAAAGTAAATAACAAGGATGCCACAGTCGGACGTCTGAGCGACATCACATAAAGGGCTTATATCAAAAGTAAATAACAAGGATGCCACAGTCGGAAGTCTGAGCGACATCACATAAAGGGCTTATATCAAAAGTAAATAACAAGGATGCCATAGTCGGACGTCTGAGCAACATCACATAAAGGACTCATATTTCATCATTCAAATTCAAGTAGCTCATGAGTTTAAATCATCCCGAGGAAATACTCAGAACAGAATAATAAATTGGTTAGTCCATCCATAGGAATAACATTCATCCAAGTCTACCACCCTTGTTTATTCACCGGAGATTGTCACTGAGACTGACACGGAGACGGAAGTTGAGACTAACACGGATACTGACTTTGATATGTTGGTCACCGTCCTTGACCATGGACACGGTTACTCGAAGGGTTTTGACTCTGCAGTGTTTGTACTCTTTAACCACAGCTAACGGATTTCAGTAGTCACACAGGACTAGTTCCGTTTATGGTATTTTAGAAGAAACACATCTAACCAGTACACACCCATTCCACATCCAGCTGCCAGGAATCACCCTAGGCAACGTTCAAGAAAAACTCTAAGACGGGGAGGTCACAACCTCGAGTAGCATGGGATCAAATTTATATCGCGCGCTCTAAGGGTGCCCCCCTCTCGGTCCAAACCGGAAACACCCATGCCCCCTGACCGGATGACGGGCTTTAATCTAGGGCCATGGAACCCTCATCGCGGTCCCTCTGTTTGGTGTGTACAAGGAAAGAGGTTTGCAACTTACTAAACCGCACTCTTTGCAGAAAACATGTGGCAGCACGAAGGGGAAAACGAACGGGATCGAGACCTGATCCACATTAACACTGGAGTTAGACAGTTGTCGTAAGACGGCATGCCACAACAATACCAGCTTACCACCTTCATATCACCACATGATCATGTTGTATTCTCTCAAATGAATATACCGAGTTTCGAAGCTCATACGTAGTGGCCTTGCATGAAATATAATACTCACAGTTGTTTATATGAACATGCCATGAAATAAATAGTCAAGATAACATGCAAAACACTCGTCATATCAAAAGTTCAAACATGCTTTCCTGGTTCGGAGTAGTCGGAGTCTAGCTCGGTGAAGTTTGCGGTTCCGTCACCTCCTCTGGTATCTACAGTATAAAGAAAACGCGTACTAACATAAATACCGTGTGTGCACAAAAAGTGTTCCAAATATTTATCAAATAAATATTATACAAAACTAGACAGAAAAATAAAGATGACAGAAAAAGATTCAATTCAAAATCATCTTCTTTTAAAAAGTTATAAAGGTTTTGGCCCAGGGACTTATCTGTAATGAAACAGAAAGTTTCCAGGGGTTTGTTTATAAAAATAGAAAACGTTTCACTAAGAAACACGCCAACCCAAAGGGAAAGCGTACTTTGCCCGAAGGTGTTTTCCAGGAAAAAGGTTCGAATAGAAAAAGAGAGGCTGACGAGGGGGTCCCACCCGTCAGGTTTAAATATTTGAAAAGGAAAACAGAGTACGCCGGCGCCCGAGGACCGCGGTGGTCGCCGGCGTCCATCCGCGATGAGGTAGGGGGAAAGGAGGGTACCTACGGGTTCCTTGAGTCCTTCCGCACCTGTGGGTGCTGGAGTTGGTCGTCGGCGAGCACCACGTCGACGGCGGCCCCAACTCCGGCGGACGGTGGTTCGGGCGTTGGTGGGTCTCACCGGGGAGGGCTGCAAAGGTCGAATTGGGGCTCGGGTTAGAGTATTGGGTGTAGTAGGAGGCGACTGGCACGGCCTGGGAGACGGGGATGGTCTCACCTGAGTGAATCGCGCCGGAGCCCGAGGCGGATCGGGGCGGCCGGAGTCGAGGAAGGAGACCTCCTAGAGGTCCTCCTAGTGGCTAGGCGGGGCTCTGGTGAGGTAGAGGAGTGATGCTGGGTCGAGAACAAGCTCATGGGCTCCTTTTAAAGCCGGTCTGAGGCGGTGGCCGAGAACGGGATAACTCCGGCGGGGCAGCGGTTGAACGGGAGGTTTAGGGGTCGGGGCAGCAGCGGATAGGTTCACTGGTGCCATCCCTGGCGAAGTTTGGCAGAACTTGGGCGTTACTCCACGTACTCGACGGAACGGCCTCACGAGGCTCGGCGGCGGCAGAGAGTGCACCCTGCGCCTCTCTGGCTGCGGTGACTGTGCCGCAGCGCGCACAGGGGAGGGGGTGGCCACGCGGAGGTCTCTGGTGGCTTGGGCGGTGCTGGTCGGCGCCGAAAGGCAGGGCCGGCCCCTGCTGGCCGCCACGGGTGGCTCTGCCACCGCAGAAGACGCCGGCGCTGGCGAGCCACGTCGCCACCGACACCTGCGCCCGTCCAAATGAACGTGCGGCGCATCGGATAAGAAGAAGGAGCAATGAGCATCGTTCCAGAGCGGCCACTGGTGAGATTGACGCCGCGCTCTGAAGAAAACGACACTGACGGCAGAAATGTATCTCTGAATTTTCTGAACTTGACATAAACAGTGCACACCAACTGTTCGATGAAATGATTTTGGCACGTGAGAAATTTTCCTGGAGCTGATCTTTGGTGAGGTGGTCTCTTGATGCATCTAGGGGTTGCCTGATTTATGTCAGAATTTTTGGAGAAGAAAAATAATGAATTTCATCAAAGATGGTAAATCTGATTCAAACTTGCAGTGAGCAAAATTTGAAAATTTTGAACTGTGGACAAGTGGATCTTGATGGATCTAGGTTGGGGGTACAAAGGACCAGTCAGAGGGGTTTGTTTGGGATCAAAACTCAAAAGTAATATGGTACTTCCTTTGTAAATCACCTAGGTCCAAAAATAATGACAGAAATAGTTTTGAGGATAAAATAAATAGAATAAAAATCAAAAATGGGTCGAACTTGCTGGGATTGGATATTTGACTTGACCCAAAGTGGAGGGAGGGTTTTTGGAAGAAAGTTTCAACAAGAGGCATGGCAAAAGAGAATGGTTTGAATAAAAAGAATAAATCCAAAACCCATAGGATTTCTTTTTTTAATTGAAATACTTTCCAAAAATTAATTGTGATGAGTCAACACCAAAGGAAATGTCTTCAATACCAAACATCATGGTTGATGATGACACACAAAAAAATTGTCATAAGAGAATTTTTTTTAGAAGGAGAGTCTTTTTAGAAAGATTTTAAAAAGCCTCCTTCAAATAAAATAAAGAATTTGATAAAAACCAAATCAAATTTTTTGGAGTGTCACAACACCTACCCCCTTAGGAACAATCTCGTCCCCGAGATTTCAGCTGATCCTCAAATAGGTGTGGGTGTTCTGCCCGAAGAAAATCCTCTCTTTCCCATGTTGCCTCATCCTCGGTGTGATTGCTCCACTGAACTTTGAAAAACTTAATTGTTTTCTGACAGGTCCTCCTTTCAGACTCCTCCAATATTTTTATTGGGTGTTCCCTGTAGGTGAGGTCTGGCTGTAAGTCAATGTCCTCATGAGATACCTGCTTTTCTAGGTTGCTTACACATTTCCTCAACTATGAGACGTGGAACACGTGGACGTCTGACAACTCTTCGGGTAGGTCTAGCTGGTAGGTACGGTGCCTCTTCGTGCAACTACACAGAAGGGTCCGATAAATCTTGGTGCTAGCTTTCCTTTAACTTTGAATCGTTGCAGGCCCCTCATAGGAGATACTCGTAGATACACATACTCGCCGGGTTCAAAGCTGACTCCCCGATGTTTTCGATCATAATAACTCTTTTGTCGGCTTTGAGCTGTCTTGAGTCGGTCCCTGATTAGCCTAACTTTCTCCTCAGCTTCCTTGAGCATATCTGGGCCGAAGATACGGCTGTCTCCTGTTTCTGACCAATTTAATGGAGTACGACATCTCCGCCCATACAAGGCTTCAAAAGGTGCCATTTGCAAGATGGCTTGGTAACTGTTGTTGTATGCAAACTCGGCATATGGCAAGCTTTCTTCCCAACTGGTTCCATAGGTGAGAACACATGCTCTCAGCATGTCCTCTAGAATTTGGTTTACGCGTTCAGTTTGTCCATCAGTCTGGGGATGGTATGCTGTACTGAATGCCAGTTGAGTTCCCAGGGCTTGCTGTAATTGATCCCAAAATCTAGAGACGAATTGAGTGCCTCTGTCAGATATTATAGTCTTTGGGACTCCATGCAGGCAAACTATGCGGGAGAGATAAAGCTTGGCAAGCTTCTGAGTGGTGTAGGTTGTCTTTACGAGAATGAAAAGTGTCACCTTGGTTAATCTATCTGCGATGACCCATATGGCATCATTTCCTTGTTGTGACCGAGGTATTCCGACAATGAAATCCATCCCAATTTCATCCCATTTCCACTCAGGTATCATGTTTGGCTGTAATAACCCTGCTGGTTTTTGATGCTCGACCTTAATGCGTTGACACGAATCACAACATGCAATGAAGGTGGCTATATCCCTCTTCATACCGTGCCACCAAATTTTTTCCTGAATGTCCTTATACATTGTGGTTCCTCCTGGGTGGATTGAATATGCAGCGGTGTGGCCTTCGGCTAGAATTTGTTGTTTGAGGTCTTCTATATTTGGTACGCAAAGTCTGTCTCCGTACCATAGTATTCCCTTATCATCTATGACAAATTCTAAGGCCTTGCCCAAACTCACTTTTCTTTTTATGCCTTCGATGTTGGGGTGTCCATGCTGAGCCTCCTTAATTTGTTCCATTATGGTAGGCTGTATTTCCAAATTTGACACATTGCCTTCAGTGACCATCAACAAGTTGAGTTTGGCGAACTCCTGCTGAAATTCAGGTCTCAAGTTTGGCAGACCGTCGTTGCCTGAACTGGGGTTTCGACTAAGAGAATCTGCCACTACATTCGCCTTTCCTGGATGGTAGTGAATACCAACATCATAATCTTTCACTAATTCCAACCAGCGTCGTTGTCGTAAATTGAGTTCCGGTTGTGTGAAAATGTACTTGAGGCTTTTATGGTCCGTGTATATTTCACAACGATTCCCAAGTAAAAAGTGCCTCCACTCTTTGAGTGCATGAATGACTGCTGCCAACTCCAAGTCATGAGTAGGATAATTTTCTTCATGCTTGTGTAGTTTCCTGGAAGCATATGCGACTACCTTGCCTTCTTGCATTAATACGCATCCGAGGCCCTTCCGGGATGCATCACAATACACTTCAAAACTTTTGTGTATGTCTGGCACAACCAATACTGGTGCTGTTGTTAATTTCCTTTTGAGTTATTGGAAACTTTTCTCGCAAGCTTCAGTCCATACGAATTTCTTATCCTTCTTGAGTAACTGCGTTATTGGTTTTGCTATGGTGGAGAACCCTTCAATAAACCTTCGGTAATATCCTGCCATTCCCAAGAAACTTCATACGTCCGTTACGCTGGCGGGTGGTTTCCAGCCAAGTACAGCCTTGACCTTTTTCGGATCTACGGCAACACCTTCTTGGGTTAAAACATGGCCTACAAAACCAACCTGTCTTAACCAAAATTCACATTTGCTGAACTTGGCGTATAATTGATGTTTCCTTAATTCTCCCAGTACGATCCTGTGATGTTCAGCATGCTCTTCTGGTGTCTTGGAGTATACCAGAATATCATCAATGAACACCACAACAAATTTTTCCATAAATTTCATAAACACTGTGTTCATGAGGTGGAAAAAATATGCAGGGGCGTTTGTTAGTCCAAACGGAATTACTGTAAATTCATATAGTCTGTATCTGGAGGTGAATGCCGTCTTGGGGATATCTTCTGTCCGTACTTTTAATTGATGATACCCCGACCTTAAATCAATTTTTGAGAAAACCTTGGCTTGAGCGAGCTGGTCAAATAAATCATTTATCCGTGGCATCGGATATTTGTTCTTGATGGTGACCATGTTGAGTGCTCGATAGTCTATACATAATCTTAGTGTCCCATCCTTTTTCTTGGCGAATAATACTGGTGAACCCCAAGTTGAGGAGCTGGGCCGTATAAATCCTTTGTCCAGTAATTCTTTTATTTGCTTCTTTAATTATACCAACTCGGAGGGTGCCATTCTATAGGGCTTCTTGTAAATGGGGGTGGTTCCAGGTGCTAGCTCGATGATGAACTCTATTTCCCGGTCTGGTGGCATGCCTGGTAGTTCTTCGGGAAATAAGTCGGGGAATTCACACACCACTTGAACTTTGCTTAACTCTGAAACGTCCACCTTGTTCAACCTTGGTTGTTGTGATGTTTGTCTTTCTTGAGCTGCAATTTTTATTGTCTTCCCGTGATGATGGGTAAGAATTACCGTCCGGTTGAAGCAGTCAATAAATCCTTTGTTGGTGGTTAACCAGTCCATTCCTAGGATAACATCCAGTCCCTTATTTTCCAATACAACGAGGTTTGCATGAAACTTTAGTCCCTCAAACTCAATAACCACACCTTGGCAGTAACTCTGAGTAATTTTCTTAATCCCGGGGGACTTGATGATCATGGATTTTTCCAAGGGAAGCATCGAAAAATCATTTTGCAAAGCAAATTTCATTGAAGTGAACGAGTGAGAAGCTCCAGAATCAAACAAAACCGTGGCAGGTATTGTGTTGACAGGGAACGTACCGAGTACGATATCCGGGGCATTCTGTGCTTCCTCCTTGGTCACATGGTTCAAGTGACCCTTCTTATGATTGTTATTGGGGTTGAGCTTGTTACGTTTGGGTGCTGAATTATACCCACCGATGTTTGGCTTGGGAGCTAAGTTTCTTGGCTTTGGGCACTGTTTGGCATAGTGCCCTTCTTCTCCACAAGCGTAGCATGTAACACCTGGGTGGTATGTAAAACCCTTGCCTCTCGCATGAAATTTTTTCTTTGGTCGTGGAACATTGCTGTGGACTTGTTTGCTCCATTCTTCTGAAAATCAGTCTTGTTCTGGTTGTTGCGAGCTTGAGTAGTCTGGTCCCTTTTGCGCTTGCGAAAATCCTCCAAGCTGCGGCGCTCATTTTCCAATGTAATGGCTTTGTCCACAAGTGTTTTGAAATCTAGAAAGGTGTGTACGACCAGTTGGCATTTAAGTGCTGGTGCTAGACCGTCCAGAAATTTTTCCATCTTTTTATTTTCAGTCATGCGCTCTTCGTTGGCATAACCAGATAATTGAGTAAACTGACTATTGTACTCAGTCAGTGTCATGCTTCTTTGCTTGAGGTCATCAAACTCCCTTTTCTTGATGTTCATAATGCTTCTGGGGATATGCGCCCCACGAAAACCTTCTTGAAATTCTTCCCAGGTGATGTTATTTTCATTGGGGGTGCATGTGTAGGAAATTTTCCCACCATGATGCAGCTGCTCCTGTGAGGTAGTGAGGTGCATAAAGTACCTTCTCACGGTCAGAACATTGCGCAATAATTAACTTCCTTTCAATGTCTCGAAGCCAATCATCGTCCTCAAGCGGCCTATCAGTGTGAGCGAACGTTGGGGGACGTGTCTATTGTAGTTCGGCTAACTTGGAATGCTGTTGATATGGTTCACGGTGATTTCCCATATTGATAACATGATTCAACATTTCTTGATGCTGCTGCTGGCTTTGCTCTTAAAGGCGACATATTTGAGAAAATGCTGTTGCTGCCTTGTCGACTCGACCGCCTTGTGTGAAATTGTTGCTTGTTTGGGTACCATAATTTTCTTCTGGCGGGCTTGGCATGGAACGAGTCCAAGGATGAGGCATTTTCCACTCTGGGGTATTTTTTGTAAAACTCATAAGAAAAAGAAACTGAGTCGCAAAAACAAATAAATTCGCAAAGGTGGAAATTTTAAACACTCCAAGATTTTTCAAGAAAATACTCGATTGCGCATGGAGAAGGACCGCTCAGTACATATCTTACACGCAAGCAGTAATTATACAATACATCACTCAGGATGTGCGTACACAATCCTGACATGTTATTAGGCTAGTGCACTTCTCCCAGTTCCTACATGCTGCGCACACAAACTACTTCTCACAACTTATATACATATAAACATATCACACAAGCTGGTACATCGCACGGCTGCTAGGCGCACTCGATCGGAGATGGTAGGATTTCCTCGGCTGCCGAGGGTAAGACAATGATCTTTGGGACTCAACCTCCTCCTCACTAATAGGCTACAGGTGCGAAGTGCTGAGTTGAGGAGCTGGTGCGGGCGCGACAGGTGGTGCAGCACGGACTGGAGTAGGAGCAATGACTTGGTCAAACTCCTCAGTGGTAGGCAGGCAACGAGCGGTGGCGAAGATGGCGGGTGAGTAGGATGCTGAGGACGAGACGTAAGTCAATGGTGGTGCTGCGTGGAGGAGCTTCCTCCTGTTGGCGGAACTGAGTCCATACGAGCAGCCACAAGGTCGTCCACGAGGTTGTCAAAAGCTGCCTCAAGAGCCTGGAGATACTCAACAAGCATCTCAATAGCCTCATCTCGCTCTCCCCTAGGGCAAGCGAATGCATAATGACAAGTGTATGGCACGTGGCATGGGAGGTAGCGGTAGCAACGAGTCTTCATCGAAGGAAGAACATCCTGGAGACGAGCTATCGCCTCACGGGCAGCCATCTGCATGTCATGCCTCTCCGTAGGCATGGCCCTTCCCACAAACCGGAAGTGGCGTGACTCAACACGTCAGGTGCATGGATAGACTGTCGTTGATCTTGTGTTGGTAGAGTGTGAACACTGGACGAGCCGATGGCCCAATCGCGATCTTGACAATCGAGGTGAGGAGCTTGATAAACCCCTCAGGTACATTGGCGAACACCTGTGACTCACAGTCGTTGCTAGCCATCTACAAAAGTAGACAAAAATTCCGAATAGTCAGATCATAAATTTATGATGACTAACAGAAAATTGCTACGTTTTGCAAAATGCAAAAATAGTACTTAAGATGCTAATAACCGATTAGCGAACGCACCTAGTGGTTTCCTACAGTCAGCCTGGCTCTGGTACCAAGTTTGTCACGACCGTTTTTTCAATAAAACATTTATTGAGAAACCGACCCTTATATTTCCAGTATAGGAGAATCCTCCTTACTGGTAGACAAATCCTTGATACGAAATCGAAGAAATCGATATTATACAAGGTTGAGCTGAGGCTGCTCAACAATTTATTACAAGCACGCCGATATTGTACATAAAGGCAGATATGACACAAGGGTATGGTGGCATAACTACTGACTCGTAATAAAAGTGGTGGTGGCTATGTCACAGTGACGTGGGTGACATGACTCCTAAATCTTACAGCTCATCGAGCGCCGGAGTGAGGCTCGATGATTTTATTCGGGTAGCGGAAGCGTATATGATACAAGTGACCAATTCCAGGATCGCACGGGACTGACTGGGACTCCTCTAGGCTCGGACTCTCTATCGAACTCTTCATCCATAAGATCGCCTTCGTCAACATCTGGCCAAATCAACAAGCCAGGTGAGTACTTTGAATGTACTCGCAAGACAGTTTGGACATAAGATATAACAAATGCAAGCATGATGCGCATAATGCACTCTCAGGTAATGAAATTGCATGGTATGTTAAGTAAAAAGGAAGTCAGGCGGTAGTCCTCCCGAAATCCCAATAGAAATAACTGAAGGCCAATCGGGTGTCTGAAGCGACGCCTCGAAAGGTTAAATTAAATTAACATGCTGCAGTCGGGCGTCGGGGCGACACCACATAAAGGGCTTATATCAAAAGTAAATAATAGGAATGCCACAGTCGGATGTTGTCGGATTTCGGGTTCCGGCAGACCCTTTAGGTTCGAACTCTGGGGTGCACGCGGAGATCTCACCCCCTACCTACCTGCACCTTGTCGCCTCGCCGGGATCTAAACTACCGAAGGAACAACACAAGAGACACAAGGTTTATACTGGTTCGGGCCACCATTGTGGTGTAACACCCTACTCCAGTGTGTGGTGTGGTGGATTGCCTCTTGGGCTGATGATGAACAATACAAGGAAGAACAGCCTCGCGAGGGTGAGGTGTTATTGAGCTGGTGCGATGAACTGCTTGGATGAGTTCAGTCGCCTCTCTTTCTCTCTCTGCGTGATCTCGATTCCGGATCCCTCTACCCTGTGGGTAGCTAGTCCTATTTATAGGCAAAGGCCCTGGGCCTCTTCCCAAATATTGAGCGGGAAGGGCGCCAACAATTGGCCATTTTGAAGGGGAACATCTGGTACACTTATCCTGACTAAAGTTGGTCCTCGCCTGTCGAAGGCTCTGGTGGTGACGCCGGCTTGGGCTCCACGATGACCTCCTTCCTGCCGTTGCAACGGTCTTGGTCTTGTTGCACCGAAACGGATGCCTTTGCTTGATACTCTCACCTGTGCTTGCCCCCTTTGCACCAAAGAGGAAATGATGACACTGCGCGGGCTGGCGCCCGCCTGGCGCCCTTGGTCGTCATGGCTTGCGTCATGGGCACCTCGTGAGGTACCCCGCCTTGATCTCTCCGCCTCCTAGTGAGCCAGCCTGGCGAGGCCGTGCCTGAGGAAGCTTCCTGTCGTCCGCCCCGCGAGGCTTGGCCCCTCGCGAGGGTCTTGAGCTTGTGCTGATGAAGATGGACCGTGCTGGGCCACCCCTTGAGCCATGCCGCAGGCCGCAGGCAGGCAAGTCTGGGTACCCCCGTTCCCCAGAACACCGACTGTAGCCCCCGGGCCCAAGGCGCGTCTGGACTTGGCAGAGCGGAGAAGCGAAGGGGCAAGTGCGAAGCGCCGCGGGCCCTAATAGCCTGCTGCCTCGGGCGCCGCATGGCGGTTGATTGGACGTGGGCGTCCCTATTCCCCCACGCCTCCTTATTTTGCGCCCACCTAGGCGGACCCGTGGTTGCACACAGTCGTCCCTCTTTTCGCTGCTTGATCTTCTCCTGCTCTTCCTCCTCTCGAGCTCCAGTCTCCGCTTCCAATCCAATCTTGAATCCTCCCCCTTTCTGTCACCATGGCTCTGACGAAGAAGGGGAAAGGGAAGAAACCCATGCCTCCGCCTCGCTCGCCGTCGCTGACGGCTCCTGCTGTCGATCAGTCGATCATACTCAACCGAGAAGGCTTGGACAAGGTCATCTCTGCTCTTGCCACTATCTTTAACGAGTGCGGGAGGACGACGGCCTGGCCCGCGTGTCGCTTTTCCATTGACAGAATAGTCAACGAGGTCCGTTACTTCGCCGACGCCCTGTGGGCGGGACTAGTTCCTCCCTTTTCCAATTTCTTCAACGCTGTGCTTTCCCATTACCAGATCCATATGATGCATTTGGGTCCTGAATCCATTACTCTTCTCGCCGTCTTTGCCTTTGTCTTTGAGGCGATGATGGGCATCCCTCCTTCAGTTGCCTTGCTGCGTCGCTTCTTCTCTCTGCGCCTCATCGACCCCACCCAATGCTCGGGGTGCGTGAGCTTCATTGCCGCACCAGAAACGGCGGCTTCAGGGATTGATTTCAGCCTTCCTCCGCCTGCGTCTGGGTTCTGCGAGCGGTGGTTGTACGTGGATGTCGGGGTGCCCAGCCCCCCTACTTTCGGAGCCAACATCGCCCGCTGTCCCCAATTCAGGCTGGGGCCAGGAGACGCTCACGAGCCCCCGGATCGTCTTCTTCTGGCATCGCTTCGCGTACTTGAGGGCGCTCGGCGTGACGGTGCCCAAGGTGGTGAATGAGTTCCTCCTATGCCGCATTGCCCCTCTCCAGCGTCACTCCCGCCGGATGTGGGCCTTCGGCGGGCGTGAGGATCGCATGAGGCTCCAGGAGGAGGACCTGACGCCTGAAGCGCTGAGGAAGGTGCTCATGGTCCTGACAGGGGACCCTTCCCCCGGCAGCATCCGGCAAGGGGGTGCTTTGCTGTACTTTTGCTCGAGCAGGGGTGACTTTGTGAAGCAGATGCCCAGCTTCGACGAATGGGGGCTGCGCCCCGCAGGCCTCATGGGGCCTCGCGAGAACCCAGTGGTGGTGACTGCCCTTCCGGTCGCCCACGGGGGTCCTTCCTCGAGTGGTGGAGCAGGGAGGCATGGGCCACCGGAGGCTGAGGGGGCCTCCGCCGGGATGACTACGCCAGGCGGCACTCCTGAGGTGGCAGCTCCTGAGGCCCTCACTGCTGCGGCTGAAGACGTTGAGCCGCGTCCCGCAGCTCCCATGGTCGAGGCCCCTGAGGCCCCAGCTACCCTTCTTGGTGAGGCGAACGACGGCGTGCGCCAGGACGACGCCCCTGACGCTGGCCACCCTGGTGCTTCTTCCTCGTCGCAGGCTGACCCCTGCGCTGAACTCCTGGGCCACTTCCGCGTGGACTTCGAGGCTCTCCGGAAGAGAAGGGAGGCCTTGGGTGACAATTACCCTTGCTGCCTGCTGAAGCGCAGGAAGTATTTCGCCATTGATGAGTAAGCCTTCCCCTTTCC
The DNA here is from genome assembly GCA_021605205.1 of Aegilops longissima. Lineage (NCBI taxonomy): Eukaryota > Viridiplantae > Streptophyta > Magnoliopsida > Poales > Poaceae > Aegilops > Aegilops longissima. Next base: position 591,949,986 of record CM038679.1, on the reverse strand, counting down.
TGGTTCCTTGTTTTCCCATTGCTTCGGCTGATCCTTGCTCTGTAGGGCCCTTCCTGCCGAGCTCCCGGAGATGGCAGAGGATCCATCCCCCTGGCTTCGCCCTCTCCACCGTCTTCGAACACTCCGAGCTCAAGTAGAGCCCTTGTGGCGAGGCCGGTCGGAGAGGTGAGCCATCCTGTGGCACATCGTGGCTCTGCGCACCTCGTGACCCTCCTTCGCGAGCCTTCCCAGGGCATAGCCAGCCTGCCTTGGGCTTCACGTCTGGTCGTGGATGGCGATTGGCTGAGGTCGGCCCTTCGTTCTTCGTTCGGGGACAAGCCAGCTCTAGGCCGGGCTTCTGGCGGGGCGTGCCCGGCCATCACGAGGGTTCCAGCCCCCAGCCCCCTGCCAGAGGGGGAGTGCTGATTCGTGGCCCCCCGCGCTTACTTGGGGCGGATGATGACGCAGAAGACGTGCTCGGGCGCGCCCGGGAGCGTCGTGCCCTTCGCCAAGGGTTTCTCCAAAGGGCGGCTGAAGCGGTGAACCAGCTTGGCGTAGAGCTTGCTAACGAAGACGCACGCCTTCAAGCTGAGGGCCTGCGCCTAGCTGAAGAGGGGTGCGAGCTGAAGGTGGCCGTTGCCCTTGCGCGCCACCAGCGTGACCTTGAAAATGAGAAAGCCGAGGCGTCGCTGGCGGCTTCACGGGAGGCCCGTTCCCGGGCCGTCGAGGAGGCCCGGGAGGCTAAACGCCGGCGTGATGCGGCGGAGGAGCGGGTGCGGGAGCTCTAGGCCTGGAGCAATTCCCTGGAGCAGCAGGTGGAGCTGCGTGAGACAGCCCTTGCATCGATGAAGGGGGCTTCAATCGACCAGGCGGAGCTCCGGAGACACGAGGAGGCGCTGACGCTGGAGGCCGCTGAGCGCGCCCGCGATCTTGAGCGGTTGGAGACGAGGGAGCGCTTGGTGACGCAGGCGGAGGATGATGTCGCTACGCGGGAGGCCCGAGTCCTAGAAGAGGTTGATCGCCGGGTGGCGACGGCCCGCTTGAACCTTGAGCGCGAGTTCGAGGAGAGGCTGGGGTTGATCAGGGCCGAAGCTGAATGCAGGACTGCCGCCCTGAGGGCCAAGCTGGACGAAGTGACGCGGCGGGACGACGCTTCCCGGGCTGCCCTTGGCATGCCGCAGGAGGAGCTGACTTCCTCCCATGCCGAGGCGCTACTTCTGCGTCAGCGGGTGGACGCGGCTGAAGCTGTTTCGCGGCGGAACAAGGATGAGAGGCGCCAGCGGCAGATCCTGGAGCATGAGCATGGCCCTATGCTCCGCACGCTCCGGGAAAGAGCTAACACGGCCTTGGGTAACATCTGCGAGGCGGCCGTTGGCGAGCCTCACGCAGTCAACTATGCTGGCAACCTTCAGTTCTTCACCGATGTGGTGACGTAGCTGGAGGGGCGGTCGGGCAGAGCCAACAGGTTGGTGGAGGAGAGGGGTCGCGCCCTGCTCGGGCGTGCCTTTTCTCGCGTCTTCAGCCATCTTCGGGACATGGACCCCAACTTTGATTTTGGTGCCGCCATCGTCCCAGTACCCCAGGCCGTCCGGGACGACCTGGCGCACTACGTGGAAGACAACGTGGATGCCCTCGTCAGGGCCTTCGCTTCTGACGATGACGGCGTGGTCGTGGCCGCTGATGAAGGCGGCGTGGTGAATGGCCCTAGCGCCGCTGACAGCGACGTGGAGCACGATGGCGAGGCCAGCGACGCCAGCGGCGTTTCAGGAGGCGATCTCGAGGATGCATTGGGGGATTTATCCGATTGACTGCGTGCTGCCTCTGCTTTTTATCCTGCGCAAGTAGAGTTCGGGCCTGGCCCTAAAGGTTATAAGAGCAGTTTGGGAGGGGGAGCCCCTCGTGTAAAAACTTGCAGTTAGTGTATTAGTAGACACGATATCACCCGTACGCCTGCGCCAAGTGGCTGACCTTGTGACGAGCTGGCTGATTTGTTTACCTTCGACCCGCGTGGGCCCTGAGATAGCCTGCGGAGGGCTGTGGCGTTCTATGTGCTCCCTGAACGAGCCCATTTAACTCGTGACGAGGACCTCCTGAGAGGGCGCGGTTATGGTGGTCCGGTCTGTGCGCATGCTAGGCCTGGCCCGACTCGCGAGGGGCTCACGAGGGGAGGCAGCTGAGGCAGAGTGGTAACCAGAACGCGAGAGATTGCTCGAACAAGACTAAAACACCCCTTCCCCGAACACACGCAAATCGCAAGCTCGAATCCAACTTAAATCCAAAAGGGGAGAAAAGCGACAGCCAAGGGAAAGAGCAAGAAAAGCATAAAAAGGCCGCGTCCGGCACCTAGTCTAGTCTTGGACGTCTTCTCACCAGTGTGGCTAAGTGCTGCCAGGGTGTGGGAGGGAGCCCTGGGGCTGGGCCGGCACTCCACGAGACTCAGGCGTGTACAACCCCCTCATTATTACGTGAGAGTGTCGCAGGCGGCGAGCTTCACAGGAACTGGGCCTTCTTCATGTACCGGCCTTGCTTCATATCGCCAGACGAGGGCCCCGCTTTGCGCCACACTCTAGTGCCACCGGCGGCGACCGGAACCGAGGGCGCTTGCGCGGGGTAGAGCAGTGCGCCGGCCAGTTCCCCAACGACCACGGGTCCTCTACCAGGGGTAGGCCCTCAGGCGCCTCCCTGGTAGAGGGCCTACCTCCTGACGACGCCTTGCTCCGAACGCCGTGGTGGTGATGCCGGATCTCGGCCCCTCTCATGCAGCCCCCGGCGCCCTCCACCTGAGGGGTAGGAAACTGCGGGAGTGGGGCAGCCATCCGCTGTAGCGACCTGTACCTCCTGCGATCCATGGTTAGCGTATGCCTGTTCCTGAGCAATTAGCGATACCCGATAATCGTTGCTTCCAGCGCGGCCGATGGGGCTTTCCCGGGGCTCCTGGAAGAGCTCAGCTTCTGGTGCCTCGTCCCCCCGGCTTAGGCTGAGGAGCGAGCCGCGTTCGTCCTCCTGCGCGTGCCCTTGATCCATCATGTGGGGCACGCACTCTTCCGGGGCCGCCATCCCGAATGCTGCACCGTAGTGCCATGTGTGCCACGCAGTCCTGCTTGAGAAGCCCACCTCGGGGTGGTAGTGCGGTGGCCCACTGGGGCCGTGGGTCGTGGCGAGTCCTTCTTCGCCGTCTGGGGGCGGAGGCAGCGCCGCTGCTGGCCCGGTGCTGACAGCCTGGCTGGCGTTGGGGTGGCCTTGGAGTCCGCTTGGAGCTGCGGCGGCATGCATGGGGCCTCCGCGTGGGCCACCCTGGACCTGAGGTGGGAGTTGGGTGCAGAAGGGGTGAGCCCCCGATGCGGCGAAGCCCAGGAGCTCTGCCACCCGTTCTAGCAGCACGTCGCGACCGCCCTCCAGCAGCCTGCATTGCAGTAGCTCTCGGGCCACCGTGAGCGCGGCCCTTGAGTTCGCCTGCTCCCCGCCGGGTGTCTGGCGTCGTGGCCTTGGCGTGGTTGGAGGCCTCGCCGCGACCCGCGCCAAAGGGCGTGAGCTGTCGTCGCGACCACGTCGCCCGCGGCCCGCAGCACCCTGCGGACCGTGAGCTGCCTGGGGCATGGGGTCGCCCGGGGCGAGTGGCTCTGCGTGGGCGGGCCAGGCCGCCCAGGGATCAGGGTTGCCTGCCTGGTCGCCGAACATGATGATGACGATGCGACGGGGCGCGAAGCGGCAGAAGGCGGATTCCGGCGAACCCCTACCTGGCGCACCAAATGTCGGATTTCGGGTTCCGGCAGACCCTTTAGGTTCGAACTCTAGGGTGCACGCGGAGATCTCACCCCCTACCTACCTACACCTCGTCGCCTTGCTAGGATCTAAACTACCGAAGGAACAACACAAGAGACACAAGGTTTTTACTGGTTCGAGCCACCATTGTGGTGTAACACCCTACTCCCGTGTGTGGTGTGGTGGATTGCCTCTTGGGCTGATGATGAACAATACAAGGAAGAACAACCTCGCGAGGGTGAGGTGTTCTTGAGCTGGTGCGATGAACTGCTTGGATGAGTTCAGTCGCCTCTGTTTCTCTCTCTGTGTGATCTCGATTGTGGATCCCTCTACCCTGTGGGTGGCTAGTCCTATTTATAGGCAAATGCCCTGTGCCTCTTCCCAAATATTGAGCGGGAAGGGCGCCAACAATTGGCCATTTTGAAGGGGAACATCGAGTACACTTATCCTGACTAAAGTTGGTCCTCGCCTGTCAAAGGCTCTGGTGGTGATGTCGGCTTGGGCTCCACGATGACCTCCTTCCTGCCGTTGCAACGGTCATGGTCTTGTTGCACCGAAACGGATGCCTTTGCTTGATACTCTCGCCTGCGCTTGCCCCCTTTGCACCAAAGAGGAAATGAGGACACTGCACGGGCTGGCGCCCGCCTGGCCCCTTGGTCGTCATGGCTTGCGTCATGGGCACCTCGTGAGATACCCCGCCTTGATCTCTTCGCCTCCTCACGAGCCAGCCTGGCGAGGCCATGCCTGAGGAAGCTTCCTGTCGTCCGCCCCGTGAGGCTTGGCCCCTCACGAGGGTCTTGAACTGTGCTGATGAAGATGGGCCGTACTGGGCCACCCCATGAGCCACGCCGCAGGCCGCAGGCAGGCTGACAGATGTTTGAGCGACATCATATAAAGGGCTTATATCAAAAGTAAATAACAAGGATGCCACAGTCGGATGTCTGAGCGACATCACATAAAGGGCTTATATCAAAAGTAAATAACAAGGATGCCACGATGGACGTCGGCGACATCACATAAAGGGCTTATATCAAAAGTAAATAACAAGGATGCCACGATCGGACGTCGGCGACATCACATAAAGGGCTTATATCAAAAGTAAATAACAAGGATGCCACGATCGAAGTCGGCGACATCACATAAAGGGCTTATATCAAAGTAAATAACAAGGATGCCATAGTCGGACGTCCGAAAGCAACATCACATAAAGGACTCATATTTCATCATTCAAATTCAAGTAGCTCATGAGTTTAAATCATCCCGAGGAAATACTCAGAACAGAATAATAAATTGGTTAGTCCATCCATAGGAATAACATTCATCCAAGTCTACCACCCTTGTTTATTCACCGGAGATTGTCACTGAGACTGACACGGAGACGGAAGTTGAGACTGACATGGATACTGACCTTGATATGTTGGTCACCGTCCTTGACCATGGACACGGTTACTCGAAGGGTTTTGACTCTGCAGAGTTTGTACTCTTTAACCACAACTAACGAATTTCAGTAGTCACACAGGACTAGTTCCATTTACGGTATTTTCGAAGAAGCACATCTAACCAGTACACACCCATTCCACATCCAGCTGCCAGGAATCACCCTAGGCAACGTTCAAGAAAAACTCTAAGACGGGGAGGTCACAACCTCGAGTAGCATGGGATCAAATTTATATCGCGCACTCTAAGGGGTGCCCCCCTCTCGGTCCCAACCGGAAACACCCATGCCCCCTGACTGGATGACGGGCTTTAATCCAGGGCCATGGAACCCTCATCGTGGTCCCTCTGTTTGGTGTGTACAAGGAAAGAGGTTTGCAACTTACTAAACCGCACTCTTTGCAGAAAACATGTGCAGCACGAAGGGGAAAAGGAACGGGATCGAGACCTGATCCACGTTAACACTGGAGTTAGACAGTTGTCGTAAGACTGGCATGCCACAACAATACCAGCTTACCACCTTCATGTCACCACATGATCATATTGTATTCTCTCAAATGAATATACCGAGTTTGAAAGCTCACACGTAGTGGCCTTGCATGCAATATAATACTCATAGTTGTTTATATGAACATGCCATGAAATAAATACTCAAGCAAACATGCAAAACACTCGTCATATCAAAGGTTCAAATATGCTTGCCTAGTTCGGAGTAGTCGGAGTCTAGCTCGGTGAAGTTTGCGGTTCTATCACCTCCTCCGGTATCTACGGTATAAAGAAAACGCGTACTAACGTAAATACCGTGTGTGCACAAAAAGTGTTCCAAATAAATTTCAAATATATACGATAAAAAACTAGACCGAAAAATAAAGATGACAGAAAAATATTCAATTCAAAATCATCTTCTGTTAAAAAGTTATAAACGTTTTGGCCCAGGGACTTATCTGTAATGAAACAGAAAGTTTCCAGGGGTTTGTTTATAAAAATAGAAAACGTTTTAGTAAGAAACACGCCAACCCAAAGGGAAAGCGTACTTTGCCCAAAGGCGTTTTCCAGGAAAACGGTTCGAATAGAAAAAGAGAGGCTGACGAGGGGGTCCCACCCGTTAGGTTTAAATATTTGAAAAGGAAAACAGAGTACGCCGGCGCCCGAGGACCGCGGTGGTCGCCGACGTCGATCCACGACGAGGTAGGGGGAAAGGAGGGTACCTACGGGTTCCTTGAGTCATTCCGCACCTGTGGGTGGTGGAGTTGGTCGTCGGCGAGCACCACGTCGACGCCGGCCCAACTCCGGCGGACGGTAGTTCGGGCATTGGTGGGTCTCGCCGGGGAGGGCTGCAAAGGTCGAATTGGGGCTCGGGTTAGAGTATTGGGTGTAGTAGGAGGCAACTGGCATGGCCTGGGAGGCGGGGATGGTCTCACCTGAGTGAATCACGCCGGAGCCCGAGGCGGATCGGGGCGGCCGGAGTCGAGGAAGGAGACCTCCTCGAGGTCCTCCTAGTGGCTAGGCGGGGCTCGGGTGAGGTAGAGGAGTGATGCTGGGTCGAGAACGAGCTCGAGGGCTCCTTTTATAGCCGGTCTGAGGCGGTGGCCGAGAACGGGATAACTCCGGCGATGATTACGGTGGGGCAGCGGTTGAACGGGAGGTTTAGGGGTCAGGGCAGCAGCGGATAGGTTCACTGGTTCCATCCCTAGCAAAGTTTGGCAGAACTTGGGCGTTACTCCACGTACTCGACGGAACGGCCTCACGGGGCTCGTCGGCGGCAGAGAGCATGCTCTGCGCCTGTCTGGCTGCGGTGACTGTTTTGCAGCATGCACAGGGGAGGGGGTGGCCACGCGGAGGTCTCTCGTGGCTTGGGCGGTGCTGGTCGGCGCCGAAAGGCAGGGCCGGCCCCTGCTAGCCGCCACGGGTGGCTCTGCCACCGCAGAAGACGCCGGCGCTGGCGAGCCACGTCGCCACCGACACCTGCGCCCGTCCAAATGAACGTGCAGCGCACCGTATAAGAAGAAGGAGTAGTGAGCATCGCGCTAGAGCGGCCACTGGTGAGATTGACGCCGCGCTCTGAAGAAAACGACACTGACGGCAGAACTGTATCTCTGAATTTTCTGAACTTGACATAAACAGTGCACGCCAACTGTTTGATGAAATGATTTTGGCACGTGAGAAATTTTCCTGGAGCTGATCTTTGGTGAGGTGGTCTCTTGATGCATCTAGGGGTTGCCTGATTTATCTCAGAATTTTTGGAACAGAAAAATATTGAATTTCATCAAAGATGGTAAATCTGGTTCAAACTTGCAGTGAGAAAAATTTGAAAATTTTGAAATGTGGACAAGTGGATCTTGATGGATCTAGGTTGGGGGTATAAAGGACTAGTCAGAGGGGTTTGTTTGGGATCAAAACTCAAAAGTAATATAGTACTTCCTTTGTAAATCACCTAGGACCAAAAATAATGACAGAAATAGTTTTGAGGATAAAATAAATAGAATAAAAATAAAAAATGGGTTGAACTTGCTGGGATTGGATATTTGACTTGACCCAAAGTGGAGGGAGGGGTTTTGGAAGAAAGTTTCAACAAGAGGCATGGCAAAAGAGAATGGTTTGAATAAAAAGAATAAATCCAAAACCCATAGGATTTCTTTTTTTAATTGAAATACTTTCCAAAAATTAATTGTGATGAGTCAACACCAAAGGAAAGTTCTTCAATACCAAACATCTAGGTTGAGGATGACGCACAAAAAATTTTGTCATAAGAGAATTTTTTTTAGAAGGAGAGTCTTTTAAGAAAGATTTTAAAAAGCCTCCTTCAAATCAAATAAAGAATTTGATAAAAACCAAATCAAAATTTTTGGAGTGTCACAATATTCCATATGTCATCATACCATGTTTTTTCACACAAATGTTGTTCTTGTGCATCAAACATCAAAAAGGAAGAGGGTGATTGCCGAACCTGAAGGAGCACCAGCAAAGTCCTTGAAAAACGTGGTGGTGCCGGAGAAATCAGACAACACCCCACTTATATTGGATGTACCACCATTAACACAAAACGTAGGACCGACTCCAGCAGACTGTACCCATACTTCACTGGCCACACCACTAGCCCCACCACACAGGACCTGCACTCCAGGAAAAGGTATACCGATTTCATTTGCCATAAAACCAGCTGTACCACAGAAAAATCCCACTTCGGCAAAAAGTACAGCAAGTCCACCGGCCGAAGACCTATCCCAACTGCAGAGACGGCCAATTCCTGCAGATTGGAACCCCATTCCATTTATTCCCAATTTAAAAGACAATGCTTTCAATGTTGTTAGGGACTACGTGCATATATTCCCATCATGGGAATATTATAGTGAAGACAAACACCATTTTCACATCTTCCTTTCCAACTTATGTGTAAGTGCTATTATTCATGGTTATTATTTTCCTGTTTTCTGCTGATTGAACACATCAATGATTCACATTACATTGTTGTAACTAGGCGAGGGTCAATCTGGATAGTCATGACGAGCAAAGCTTGCTTGTGCTTTTCAAGGAAGCATTGCAGCAGTATCGGTGTTACCTGAGAAAATCACATTTTGATGGCAAGTCTATAAACAAATTTCCGATGAAGTCTCCTGTGCTAAATTTAGAAGACATTGAATGGAAAAACCTTGTTATGCACTGGCGTCGTTCCCAGGATGAGGTACTGTCTATGAAATCACATGAAAATTTGAAATTCTACTTTTCCGCATGTGCCTTACGGATCTTTTTTGCAGGAAATCTGCTCGAAGAAGAATTCTAGTTTGAAAAGAACGACATGATATCGCAAATATGCTGCCCGCTGCTTTGCTCTTGTTAGTACTGTTGTCTGTATCCTTTGTACTTGCATACATACCTGGTTCATTATGTGACAGCAGTATGCATGATAGCGTGCTTATCAATTGTTCGCTCCAAATTATCTGATCTGTATGAATGGTTACATTAGTGTAGAATATATCCAATGCCAATGTTTTTTTAGCTCTGCATTGTTCTCGTAAGTACATGTTGTCCTTTATCAGTGTACTTATAATGACAGGTAGGTGTTCAAGTACCATCACTCTGCAGCTTATTTTCCTTTGCCCTCCATTTTCTACACATCAGATCTATATTTACTCTTACCATAAGGTTGGTACTGAAGAAGTTTAGCTGTGCATTGCTCTTGGCTGTACCTTTTGCCTGTATCGCTGCACTTACATTTATAGCTACTTGGTTATGTAGCATCACTCTTCATCTTATCTTAAATATTCTCCATTTTTTCGTATATTATCACATCTACATTTACTCTTAACAAAATGTAGAATAAAGGCAATGCTTTTGAAGAAGATTCTGTGGTAAACTTCTTGAATTGCGCCCCCATCAGCATGGACAAGGCCTTTATACAGCCTGTCTTCACCAATAATGTAAGTTTGTCCATCTCAAGCCTTCAAACTTTGTTGTATATATTTGGTTAGGCATGACTGCAACATCTGTTTATTTTTGGTGTTTGCATCAAATTTCTTATTTAAAGTTTATTATGTAGTTCATAAACAAAAGTTTGTCCTTTCTCAATTTAAGTTTTCAGTTGTACAACCAAGTTCCTTCTTCATACCATGTAAATTAAACTATACAGAGCAAGTGATCTTCTTTTGCACCGCATGTATGCTTCTGTTCTTCATCCGTAATCCAGTGGTGTGGTGAACCTACCCACTACTGCACAATGCCATATTATGCGATGTATTAACTATGAACAATGTCATATCATTCTACTATTATTTAAACCATCTCTTTATTTGCCAATATGAAATCGTATAAATTCACAACACACTAACCATTGATACTTATGAGTTCTTGATCTGTAATCCAGTGTTGTCATGAAGCTGCCAACTCCTTCACAATATCATTTCTTGCCATGTCTTGACCTGAACAATACCATATTGTGTTAATGCAATTTTAAACTTTGTCACTTTATTCGTCAATAAGAAATTTGATGAATTGTCAGCACTGATACTTTTACGTGCAAAACCTGTCATCTGTCTGCTTGTTTATCTTTCAGAGTGAGGAAGATATAAGTGTTGAACAAGCGCACTCTCATCATCTTGCTCAGCTGCTTGCGATGCAGCTCCCAAGCAGGGCTAACCTTTCTTGAACTCTATTGAAGTGCTGTCAGTTTTGTATATTATTTTGTCGGCGTGTTTATTTGCACTGGTGGTGATCTTTGATGCCCAGTGTATGTAATCTGCTGTCTGCTTGTGCTTTATTATCATAGTGGCGAACTTTGATGCTCAATGGATGTAATATGTCGTAATTTCTTTATTGTATAGTCTAGGTTTTTTCTTATTCACGATGCTGCATTTATTTTACTGTATATATATCATGTTTTCGCAGTAAACCGGCCAAACCGTAAAATTACGGTACATAATCGGGCCGTCATGCAATCACGATGTAGGTTGGGCCTGAAACGTGCCGAACAGCTCACGGGCCAGCAGCAGCCCGAAATGAACCCCGACCCATGATTGTGCGAATCAAATCACGGGCTTTTAACAGGGCAAAATTGTCTCGGTCCTTGTTTGGCCCAATCAGATATCGGCTGCGAGCAGGCCGGATGCAAATCAGGCCGTAGTTAGGCCCAACTACATGACGGGCTTTTAACAGGCCGAAATTAATATAGGGCCGAAATATTAAACGGGCCCTTAACAGGCGAAAACTAATATCAGTCCAAATTACTAAGTGGGCCTTTAGCAAGTGGGCCCAAAATCATAGTGCCCAGTTGACGGGCCGAATTTGATATGGGCCATAATTGAGCCCAAAGCCTCTTAAAGGGCCGGACCTGATCTGGGCCATAATTTGGCCCAGAACGTGGTAGGCTTATAACGGGCCGGATCTCATATGGGCCACTTTTAGGCCTGGAACGTGGCAACCATTAATGGACCGGATCAAATATGGGCCGACATTTGGCCCAAAACATGGCCAGTTATAACGGGCCAGTTAATGGGCCAGTCTACTAGGGTCCTCAAAATCTTGTGGGCCTACAGTTGGGCCGGCCCATTAATGTCGGCGAAATCTCGTGGGCCTTTAGCTGGGCTGGCCCATTATGATCCGCAAGAATCTTGTGGGCCTTTACCTGGACCGGCCCATTATGGCACACAAAAATCTTGTGGGCCTTTAGCTGGGCCAGCCCATTATGGCCTGCAAAATCTTGTGGGCCTTTACCTGAGCCGGCCCGTTATGGCCCGCAAAATCTCGTGGGCCTTTAGCTGGGCCGGCCCATTATGGTCCGCAAAATCTTGTGGGCCTTTAGCTGGGCCGGCCCATTATGGTCTGCAAAACTTGTGGGCCTTTAATTGGGCCGGCCCAATTAAACTTGATGGGCCGGTCCACGTGTCAACATATCATAGGCGCATCTCGCCCATTGGATGAGTGACACCTGTGCCAACGCGGACCTGACACGTGTCTCCTCCAGCCAATAATGATTTTACACGTGGAAAATCCCCATTGGTCGGGGCTGTTAACGGGTTATCGTATCCAAAACCCGACCCGATAGCTTAACGGCGTTCCGTTATGGTGGATGCCACGTGGTGGTCACCCTTGACGAAAGCACTTCTGTGACGCGCGATTTATCATCATGGAAGTGGACACTTCCATGATGATAATTTTGTTAATGTCATGGAACACTTCTACGACAGCACAAGTATGACTATCTTGATTCTGTCATAAATTTGTCATGGATGTACATGCATGACAAAAAAACGTGACCTACTGTGACAAACACGTATCATCACGGAAGTGTATTTTTTTGTAGTGTTGATGGAGAAGCAGATAAATAGAAAGATAAAGATGCTAGCTAGTGTGTGTGTTAGAGATAAGAGTCGAGTGGATCAGAAGGCTGAGTTATGTGTGTGGGTGTGAGAGAGATAGAGAGAGGGTGCATGTGAGTCACATGCAAACAAATATCAGAGAGAAATGAGATCCTGAGAGACGAAGTTTTGTGTCTGCGAGAGAGAAAGATATTTCACAACGAGAGTGATAGCTAGAGAGACATATTAGGGAACGTGAGATATCTCTAGGGAGAGAGAGTGTGTGTGAGCGACATACAAGAGAATGGTGGAGAGATATGAGATCCTGGGGGACAGAGTTTGTGTTTGTGTGTGAAAAAGAGATATTTAAGAGGAAGAGTCATAGCTTCTCATACCTAAGGAGCACAAGACATCTCCGTGTGACCCGCCTCGCTCCATCATTGCTCTGAATTGCTGGAGCTACCCCCGCAGGCCTGCTTGCCTCCGCTTCTGCTACGGCCATCCGAGCCACACTGTTGAATCGCGGAACGCCGCCGTCTCTGCCGGCCGTCTTCAAAGCTGAACCGCTCGCCTGCCAAGTCACCTGCATCGGTTCTCTATCCTCGCCTTGGCTTCGCCTTGAGCCGCCGCAGCCTTGCCGCAAGTCGACCCTGTTTCAACTCACCGACCAGAGGCCCCCATCCTTCACGCCCGGTCGCTACCGTCGCGGGTGTCGCCACTACGGTCCCCGCCTCTGCCACAGTCTCGCATCTCTGAGTCGCCCTGGCTACGTTCCTCCTCTGCCATAGAACGGCCTGTACGCCGCTAAAGAATAAAAAGACAACAAAATTTTCTGTGGACACATGGATTGTGGAAGTAACCAAGTTGAGGAAGTTCCTGTACGCCGCTGCAAGCGATTTGGATATTTCTTCTATAGATGCCGGTGAAAACCGGTGGTTAAAAGTGATTCATTGTAGAAGCAAACAGAGACAAGCTACGTGTGGTAGAACACAAGAGCAGAACCTACATCCAGGAGTGTTATGGCATTGAATCTGTGCTTCTATCCTCACCAGCATGGAGATTGACAACAAAAGAGATCAGTATTATCATTGTTAATCTGGCTTCCGTCATTGCCGTTTGGAGAACCAAACAAAAATAATACTAGTCAAATACAAGTCTCTTTCCATTAGTGCATTCACGTGGAAAGGAAGTGCATGCATGCATAATTTCTTTGAAGGCCACTCTACCAACTCAACCGGAGCACGAGTCCCTGCGATCTGTGTTGGCCGTCATACAAAGATGCGTTGGCTGTCTAAAAAAAGCATTGCAGAGCACTACCGCTACTCTATGGCAAAATTCTCTATACAGATCATCAGTCATTCAAAGACATCAGGTGATATCCATCTAAATCTATTTTATTAGCATATATTGTTTTCGTCGAGGAAACAATTACTCTAGTCCACGCTATATTTTGTGCAGGATAATGATTTATTATAAAGGTGGAGTTATGCCGTGCCTATGGAGTGTGTGTTAGCGTCATCATGCACTGGCGTCTACGCCCGCTTGTTGTTGAACTGGTGTGCACAAGCCGCCGCCTACGCAGCTCGATTCACATCAACTCGCCGGGACCACGCCTGTGATTGACTCGCCTAGCTGCGCCGGCTTACAACGTCGCGGCCGGCTCATCTACTTGCTCCCGCGGCCGACTTGCCTGTGATTGATTTGAGGTTCACCATAGTGATCATCAACTCCGCAGCGGATAATTTCTGGCCTAACATATCAGGTGAAATCCATCTGGTGTATCTTTATATTACATATTAATTTCTTTAAAAGAACAAGTACTTCGGCTTGAAATATTTTTGGTGCAGGACAATTGTCTACTGCAAAAGTGACCGTCATGTTATGGAGTTTTTTAAATGATTTATGCTAGGAATATGCATTGGGTATTGCGAGGATTGTCTACTCGCCTCAAGCCTCTGGTTTACATAAAATTTCTGCGTTCCGATGTTCATCTATATGCCGGTTTATATCACGACCAAGTATGAAGAATGTCAAGCCAACTCCTCGAGTCGTTTTGAGACTCAGGGGCTACAATGACATGACTCAGCAGAATTGGCCGGTTTCAGTGAATTCAAGAACTCCGAGACACTGGAGGGAAAATTAACCCGGCCCCGGAGGATACTGCCGTATTGGTGAAAATTTAAAGGTCGTTAAAAAGTTTCTGCCTTAAAAAAATGTATTCTGGTTCAAAATCCGGCTCAAGAGAAATTTGTCTCCCACAAAGCTTTGACACTCTCAATATCCAGTTTAACATTCTGGTTCAAAAAGAATTCATCTCTCGCAAGTTCCAGTTCTTAGAAAAATTAAAGGTTGCCAAAGAGAACTTGCTGCCATGATGCACGGTTCAAACATGGGTATCCGGCCTTATGGGCTTTTCTTATTATGGTCACTTGGGGACTTCCTGTTCACTGAGCATAGCTGTGATTACCCTCTTGATCCAGGCTTGCACGCCTTGTTAAAAATTACTTGGGGGCTTCCTGCTCATTGAGCATAGCTATGACTTCCCTACTGATCTGGCTTGTACGCCTTGATTACAAATAACTTGGGGCTTTTCTGCCCAAGTTGAATTGTTACCGAAAAGAACTTGTTATAATGTGCAGATAAAACATAGGTAACCTGCCTTGATGGATTGTTAAAGGTCACTTCGGGGCTTCCTGTTTAATGAACATAGCTATATTTATCCTTTTGATCGGCTTGGATGCCAGGTGTATTCACCAAAAATCCGGGTTATCCTGCCTTTGTATGTCTGCCACTCTGCCCAGGTAATCCTGGAATGACTCGCCGTACTCCTGACAGTCAATCTTATAAAGATCTTGAACTTGTCAAAGTTAAAATGGCGATTGGTAATGTGAGGCCCAGCTTACAGTTTTGAATAAAGGATTAACTCAGTGCTTGTGCGGCCCTTGAACAACACTTGATATTTAGGCTTGGCAGCCTATGAAGGCCTTGTTTTTACCTGATTTGCTATTTGTCTTGAACATTATTTGGGTTCATATCTGTGTACCGTATTGGTATATGGTTTAAAATTGATTCAGGCTATGTAGCCTTAATCCTCATGAGTCATATTTGAGTATATCCGGAGTTTGGATAACCCGACATGGCTATGGACGATAAGTCGCCAGTGTGCTTTGATTATGTGCTTGGAGATTTTCACTCTAAGTATTTGGGATGTTACCCTTCCTGCATATGGCATTGTAAGCCGGCAGTATGAACTGATTTCACAGGCCATGTAGCCTTGATTATATGGCTCATCATTGAGCATCTTTGGGTTTGATGGCCCGCCCTGATAATAGACTTTAAGTCGCTAGGATATTTTGCCTTGAGCAATCAAAATGATGATATTTCATGACTCCGGGTTGATACTGGCCCCGGATTATAATTATCAAGGCATCACCATGGTATTAATCTACAGGTATGTCTTTCAATCATGGTATGAATATTTTGGTTTTGGTAAACCGCCCTGGTTTTGGACGTTAAGTCGCCAGTATATTTTGAATTGCGCCATTGGAATCATGCGCTTATAAATCATTGGATTGTTACCTTCACTGGCAATGTAAGCCAGTAGTATAAATCAATGCTACGGGTATGTTTTCTTGGCTATATGAATATGCGAGGTTTGATAACCCGCTCTGGCATTTAACTTTAAGTTGCCAGTATGTTTAGGCTTGAATGGCCTTAATGCTAGTCTTTTCCATAATTGCATAAGACTATATTATGTTTGGGTTGTTACCCGCCCTGGCTTTTGATGTTAAGTCGCCAGGGCATATGTTGTTTAAACTCTGTGGAGGATTTTCAGAGCTATGACTTATATAAATGATTAAGTTCAAGCCCATCATCAAAAATTGAAATTGGTGTTTCAAAAGGGTTATCAATTATTTATTTTCACAAAGGCTATAAGCTGTCGGGTTACAAAAATCCCCGGATATTTAACTCTGGATTTACCTGTCAACAGACAAGGTATTCAGATCTTTAATAGCCAAACTTGGCTGGATTTTCATTATAATATTGAATGATTGAGGTTTTCATACCGGATTATATTATTCAAATCTTGAATAGCCAACATGGCTGGATTTTTATTATGGTTATCAATAACCAGTATTATGATTGAGGTTTTCAAAGTCGCTTCAGTGCAATGGTTATTATTTCGTTATCAATAGATATGATTTATTCTACATTGGAAGGAATAGTCCCGAGTCGTTGCAGGCACACGACCCGACACTTGGGGACTACATTATTCAAATCATGATTATATCAAATATGGAAGTCTCATGTCGCTGCAAGCATGCACCATGACACTTGGGGACTACATTATTCAAATCATGATTATATCAAATATGGAAGTCTCATGTCGCTGCAAGCATGCACCATGACACTTGGGGGCTAATGCAAGGTCATTTCTTAACTTGCCTTATTGAAGACCCGACCCGTCACATTGTGATGAGCCAGCCCTTGGGGGCTACTAATTGCTCCTGTCGAAGGTAACCCGAAACTTGGGGGCTACATCATTTGATGTTATTTTAAATGAAGTATACATAAAGTCCCAACTCAGTATTATCTTACTGAGCTGGCCCTTGGGGGCTACACGTTGCTCCTCAAGTCTGCATGGTCATATTTACAAAGTCCCTTCTCATTATTGCATAATGACCCGACATTTGGGGGCTACACATGGGAAGTTCAAAATGTGCAGTTTGTGATTGACGGCTTACATGAACAACCCAGATTTCTCCAAGTTGCAGCATTTATATTAAAGAAAGTCTTAAGCTATCACTATGTTCTCCTCATAAGACTTGGGGGCTACAGGTGATATGAATATAATGGAGGAACATCTTAAAGTTCTCAGTTCTTTGAAACAAACCAGGTATCATATTCTCAATTTTGGCTTGGATAGCTCAGGAAAGCCAATTACATGACCCGGTGTCAGAAACAATCATGACCCGTCATCATATGTTTATAACCCGACAATTTTGGCAATCATAAATCGGCAAGATCTACATCTTTAAGCCGGCTGAATATCAGTTGAATATTTCAAGACCAATATTTTTGTCAAGTCAGAGCATTGAAGGCTGACTCAAATGGATTCTTTTTTACAATATTTCTTCTACAAGAAAATTAACTATGAATTTTGTATATTGACCCGGACTTTCCATAAGAAGGAAATGGCAAGGACATAAGGATGACCAGGATCAGTTTAACATGTATAAATCCAAATTAAACTGGGGGCTAATGTCAGGGATATACCCCGCAGTATGACCCGGCCGGAGATATGACCCGGCTGGGACTTGGTGTTCCATTGGTAAACCGCCCGAAGAGTGGTGATTCATTGGTGACCTGGCAGGTGTTTCAGATGGATGACAAGGCCCAAGGCCTGGAAGGCCGGCTTAAGAGGAAAGGCATGAGGAATATTCCCTTAGAAGGAATAAAGACCCGGACTTGTATCCGGCTTGTATTAGAAGATAGACTAGTCCTAATCATGGTAGGACTCCACGTGTAACCCGCCCCTCCAACTTATATAAGGAGGGGCAGGGCACCCCAAGAAGGAGATAAATAATATTGAGGGCTAGATACAACTAGAGGAGAGCCGGCTTATACAGCAACTCCCTCATGAGCATATTGAATAAGACCTAGCCACAAACAACATGTAGAATTATTACCGGATGATGTTTCCCGGGGCCCGAAACTGTCTAAATCTTGTCTCGTGTGCTAATCCTCTTAGACGATCTACGCACATCTCTCATCCCGATCAACCATGTTCAGGCTACTACCTAATTGTGTTGGCCTCACGACAAGCCCTCAAACTAGGACATCTGTCGTGACAAATCCACGACAGAGGGGGTGTGCGAGTGGAACACAGGGGAATAGTAGAGAGAATGGGACCCTGGGAGACGAAGTTTGTGTTTGTGTGAGAGAAAGATATTTCACATGGAGAATCATAGTTAGAGACACATAGCAGGGAGCGAGATATACTTAGAGAGAGATAGAGTGATGAAGGTAGAGGGAGAGAGTACCGTCAGTGTGTTACGAAGATAAAGATCATTCTCGACATACAAGTAGCACGAGAGATACCCGAGAGACGATGAACGCGTATAGGTCTAGAGAGATACTCCTATATAAGCATGAGTGATAGCTATATGAGACGAATATCTGGATTAAAGGGAATTCAAATATTTAAACTAGAGATCACGACATCGATAATAATATAACGAAAATTGGTGTATCAAACATGCATATTCATTTGAATTTGGGGACACGTGTAATGTTTATCAATATTAGTGATCCATAGATTCTTTAATTAGAGACAATGCATGGTTTATATGCAATTAATGTCTAAACATGATTACACTATATGTTGCGTGTGTGAAACACATTATACATGTTTGAGATGTAAAAAAACCGCATGAAACACACATTAATTGGAGACAGTTAGCAAGGAAAGTATACATTGGATTTCAACATAAAGTGGTTTCAAATATTTGAAAATCAAAATTAAGATGGATCCAGCCTTATGAATCTGAGATCATGCCATTTGTAAACCATATTTATGTATAAAGGGTGTTGTGCATTTGAAAGTACTAGCAAGATGCCTATGCGTTGCACGGAACATCAAAATGCATTTTTATGAGTAGTTTATCTTGTGGGAGAAAAGGATGAACGAGGGAAGGCCTTATTTTCAAATGTGGAGAGGGGTATGGGTATCTTTTTGCAAAATTGCCATAGTTTCCTTCCTATCCGTCGGATATAAATTGGACGGCCTATATTGCAGGATGGCAGACACACCATCATCACCAACTCTGCTTCTTATAAGAGTAGAGATATATAAAAAATGATGTATATAGAATTTTATTCCAATAAAAAATGGATCCTGCCCGAACAAAAATAGAATACAAACTGGATTAGAATTGAGTTGGCATGGTAAACGTGCACTCTTGCTCTGCAAAAATTTGAACAAAGCAGGGAAAGTCGCAGTAACTGTCCGAAACCAAAATCTATGAGAAGGAAATTACTGCGTATCCCTGACACGCAAAGCCTATCGGCTCTATTTCTATAGGTTTCGATAGGGGTTGGTTTGTAATTTCACTCAAACGTGACATAACGGCCTCTCACCTGGATTCATACACGGTGGGCGCCAAAACACAGTGTCTCCTCGGCCGAAATCGACTCCCTCCCCGATTCATACACGGTGGGCACCAAAACAAACTCTCGTCGGCCGAAATCTCCATCGCCAAATATTTGGTGTATGCGAGATTACCGTCCTATCCCCAACCGACTAATATTGCTGTGATGTAGGAAAGTCTAAACGGGGACTAAGTTTGTAAATTTCCTCGCATTTGAGACAAGCGCGCCCTGAAGACATGGTTCCCCCCTTCCTCTCTCCCTCCATTTCCCCATTCGTACTCCGTGGATGCCAAAACACCCTGTCCACCCCAGCCTCCTCCGTCCGCCACCCCATCCAACGTCGTCCTCCTCCACCATGCCGGAGCTGATACCCCGACGCCATCGTCCTTTACAAGAGATCGACCTCTCTCATCCACGGCTTCGGACCGGGATCCTTGCATCCCGTCCTCTCGCTTCATCCCCGCCGTCGTCCACCTTGCCGGCGCTGCTCCTACGACTGTCTCGTCCATCGCGCCTAGATATTTCCCCTGCCGCCACCATCTACCCTCCTAGATCTGCTTCCATGCCACCGACAGCCATCGCTATTGAAGCACCGTCAAATTCTCAGCAGATGCATACATGGCGCCGCACCAGAGGCAGTACTTTTTCGTATCTGCTCAACTTATTTATCGCAACAAGAAAATAGATCGCCACTTCTTTACTCTGATTTCTTGTCCATCACTTACTTGTTAGTTGAAAGCAAACATTTGTTCCGAAGTTTCCTTTTTCCGGTTTGCACCTTCAGATCTGCCATGGCAAGCTCAACACTATACTCGCAATGCTTATGGTTTCCCCTTTTATATTCCACAATAATTAAATGATAGTAGACTATGTCGGAAGTGGGGTTCCGGCAAAACCCTTAAGGTTTGAACTCTGGGGTGCGCGCGAAGTTCTTTCCCTCCTAACGATCTACGCCCAAGCTCGCTGAGATCTCGCGGATGAACTCCACAAACTAGCAACACAAAGACACAAGATTTATACTGGTTCGGGCCACCGTTGCGGTGTAATACCCTACTCCAGTGTGGTGGTGGCGGATTGCCTCTTGGGCTGATGAAGAACAGTACAAGGGGAAGAACAGCCTCCTGAGGTTGAGGCGTTCATGTGCTCTGCGGACTCGTGTGGGTGAGATGGCTCTGAATGAGTTATCCCCTACAGTGGTGGCTAGTTCTACTTATATAGGCCCTGGTCCTCTCCCCAAATACTGAGCGGAAAGGGAGCCAACAACGACGGGAAAATTTTAAAGGGGACAACTAGTACAAGCTATCCTGACAAAAGTGGTCTTCGCCTGTGAAAGGCTCTGGTGGTGACGTCGTCTTGGGCTCCACGGTGACCTCCGTCCTGCTGGCCTGCTGGTCTTGGCCTCGTTGCACTGATATGGAAACCTTTACCTGATGCCTCGGTACTCTGCGCCTGCGCTTGCCCCCTTGGCACAAAAGAGTAAACAAGGACACTGCGTGTGCTGGCGCCCGCCTGATCTTGATCCTCATGGCTCACGTCATGAGAGCCTCGCGAGTTTTGCATCGCCTCGATCCTGGTGAGGCCGCTCCCGAGGAGGTCTTGCGTCGTCCGCCTCGCGAGGCTCGGCCTCTCGTGAGGGTCTTGTATGGCTGGATGATGAAGATGGGCCGGACAGGCCCGCTCGCATAGCCACGCCATGGGCCGCAGGTAGGCAAGTCTGGGGACCCCCGTTCCCAGAACGCCGACAGTAGCCCCCGGGCCCAAGGTGCGCTTGGGCTTGGCTTCAAGGCGAAGCCAAAGGTCAAGTACGGAGCGCCGCCGGCCCCAAAAGTCTATGGCCTCGGTTGACGCGTGGCGGTTGATTGGACGTGGGTGTCTCCGCTTCCCCACGCCGCCTTGGCAACTGCTCGACTTGACAAGTCCCTGCGACATGCAAGAAAAACCATCATTACCTGTGATCGTGGGAGGCACCGGTCGGCCTTCTTTCGCTATAAATGGGGAGGGGTGGAGCCCCCATCGCCCATCTCTTCCTTGCGTCACTCCCTTCTTCCTCCTTGCTCCACCGGTAGCAGCAATGGCGCCATCGAAGAGGTTCTCCACCGTGGAGAAAGGCAAGGCCCCTCGGGAGGGACCCGGCTCCCTAGCGCCGAAGCGAGGACGTGGCCGTCCCTGCAAGCTTGCCGCGACCCCCACCGTGCCCCCCGTCTCTCGGGGTGGCGCCGTAGTGCGCGGCAGGTGTCACTCGGGTCGCGACAGTCCTATCGACAAAAGGAGAGGCGTCGTGGTCGCGCGGCCTCCCCAATTGCGGTTCCATGTGTCAGAGGTGCTGCCGGAGTTTGTCGTCTGGTCGGAGAATTCGGCCGGCAGCTGGCTCCAGCTCCCCCGCTTCTTTGCCGATGAGCTGTCGACCTCCGGCCCAGGCGGGCTCTAGCTGCAGGCAGACGTTTGCTGCAGCCAGGCTTCTTGGGTCGCGGTCGAGATCTCCGTCGCGGGCAAAATAGCTCTGGCCCGCGGTTGGCAGACGTTCGCCCGCACGCGCGGCCTGGGCAGGCGGTGCACCCTCCACTTCAAGTTCGATGGTAATGCGACCCTCTATGTGAGGGTGTTTCGGGAAGACGGTCGCCGTGCTGGATGCTGCCCCGAGGTGAACGACGGCGAGGAGGTGCTTGGCCTTGGCGATGGTCGGGAAGAGGTGGGGGGCGAGCCCGCTGGCCGCGCCTCGTCCAGCTACGGTGGCTCCTCCCTTGGCAACAGTTCCAGCAGCGGCGGCTTTGACCAGCCGCCTCGCTGCCACGCCTGCTTCGAAGGCGGTAGCGGGTTCTCTCGTCGCCGCACATCGGTGAAGCGTGAGGAGGGGTCCGACTAGACCCATGACATCACAAGGCCCTGCCTCCGTCGGCTGCTGCAGGGGCGAGCGCCGCATTTGCTATGTTCCTCTTTTTCTTCCTGCATCGAAATGAAACTAGCATGGGCCCGGAGGGGCGTGTATCGAACCATAACTTATTAACCATTATGCTACGCTTGTTGTTCTGCGCCAAGATAACTTAGCCCGGTGCATTCGGGGCGCCTTCCTCCTTACAAGGCGTTTATTTCTCTGTGTCCATCTCGACCGAGTGTCTGCGATTGCTCAGGAACTGCAAGAAATTCTTTAGGGAATTCACTAGGAGGTTTGTCGTTCACCCAAGCCTTGACATGGCGCTTTGTATCGCGGTACTCGAGGGGCACGGACTAGGAGGGATGCGCCAGTTTCCAGGCTCGAGCGAGGGTGGCTCGCGAGAAGGCAGAGAGAAGAAACACGCTCGCGAGGGCACCTGCCTAGCCCCCTTGTGAGATATGCGGGAGAGAAAACACGAGCGAACCAGAGTTGGAAAAAAGCGGTAAGAGGCGAGGGAATCGAATCAGCAAGGAACACCGGAAGCAAACTTTGATTAAGGAAAAAGCGAGCCAACTCCGGAAAGCAAATGAAAAGCCGCGTCCGGCACCTAGTCTAGTCTTCAAGTCTTATCACCAGCGTGGAGCTAAGTGCTGCCACCTGGCGTGGGCGGGAGCCCCAGGGCCTGAGGCCGGCGCTCCTGAGACTCCAGGGCGTGTACAGCCCCACTCATTATTACGTGAGAGTGTCACGGGCGGTGATTCTTCACAGGAACCGGGCCTTCTTCATAGGCTCTGGGCCTTTCTTCACAGGCTCTGGGCCTTGCTTCATGGGTAGAACTTCCGGAGTCTTTGGATGTTCGGGCATTACGGATGGGTATCCCATCTTGTGTCTCAGTGCCTGGCGCCAAGCACGGAGATGTGGGCGACTTGAGCAGGCCCTCCCACATGGGTGAAAGCTTATGCAGCCCTTCCCTGGAGAGGACCCACCTCAGGACGAGGTCACCCATCTCGAGTGTCCTGGAGCGGATGTTGCGGCAGTGGTACCGCCGCAGCGCTTGCTGGTACCTTGCCACCCTCAGTGCGGCTTCGCGACGTCGTTCCTCCCCCAGCACAAGGTCCATCCCCCGCGTGGCGTCCTGCTACGTTTCATCAATTGCCAGGACCCGTGCGGAGCGATGCTTGACCTCGTGAGGGAGGACCGCTTCAACACCGTAGACAAGGAAGAATGGGGTCTCGCCCGTTGGCTTGGTGGTGGTGGTGCGGCTGGACCACAGCACGGACTGGAGCTCGTCATACCAGCCCCTACCACAGGCCTTGAGCTTCTTCTTGAAGGTCCTGGTCTTGAGGCCCCTCAGGACCTCCATGTTGGCGTGTTCGGC
This sequence comes from Aegilops longissima, assembly GCA_021605205.1. Lineage (NCBI taxonomy): Eukaryota > Viridiplantae > Streptophyta > Magnoliopsida > Poales > Poaceae > Aegilops > Aegilops longissima. The sequence continues at coordinate 591,926,618 of CM038679.1, read as the reverse complement.
CTGACCATTGCTCCTGGAGTGCGCCACCGAAGCGTAGCAAATCTGCGTTCCAAGGTCAGCACAGTAGGTTTTGAACAGGTTACTAGTGAACTGCGAACCGTTATCGGTGATGATGCGGTTGGGGACTCCGAATCGGCTCACGATGCCCCAGATGAACTTGACCGCGGATCCGGTTGGGATGATGCGAACAGCTTCCACTTCTGCCCACTTGGTGAATTTGTCAATGGCGACGTACAGGCAGCGGTAGCCCCCTGGCGCCCGAGGGAAAGGGCCCAACATAACGAGCCCCCATACTGCGAATGTCCACGTGAGTGGTATGGTCTGGAGGCCCTGAGCTAGCTGATGTATCTGCTTGGCGTGGAACTGGTAAGCTTCGCAGGACTTCACCAACTCGGCCGCGTTGTTGAGCACCGTGGGCCAGTAAAATCCACTGTGGAACACCTTGCCGACGAGAGTCCGTGACGACAAGTGGTGTCCGCAGTCCCCTCCGTGTATGTCAACCAGCAACTCCTTCCTTTGATCACTGGAAATGCAGCGCAACGAAACATCATTTGGTCGCTTTCTGTACAACTCTTCGTCCTGGATACAGTATGTCGTGTGCTCTGTGTCCTCTTCCTTCTTCGGCAGCGTCCCTTGCGTCAGGTACTCCTTGAATTCCTTAGTCCAGCATTCCTCCTGGGGCTCGAGCGCCAAGAGCAGGCGAGCTCCTGAGGTCGGGCCATAGGCTGGGGCTCCTGTCGCAGGTGGTTGCGGGAGCTCCTCCCGAGGCTGAACCATGCTTGAAAGTGCTGGCGTCGCTGACGTCTTGAAGAGCCGCTCTTAGAAGACGCCAGGCTCCTGGGGCTACCGCTTGGATGCCCTCCTGGCGATGTCATCAGCTTCCTTTTTGGTGCCTCGGGGCACATGCTGCACCTCCAGCCCATGAATTGTTTTTCCATCTTACGCACTTCTACGAGGTAAGCCTCCATGTGCTCGTCCTTCAGCTCGTATACTTTGTTGGAGAAGTTGAAGAGGAGCTGCGAGTCGCCCCTAACAACAAGGCACTTCAGCCCCAGAGCTGCTGTGGCCTTCAGGCTAGCTATGAGGCCCTCGTATTCTGCGATGTTGTTGGAGACCTTCTCGCCCTGCTGAAAGAAGTGCTGCACGGTTTAGTGGAGCTTGTCCTGAGCGGGCGAGATGAGTACAGCCCCAGCCCCCACGCCCTGATGCGCGAAGGCTCCGTCGAAATACATGACCCAGCCGTCCGGCGCCTCGCTACCCGGCGAGGTGGACCGGTCTTCGCCTACTTCAAGTGTCGGGGCATCCGTCCATTCCGCCACAAAATCAGCAATCGCGGCTCCCTTGATGACCCGGGTAGTGCTGAACTGCAACTGGAATGCTTGCAGCTCGATGTTCCATTCAGCGACCCTTCCAGCAGAGTTCGGGCTCCTGAGCAGTCTCTCCAACGGGTAGGCAGAGATGACCTTGATGGGGTGACCCTGGAAGTAGTGTGGCAGCTTGCGCGAGGCCACCAAGAGTGCGAGGAGGAGTTCTGAGGCATGGGATATCGTGCCCTTGCGTCCCGCAACACCATGCTGACAAAATACACCGGGTGCTCGACAAGGGCTGGCGTGTTGGTGAGGCTTGTGTCTTGCGGGGGCCTGGACGTCTCCTGAGGTGGTGAAACTCCTTCTGCCTGGTCACCTACAGGGGTCTCTGTGACATCGTCCTGCCAAGCTTGGTCCTCTGTCGATGCTGCTGTAGCTCCCGCGGCGCCTTCCTGATCTTTTGCATCATTTCAGTTGTAGCTTGGCGCAGCGTGCCCTTGTCCTGATGCTCCTCCCGAATCGCTACCAGCGCTGCGCTGGCAGAGTACGGGGTGGCAGCAAGGTAGAGCTCTAGGGGCTCGAGAGGTCATGGTGCCACCATCACCGGAGGGCTGGTCAGGTATTTCTTGAGGTCTTGGAAGGCTCGGTCGGCCTCCGGGGTCCACTCGAACGGGCCCTTCTTCTTCATGAGCTTGAAGAAGGGTAAGGCGCACTCTCCCAGCTTGGAGATGAAGCGCCCCAACGAAGTCACCCGTCCCGCCAGCTTCTGCATCTCTTTGAGGGTCTGCGGTAGGCTCATGTCCTCGATGGCCTTGATCTTCTCCAGGTTCGCCTCGATCCCTCTGTGGGACACGAGGAATCCCAGCAGCTTGCCGGAAGGGACACCGAACACACACTTCTCCGGGTTAAGCCGCAAGTTCACCCGGCGCAGGCTCTCGAAGGTCTCCTACAAGTCTTGAATCAAGGTTCTTGCCTCGCGAGACATCACCACTATGTTGTCGACGTAGCCCTCTGTGTTTCTCCCGAGCTGCCGCCCCAAGGCGATGTGCATCAGCCGCTGAAAGGTCGCGCCCACATTGCGCAGCCCGAAGGGCATGCAGGTGTAGCAGTACACCCCACACGGAGTCAGGAAGGCTGTCTTCTCTACATCTTCCACCGCCATCTTGATCTGGTGATACCACGACGCATCCAGGGAACACTACTAGGGAAAAGCCTAGCAGCAGCCTTGGTTTGGGCCTCTCGATGGGCTGGGACCGGCGCTACTAATAAGCGCTTCTGACTAACGATATAGCGATGGCGCTGTTGTTGTCCACGCTTCTGCTATACATGAATAGCTGTGGCGCTCTTTAAAAAAGAGCTGCTGATATTATCTGTATTATTGTTTACTAGGGCGCTCTTGGTAAGGCAGACTCTTGCTGAATTTTCCCCCCTCGCTGCTACTAGTTTTATTAGTTTTTTCCCTGCATATTTGTTTTGTATTTGAATAGGATTTATAATCAGCATATCATACACATACAAATGTAATCATAGCATATACATACAATTAGTCTCATCAAATCATGTCATCATCATAATCATCATCCAACACAAAGTGGTCTCTCGCCATCATCTCGAAAATAGCGATACAAGTCTCGATTACTTGCAAATACATAAATCGTCCATCTAAACAATGATATCTGGCGTGAAGAGCTATCACTTTGAGTACATGAGTTTGTATCCCTCTCTCGCATTAGCGTGAACCTAAACTAACTACTGCCTGTCGCTCGGAAACCGGAAACCGGTATACCTGGGCCGGACACTCCGGCCACTTGTCATATATATACTCCTAGCGTAGCACTTATTCACCATCGATGATCTATGCACCTGCATCGTCACATGAGTCGATGATATGCAACATATATAGTTGAGCAACAGAAAGAGATGGACTTGGCAAAAATAGAAACAACATATCATAAGCATAAATAACAAAGTTCATCGTACCCCAAAATGCCCTAACTAGAGTGATTTTCTCTAGTCGAGGAGGAGGACGGTTTAATTAGATCACAAGTAAATTTTCACCGAGCATAACTCAAAGTTTTGTCATACAGAAAGTATGGACTAAACAGACACATTGTCATATATCGACAATCACTCCAACATGTCGTTCCATCAATCCATGTCAGGGAGATAGTCCCGAGCCTAGTGAAAGGCTTGGTCGAGGCGCTGAGCGGCTACCGTGTTCGGACGTCTTCCCGCGACATTTGTCCTTCTTCGTAGAACATCCCTGTTTTTCCGACGACCTCCTTCATGATGATTTGGGCAAGTTCGCGCTGGATGTGATAGAACTCAGCTCGAAGTCGATGATCCTCGATATCTCCTACGTTCTTTGGCCATTGCAGAATATGGGCATCGCCGTATATAGGTGACATGGGAAGGTTCTGGTGATCCCGTCTGTGTACTCCAACATGTGGTGTAGGACATAGAATCCATCATTAAGAGAATCGTTTGGTTGCTGGATGCAGCAAAAGTCGGTCTTATGGCCGAAGGCGACCCTGCCGCTCCTTCTCTTCTTGTCCCTGACCTCTCCACCCCTTCCTTGGTAGTAAAACATAGCACTGTGAGAACATCCTTGATGTGGGTGTAATCCTTTTTGTGAATGTTCTTCGACGAGTCCAAGTAAAGAAAGTGGGAGAATCGGGGGTATAGGATGATGAGGACGGCGCGCCCGCCGCTGCCGGGCCCTCAGGACGTCACGCTCCTGCGGGACGGTGAAATCCGCCAAGGGTTCTGGGATACCCAGACTCGCGGCTTCCGCGTCCTCCTTGGCCCATTTGGACCTATTTCTGCCGTAACCATGGCTTCTGAGGTGGTGGCTCCCAATGTTCCTCTCTTGAAGCCCCTTCATGTACTTAAGACTTTTTTTTGGCAGCTTCGGCCTCGCAAGCCTCCTTGAATATTTTAAACTGCTCTTCCGTGATTGTCGGATTATCCTTTACAATCTTGGAGTAGGGTTCCTTCTTGTCGATGATCCTTGCTTTCACTCGAGTTTTCGAGTGCGTAGCGTCGCTAAACTTGGTCATGGCATGTTTGTTTATCTTCTTCATTGCCGGGTCCTCGTCTGGATCTTCAAAATCCTTCTCATTCCGGCTCGGGAACAAGAATATCTGGTGAAACTTCTTTAGGAGGGAGCTCCTAATATTTTCTATCTTCTGTAGTTTCTCATCGTTGATAGTGGCGGCTGTCCGTACGATGCAGCCAATTTGATTGCCGTAGCATCGGCGCGCTTCCTGTTGGAGATATGCCCTAGAGGCAATCATGTATGATGATGTTTCCTATGTGTTTATGAATAAAGATAGTCCTTGGACATTATCAATGATGTGTATCGCAAAGCACGTGACTTGTTTGTGGGACTATGCATTGTTTGATGACTGTCCTAAAGGTCCCTAGTTGAAAGGGCTGTGTGGAGCGCGGCCGACTAGACTAGCATATGACACGGTCGATGGCTCGGTCTCACTAGCCATGGAGCATTGGATGCTAACGGTTATATGGACTTGGAAAGGTCTGGTCGGATTCGACATAGTCGGATCGAGTCGAGATAAGGTCCGACTCGGACAGACCCAACTATGAGGCGCAGCGATATGTCATCTGTGAGTCTCTAGTACAACATCGTTCTATGTCCTAAGACTGGTGGCGCATGTACTCGAGATGGTGATAGACTTGCTTTGGACCGACCAAAGCGCTACTCCGTGTTGGGTAGTTACAAAGGTAGGTTTGGGTTTGTCAATCCCATGCTGCGAGACATGGTTGAGCAAGATGGGATTTGCCCTCCGATCGGAGAGATATACTCTGGGCCCTCGTGTGATCCGACCAGGAACAGCATGGCCATGTGACAGGGATTATGAGATAATCCGGATAGTGGTCGGTATCCTTTGGAGCGAGAAAGAGGTCGGGTTAGCACCAGGATGACAGTCTCGCCTTGGGCGACAACATATATCGTGCGGCAAAGGGAGCGAAGTGTGACACATTATGCAGGTTAGCCTAACCAGCTTCATCGTCGCTTGGTGGTGTACGCCTTGCTAGAGGCGCTACCAGCCATGTAGTCGGAGGTGATCGAACTACGACCAAGCGGCTTGAACCTAAGGGTGCATGCAGCAAGGAAGGAACCTCGAGGTCGTTCGTAGGACACCGGTGGATGTGATCCGAACTGGACTAGGAACGTGACTGAGTAGACTTTGGGCTTTAGGGTCCGTGCGAGGCCCAAGTGTTGAGCCCTCGACGGACGCCTATATAAACTGGAGGTGTGGCACACTCAGAGGAGGAAGAACACTTCGGCCTCAGGAGGCAGATCGCTTCGGCCTTAGGAGGTTGATCGCTTGACCTCGGGAGGTTGTCCTTCTGGCCTCGGGAAGGATCGCTTGTCTGCGACTAGGGTTTGCATGTGTTGCGAATAGCCACCTCCACTCGCCGCCAAGCTGTGTGATCGGACCTAGCAGTCCGCCGCCGGCGTTCCTCCCTTGCAGCGGATACCGTTAGAGGCGGTGCACTTGCGCCGCTCCGCGAACTTCGTATGTGGGATCGGACGACCGGCGCTCGAGGAGATCGAACAAGGAGGAGGCGATCCGCGGACACGGTGCCCCAACTCTTCTTCCGCTGCGACCTGCGCGTCTAGTGGTAATGAACTGTGATCCATGTCCCGTAGCATGTTCTGGATGTTCTCGTGTAGGAGTTTTAAATTTGCGATCGGCGCACCTAGCGTAGAACCCATGATGGTATCGAGCCTCTGTTATAGGATTTGGATTCGATCGTATGCATATTAGATATGTGGAGGCTGCAGATGAGATCTGTTGTCCTTGAAGAGATCGGCTATGTGCGGTTGATGTGATCAACGCACATGGGGATCGTTGAGCTATGTTTTACGTAAATCGGGATCGATGAGGTCGTGACACGATCTATCCCTACGGTCGGTCATCCGCCATCGGGGTTAACAGTGAAACGTAAATCCGAATCGGATTCGCGATGATCGATAAGATCGGTCAGATCAGAGAATTCGGCGTGATCGGAGTTCAGATGTGATCTGTGATTTCTGAAAACGTCGGGCGCTGCGCCGTGTGCGTAGCGCCGTGTATTTCGTACCCAACACACAAACCGGTAGAATGCGATTCTACGCATAACTTTGTTTTGCAGGTTTGATGTGGATAGTATGGCTCATATGTATGTGATGCATGTGTGTAATTTATCATGGCCTGCGTGTCATGTTTGTCGACGGCGGGAGCCAAAGTGATGTCATTATATTGTATAATGACCTGCGTGTCGACTTGTGACTCTATGTAAAATTCATTACTAGTTGTAGTAGTTGGATAATAGAGATCAGGTTGGCGGCTTGGCGTCGGCGTGACAAACAAGATGGAGTTAAGTAGATGGTCATCGAGTCGGAGCCGACCTAGAAGAGCGTCCATGAAGGAGCCATACTATTTCACAATATGTGTTATTTGTGATTGTTATGCTTCTTTGTTTCTATGCATGTTAGAATGGTAGAAAGATCCCTCATGAATATCAAGCGGAATTGCCATCCCGATGTTGCACCTTAGTGGGCTCATAAAATTGGGGTGCTCTTTGGGTGTCCTTGAACTGAAGGGTTAAATGTCGGACACGGACATACCTTTGCATCGAGTTAACTTGACAAGGCTATCAAAAGCGGTTTTGGGCCTTGTGGCAAAGAAGGTTGGGAGCCGGGTATGAGATACCTTCTCGACCGGCGAAGTCGTATAGAATCGATTAGCAAGGAGTTGCTTACGGATAGGTGTGTTGGCTAGCAGTGATGCTAAAGCTCACTAGTCGCATCGCTAGTCGGATCCTGAATCAACGAGAGTTTGCGAAGGATCTGACTTGATGGGAGTATTTCTGTTAGGCTAGAATTACTCTACATAAACACATTGCTTAGTGATTGCATATTTTACATTTGTAGATCAATGGCACCACCAGCTCAACCCAACTTTGAATTGAAATCAATTCGGAAAAGGATAAACTGAATGGAACAAACTTTACCACGGTATAGAAACCTGAAATTGTTCTCAAGCACGATAAAAGGAACATGTTCTAGAGGATCCACTTTCGGAGGAACCTGCCAATAATGCTAGTGCCACAGCAAAGAATGCCTACGAAACTTCGTTGATGAATCAGCGGAGATCATTGTCGATCTTGGCTTGTATGGATCGATTTGCAACAACATTTGAAAGCGTTGAGGCTTACGATATGATCGAGAGTCTCAAGAGCATGTTTCGGACACGAGCTAGGACCGAAAGGTTCAAGCGTCTGGCGATCCTTGATGGATTGCAAGCTGAAGGAAGGTGATCCTTGAGCCCATGTGATCAAGATGATCGGATATGTGCAAGCTTTGGATCGTTTGGGCTTCCGCTCTTGGATGAGCTGCTCACGATGCTGTTACGGGTTCTCTTCCGCCCAGCTATGGGGCGTTCATCTCGACCTATCATATGCATGGCATGGATAAGATGCTCACTGAATTTCATGGGATGCTCAAGGTGGCAGAGCAGGATATTAAGAAAGGCACGCATCAAGTGATGATGGTGCAGAAATCGGCTAAGTTCAAGAAGAGTTGGTCCAAGAAAAAGGCTAAGGAAAAGGGCACGGAGATGGTAACCTCAGCCGCTGTGCTGAAGTCTGGACCGGACTCGAAGACCGTTTGCTATCACTGCAAGGAGACCGGTCACTGGAAGAGGAACTGTAGAAAGTGGCTTGCAGAGCATGGCAAGAAGGCCGGAAATGCTTCTTCAGGCAAAGGTACACTTGTTGCATATGTTATAGACATTTACCTTGCTGACATACCTAGTAGCTCTTGGGTATTTGATACCGGATCGGTTGTTCATATTTGGAACTCAATGCAGGGGCTGGTAAGAACTAGGCGTGTGGCACAAGGGGAGATTGACATAGGGTCGGCAACAAAGCAAGAGTTGCTGCGTTGGAGGTAAATCACGATGCAGCTCCGACTTCCTTCGGATTCATTATGGAATTGAATAATTGTTATTACATTCCTGCACTTAGTCGGAACATTATTTCTGCCTCATGTTTGATGAGTCAAGGTTATGAATTCAATTTAAAGGACAATGGTTGTTCGATATTTTTGAATGGTATGTTCCACGGCTATGCACCCATTGTTGATGGGCTATTTATATTGAATCTAGAACAGGAACGGTCTATAACGTAAATGTCAGAGGCATAAGCCTAATGAGATAAATCCGACATACTTACGGCAATGCCGACTTGGACACATTAGTCTGAAAGCATGAAGAAGCTCCATGATGATGGGCTCCTAACCCGTCCGACTTGGTCGTTCGAGACATGTGAATCATGCTTGCTCGGCAAGATGACTAAGTTCCCTTTCGCAAACAGTTGCGAGAGGGCATCCGAGCTATTGGAGCTTATACACAGTGATGTGTGTGGTCTAATGAGCACAACTGCCAGAGGTGGCTATTAGTACTTCGTGACTTTTACCGACGACTGGAGTAGATATGGATATATCTATTTGATGAGGCACAAGTCAGAGACTTTAAAAAAAATCAAAGAGTTTCAGAACAAGGTTGAGAATCAGCTCGGCAAGACTATAAAGCTTCTGCGATCTGACCGTGGAGGTGAGTACATGAGCCAGGAGTTTGATGATCATCTGAAAAATCGAGGTATAGTACCTCAGCTCACACCTCAAGATGCATACGGAAGCGGCGTGTCGAGCGGAGAATAGGACCTTGTTGGACATGGTCCGGTCTATGATGAGCAAATCGGATTTACCCTTGTCATTTTGGGGATCGCTCTAGAAGCTGCAACTTTAACACTTAATAGGGTACCATCAAAATCCGTAGACAAGACACGCATGAGATGTGGGTGGGAAGAGTCGGTTTGTCTTTTCTAAAGATTTGGGGTTGTGAAGCATTTGTCAAGCGACTTATGTCGGACAAGCTTACACCCAAGTCGGATAAATGCATATTTGTGGGATATCAGAAACCTTGGGATATAGCTTCTACAACCGGGAAGAGAACAAAGTGTTTGTTGCTCGGGCAGGATTTTCCTTGAGAAAGAGTTTCTCGGTCGGGAGGCGAGTGGGAGGGCGGTTCGACTCGAAGAAATTCGAGGACCACTCGGGGGCGGCTCAGCTGGTGATGAGATCATCGAGTCTGTCGGGAACCCGTAGTGGGCGGCACTAGAACCACGAAGGTCGGAGAGATTGCATGCAGAGCGTGATGTATTGTTGCTAGAAAGCGGCAGAGGCGGCCACGTATGCGAAGCGATGGTGAGCCCAGATTCGAGGCATGGCTGGAGGCCATGAGATCCGAGTTAAAGTCCATTGATGAGAATCAAGTCTGGGACTTGATTGATCCGCCACCTGGCGTAACTGCCATTGGTTGCAAATGGGTCTTTAAGAAGAAAACCGATGTGGATGGAAATGTTCAGATCTACAAAGCTCGGCTTGTCGCTAAAGGTTATGGACAAGTTCAAGGAATTGACTACAACGAGCCTTACTCGCCGGTAGCGATGCTGAAGTCGGTGAGGATCATACTAGCTATGGCTGCATATTTCGATTACGAGATATGGCAGATGGATGTCAAAACGGCTTTCCTTCACGGAAATTTAACCGAGGACATGTATATGATACAGCCCGAGGGTTTGTCGATCCGACTAGCACTAGTAAGGTATGCAAGCTCAAGAGATCCATTTATGGGTTGAAGCAAGCATCTCGGAGTTGGAACATTCATTTTGATGAGGTAAATCCTTTGGTCTCGGTTTCATCAAAAGCGAAGAGGATTCTTGTTTATACAAGAAGTTAAGTGGGAGCTCGATAGTGTTTTTGATCTTGTATGTGGATGACATACTACTGATCGGAAATAATGTTTCGATGCTAAACTCGGCCAAGGAATCATTGAATGGCAAGTTTTCGATGAAGGACCTTGGTGAGGCAGACTATATTTTAGGCATTAAGATCTATAGAGATAGATCGAGGAGGCTGCTCAGCTTAAGCCAGAGCACGTACATAGATAAAGTGTTGAAGCGGTTCAACATGAGTGAGGCGAAGAAAGGGTTCTTGCCGCTCTCACATGGTATAAGGCTAAGCAAGACTCGAGTCCTTCGACATCGATGGCGAAGCGGGATGAGTAGGATTCCGTATGCCTCGGCAATCGGATCCATCATGTATGCCATGATATGTACAAGGCCTTATGTTGCTTTTGCAATAAGCCTAACAAGTAGATACCAGGCCAACCCGTGAGAATCACTGGGCAGCGGTAAAGACTATTTTGAAGTACACGAAAAGGACTAAAGAGATGTTCCTAGTTTATGGAGGTGAGGAAGAGCTCGTCGTGAGGGATTACGTCGATGCTAGTTTCCAAACCGGCAGAGATGATGTCGATCACAGTCCGGATTCGTATGCGTCTTGAGCGGAGGAAGCGATTACCTTTGGATGAGTTCCAAGCAGGATACGGTGGCGATTCGCCACGAAGCGAATACATTGCGGCTTGTGAAGCTGCAAAGGAAGGTGTTTGGATCCGGCATTTTACGGATGATCTTGGTATTTTCCCAGCCTCGTTGAAACCGTTGGACCTTTATTGTGATAATTCTGGTGCCATCGCACAAGCCAAGGGCCGAGGAATCACCACAAGGTCGGACACATAGACCGGAAATATCACGTCTGAAGATCGTAAGAATGGTGATGTATAGTTATACAAGATTCACACGGATGCAAATGTTGCAGATCCGTTGACTAAGCCGCTTCCACAACCCAAGCATGAGGGCACGTTAGAGCTATGGGCATTCGATGTCTATTTGATTGACTCTAGTGCAAGTGGGAGACTGTTGGAGATATGCCTAGAGGCAATCATGTATGATGATGTTTCCTATGTGTTTATGAATAAAGATAGTCCTTGGACATTATCAATGATGTGTATCAGCAAGTCGTGACTTGTTTGTGGGACTATGCATTGTATGATGATTGTCCTAAAGGTCCCTAGTCGAAAGGGCTGTGTGGGCCAGCGCAGCCGACTAGACTAGCATATGACACGATCGATGGCTCGGTCTCACTAGCCATGGAGCATTGGATGCTAACGGATAATATGGACTTGGAAAGGTCTGGTCGGATTCGACATAGTCGGATCCGAGTCGAGATAAGGTCGAGTCGGACAGACCCAACTATGAGGCAGCGATATGTCATCTGTGAGTCTCTAGTACAACATCGTTCTATGTCCTAAGACCTGAGCTAACGCATGTACTCGAGATGGTGATAGACTTGCTTTGGACCGACCAAGCGCTACTCCGTGGTGGGTAGTTACAAAGGTAGGTTTCGTGTTTGTCAATCCCATGCTGCGAGACATGGTTGAGCAAGATGGGATTGCCCCTCCGATCAGGAGAGATATACTCTGGGCCCCTCGTGTGATCCGACCAGGAACAACATGGCCATGCGACGGGGATTATGAGATAATCCGGATAGTGGTCGGTATCCTTTGGGCGCGAAAGAGGTCGGGTTAGCACAAGGATGACAGTCTCGCCTTGATCCGACAACATATATCGTGCGGCAAAGGAGCAGAAGTGTGACACGTTATGCAGGTTCGCCTAACCAGCTTCATCGTGCGCTTGGTGGTGTACGCGCCTTGCTAGAGGCTGCTACCAGCCATGTAGTCGGAGGTGATCGAACTACGACCAAGCGGCTTGAACCTAGGGAATTCGGCGGCAAGGAAGGAACCTCGAGGTCCGTTAAGTAGGACCTTTGGTCGGATGTGATCCGAACTGGACTAGGAACGTGACTGAGTAGACTTTGGGCTTTAGGGTCCGTGCGAGGCCCAAGTGTTGAGCCCGCGACGGACGCCTATATAAAGTGGAGGTGCGGCACACTCAGAGGAGGAAGAACGCTTCGGCCTCAGGAGGCAGATCGCTTCGGCCTCAGGAGGTTGATCGCTTCGGCCTCAGGAGGTTGATCGCTTCGGCCTCAGGAAGGGGATCACTTCGGCGCTGCGACTAGGGTTTGCATGTGTTGCGAATAGCCACCTCCACTCGCCGCCGCTGTGTGATCGGACCTAGCATCCGCCGTCTGGCGTTCCTCCCGCTGCGGATACCGTTAAGCGATGCACTTGCGCCGCTCCGGCGAACTCGTCGTGGGATCGGGCGACCGGCGCTCGAGGAGATCGAACAAGGAGGAGGCGATCCAGCGGACGCGCTGCCCCAACTCTTCTTCCGCTGCGGCGCTGCGCGTCTAGTGGTAACGGCGTGATCCATCTCCCGTAGCATGTTCCTGGATGTTCTGCGTGTAGGAGTTTTTAAATTTGCAGTCGACGCACCCTACCGTAGAACCCAACACTTCCTCGGGCGCCTTTGGCTCAAAAATGCCGTCGTCCACCTCCGTGACCACCAGTCTAGTAGTCCTGAGTTTGATAGGAAGCCGTTGCCTCTTTGCTTTCGGTTCTACACCGGCTCCGCTCCCCGAGGCAGCACCGATCTCAGCCTTAGCGCCGGTCTCGATGACGGTCTGAGTCTCAGCGCTAGTCTCAGTCTCAGCACCGGTCTGCGTGTCGTCTCAGTCCCTGATGCCATCGGTGGGCCCAGCAACAACATCGGTTGATCGTCGGTAAGGCTAAAAAATTAAATGCGCCTCCCGGTGAGCGTAAATGCATAATCACGAACCCTGTCCTTCATCGTTGCTAGCCATGTTTCCTATGATTAAATCTAGTCAATTAATTCTAGACCTAATAAAATGAATAATGACATAAAAAAGGACTATTGTTTTGCAGGAATGTTGACTCCTTCCTGGTGCGGCAAATCCCGGGCACTCGATGTGTCCTAGTTTGTAGCACTAGTCATGCCGAAATTTACGGAAAATTTAGGCATAACCTTTGCTAAAAAGTGGACAAATCGAGAACCTTAAATTTACCGGAACATAAATGACTCAACATTCCGGCAAAACATAGGCCACTCAGCATCATTCCCTGGAAACAGTGTTCAAATATCCCTCTTCGACACTGCAACACATGTCGAAATATACACGAGCAACCACATGTCCAAATTTCACAAGCTAATTCAAAAACAAAGTGTAGAAGAAAATTCATTTAACTACTAATAGAACAAAATTCAGTTAACTTTAGTGCTCTATAATGATGAAAGGAAAAAAATTCAGTTAACTACTAATTTCATTCATTTAGGTTATTCATTTAACATCACCTAATTAACCTCTTTGTACCACTACTACTAGCAGCACTACTAACCTAATTAACCTAGCAAAACTCTAGTGCCCTAACTGAAAACATCTAATTAGCATCTACTAGTACCACTATTTCCCTAACCTAATTAACATCTACTAATATCACTATATACTATACAAGCAGCATCTACCCTAATTAAACCCTACTGCTCTAACTAACTTATGTTGTAAACCAAATTTTTTGCTCTAATCTAATTTTTGCTCTAACATCTACTACTTAACATCCTTTGCTGTAAACTATTTTTTGCTATAACAAACTTTTGATCCACTATTTTTTCTCTAAAGTTGAGAGAGAGCGGTGGGGGGAGGGTGGGGACTTCGAGAGGGAGAGGCGGTGGCGGGGAGGTGCCCGGTGGCGGAGGCGAGGCGGAGAGGGCAGGCTCGGGGCAGGCAGCCTGGCGGTCCTAAGCGGGCTCGAGGCGTGAGGTGGGCGTCGTGGCGGCGTCAAGGCTGACCTCGGGCGGAGTGGCTGAGGCGGCCTCGGGCGTGGCGGTGAGGATGGCGGCCTCGGGGAGGCAGTGAGGTTGCGGGCATCCACGCCCGGTAGTAGGCGGCGGTGAAGTGGGCGATGGCGAATTGGGAGGCAGCCAGCGAGGCGAGGATTTGGGAAGAAGTGTGGTGGCCGGCGGGGAAACCGCTGTTCAAGTGAAGCAGTGTGTGGCAGCGTTTCAGCAGCTATAGCTAAGTTAGCTACTGGTAGCGTTTCTTGAAGGCTCCCTTCTGCTATTCCTTTCTCCTTTTCCCTTTTTCTTTTATTTTTCTTTACATTTTATTTTTCCTTTCTTCTTTTCTATTTCTTTCATTTCATTTACTTTTCTACTTGTTTTCACTTTATTTTATTTCCGTTAGCGATGGCGCCTTACATATAGCGCCCTACAGCTAAGGAGAGTAGCGATAGTGTTGGGCGATATCTGGCGCTACTGCTAGGTTGAAACTAACCATGTCGCCTAGTTCAAACATAGCAGCAGCGCTTTTTGCTAGTCTGCGCTACTGCAAAAGTCATAGCGATGTAGCGGTTTATTCACAGCGCCTTTGCTACTAAATGTGATAGCGTATGATTTGGTACATCGCTCTTGGTAACATTCTGTGTATAAGGTTTTCCCTAGTAGTGGAAGCCTGACAAATCGCTTTTCGGCGGTGGAGTCGGCGATCTGGTCGATGTGTGGGGAGGAGCAGGTCTTGAGCACGCCTTGTTGAGGCTGGTGAAGTCGGCCTTTATTCGTTCCTTCCGCCTTTCTTGATACTATAGCCGGGGTTACGCCACCATGTGGGGTGTCGAACCTCATGAATGGTACCATGACCTCAACTTGCGGGTCTCTTGGGCGATGAAGGCTTGCTTCTCCGTGGATTGCCACCTCACTCGTTGCTTGACGGGGCGCATGTTGGGGCACACCCTTAAGTGATGCTGAATCACCTCTCTCGAGAACCCGCGGTTGTTGGGCTCCCATGAATATATCCTTGTTTGCGGGCAAGAACTTCACCAACGCCTCTTCTTGGATGGAATCGAGGCCGGCACCTATGGTGTAGGTGGCTCCTGAGGACCCGTCCTCATCGACCAGCACCTGCTTGGTTTCTTCCTTGTCTTGGGTGAACAGCAGCTTCTTCTTGGTAGGCGCGGCCTCCTTGGCCTCGGGGCTATCAGCGTCGGCGGGCTGCGCCGCCGCTGCGGTCTTGAAGGCAAGCTTGACTGCCGTCACGGCCTCCTTGGTGCCCCCCTTGATGGTGAGGGCACCTTTGCTCCTAGGCATCTTCATGAGGTTATAGGCCGGATGAGTCGCTGCCATGGTGGGCGAGCTGGGTGCGGGGATGGCATTGTCTGGGGAGGCTCATGCGGGCAACGTCGAAGTCGACCAGCTCGGCGCGGTAGTTGTCGCGCGTGCCGAAGGTGACGGGGAGGCGGATCTGTCCCAGAGAGTGGGCAACGCTGCCACCAACCCCTGAGAAAGGCTTGCTGAGGCTGATCCACCCGAGTGGCACATGAAGGAGGCTGAAGGCCTCTATGGAGAGAAAGTTGAGGCCTGCACCGCTGTCGATGAGGGTCTTGGTAACAGCCACGTTGCAGATGGTGAGCGTGCAGAGCATTGGGAGCCTGCCCGAGCTGGTGGTAGAGTCGGGTGGTCTTCTAAGCTGAAGGTGAGGTCGGCCTCTGGCGCAACCCAACCCGGCGGAGCCCCCAGACGCTTGGAAGCGGCACCGATCTAACGGAGGAACGGCTTGATGTGGCGATTTGAAGGCGGCGCTTGAGAGCCGCCCAGCAGGGCTGCGACTGCGTGGTGTGCCGACACTGTGTAGCGTGCGGTGAAGAGGTCACGCAGCTCCTCCGAAGACGCCACCGTGGATCCGGGGAGGTTGAGCAGCCAGGCGCACGGCTCACTGGCGAGGGCCATGGGGAGCCAGTTGGCCTTGACCTTGTTGTCGCCCCCGGCCTCGAGGACGGCCTCCTCGTATGCTAGCAGGAAACCCGTTGGGTCCGCCGCGCCGTCGTAGCACGGAGGCATCTCTGGCTTGAACTTGGTTGGCCCGCACCGCCGCGAAGCGAGTCGAGCTGGGAGCCCCTAGCCCGTCGTCGATCTTGGCGCGGAGGTGATGATGGTGCGCCGGCCATGCGGGCGGAGCGTAGGTCCACGGAAGAGAAGCCTCGGCGCACCCCTACCTGGTGCGCCAAATGTCGGATGTGGGGTTCCGGTAAAACCCTTAAGGTTCGAACTCTGGGGTGCACGCGAAGTTCTTCCCCTCCTACCGATCTACGCCCAAGCTCGCTGAGATCTCGCGGACGAACTCGACAAACTAGCAATGCGAAGACACAAGATTTATACTGGTTCGGGTCACCGTTGTGGTGTAATACCCTACTCTAGTGTGGTGGCGGCGGATTGCCTCTTGGGCTGATGAAGAACAGTACAAGGGGAAGAACAGTCTCCTGAGGTTGAGGCGTTCATGTGCCCTGCGGACACGTGTGGGTGAGATGGCTCTGAATGAGTTATCCCCTACGGTGGTGGCTAATTCTACTTATATAGGCCCTGGTCCTCTCCCCAAATACTGAGCGGGAAGGGAGCCAACAACGGCGGGCAAATTTGAAAAGGGACAGCTAGTACAAGTTATCCTGACAAAAGTGGTCTTCGCCTATGAAAGGCTCTGGTGGTGACGCCATCTTGGGCTCCACGGTGACCTCCGTCCTGCTGGCCTGCTGGTCTTGGCCTCGTTGCACCGATATGGAAACCTTTGCCTGATGCCTCGGTACTCCGCGCCTGCGCTTGCCCCCTTGGCACCAAAGAGGAAACAAGGACGCTGCGCGTGCTGGCGCCCTCTTGATCTTGATCGTCATGGCTCATGTCACGAGAGCCTCGTGAGGTTTGCCATGCCTCGATATCTCTGCTCCTCGCGAGGCAGCCTGGTGAGGCCGCTCCCGAGGAGGTCTTGTGTCGTCCGCCTCGCGATGCTCAGCCTCTCGCGAGGGTCTTGTATGCCTTGTTGATGAAGATGGGCTGGACAGGCCCGCTCGCATAGCCACGCCGTGGGCCGCAGGCAGTCAATCTGGGGACCCCCGTTCCCAGAACGCCGATAGACTAAATTTCAAAATTGGTTCAGTCGGTTTTTGAGAGCTCGCCGGAGTTCGTTGGTGCGAAGGAAGGGGCTCGCCGGAGGGCTGCCCCATTATCTATGTTAGCGTTTTGAGTGGGGACAGTGGTTGTGGGGTGCTGTCGTCGGGCAATGGTGGGGCCTCGCCGGAGGCAAAACTCGACGCTGGTGGGGGGTGGGGTTAGCTAGAGGGATGGCCGGGGGCGGTGGAAGATCAGAGGTGGTGGGCGGTTCAGGGGAGGGCGGGTGCCGGTGGTTTGGCCGGCGACCCGTGTGGTGGTCTTTAGGGGAAGAATGTCACATCCCAGATAGACCATGCATTAGGGTGTGCATCATGTTTAAATTTCATTTGAAGTTGAAATGGGGAAGGCAGGAAACCCCAGAACACCCCCCCCCCTAAAAGAACTAGGGTTTACTAAAATTTATTTCAATGAATCCGAAATGCCCTTCAAAATGCTCATCCTCTTTGTTTGGGTTCAGAACCCATGTCAAAGAAGGTTTACCATTTTCTAGGTCATCTAAGGGTTCTAGGATTAATCCACAAGTTTTTGAAATAAGCATTTTAAATTACATAAAATATTTTAAATGTTCAAAATTGTCAAACCAAAATGTTTCATGTTGGGAATATTCCAACAAGTGACCAGGAGCATTTTGGTGATTTTTAAAATAGATTTGGTATTTTAAAAACCCCACAGATTCTGAGAAAATAGAAAAAGCTTAAAAAGGAAAAGCGCTTACATGCGCCGTGCGGCCCCTGCGGCCCAGCCCAGCAACAGCAGCCAGTGGCTGCTTGGCTTAACTTGACGAGCAACAATGCCCGGCGAGCCAGGGCGCGCCACGCAGCTGGCCGCCGCCTGCTTCACCTCGCCGCCCGCCGCCTGGGCGACCTCGCGTCGTCGCCCGACCCAGGACACGCCATTCGCCCCTGCCTCCTCTCTCGCTCTCCCCCAACCTGGCAGCGCCATCGCCCGGCCGCGCCACCGCCGGCGCCGTGCTCCCGCCGTCCATGCTCCTCCCCACCATGTCCAGCAGCTCCGCCGCCTCCACTACCCCTAGCTAGCGAGTCCCGCTCGCTCTAAGCACCCAAGCCACTACACCGACCTCGACCGAGCTCGAAGCCGCGGAGATCCCCATCGCCGTCGCCGCCGCATCAGATCGCCCCGACCCAGCGAGGCTCTCTCGGGTTCCTTTGTGAGCACTGGCTACTCCCCGTCCTCTCCGCTCTCTTCCTCTTGCACCTAGCAGCGCCACGTCGATCACCCGAACGCACCGCCCTTGGAGCTAAATCCGCCGACGAGGCTCCGGCCACCCAACGGCCACGCCACCTGTCCATCGCACTCACCGAGTTGCGCTGGGCCTAACTATGCACTTCCAGCGCCTCGCCGAGCCCCTAACAACAAACCCGACATCACGAGCCCGGCCGCCGCCCGACTCGTCACCGGCGCCAACTCCGGCCACCCCTAACCCAACTGACCCCACCAAACATCGCGGCTCATCTCCAGCTCCACGTAGATGCTCCCCGCACCCCATTTGGTGGCCGGAAAGTCAAAAGCACTCTGCTCCGCCGTGCACAGCCTCGCGGCGGCTAGCGCCGGCGAGTTGACCATCGACCCGACTATGGGCCTGTTGACTATGCGAGTCAATGCAGGTGGACCCCGGTTAACTAATTAGGATTAGTTCTAATTAGATTAATTAGTTAAACTAACCACGACATGCGGGTCCCTTGGTCGGTTTGACTGGATGACCTCGTTGACCCTGACGTCACGCTGACCTCATCTTGACGCATTAATTCAAATTCTGGATTTATTTTTATATAGTAAATTCAGAATATAAATCAAATTTCAAATGCTTATAACTTTTATCTATAACTCCAAATGCAAAAATTTATATATGAAAAATTATCAGAAAAATACACTCTATCCATTGGTACAGGTTTCATGCATGTTAAAACAAGTTAACTATGCTGGATAACCAGAATAAGATATTGCACCATTAGGACTAACTCAAATGAGCTATCATTTGAATCCTTGATTCAAATGAGTTCATCTCCTGTTCTTCAACTTGCATTAGACCAACACACATCCATATTGCCATGTCATAGCATGCATCATATTGTTGCATATTGTCTTGTGTGTTTATTTCGGTGTGCTTTCATGATAGGTTCTGCCCCCGAAGATAACCTCGACTACCCATCTGAAGGGCAGTTCTCTACCCCAGTTCCATCAGGCAAGCAATTCATTGATCATTCCGATACAAACCCATGTTCTCGCTTACGCTCTCGTTTCTGCATTAAGACAACGCGATTCAAGCTGTTGTGTGCTGCGGTAGTTGAACCCACTTCCTTTGCATGACTGTCATTGCCACGATAACTAGATGAAACCCACTAGTATGTGTAGGAGTTGATTGAGCCATGTTTGTGATTCCTACCATGCTATGCTTGCTATGCTTAGAGTTGTGTCAGTCGGCTCATCGGGATGATGAAGCTGGAGTGAAAGGTTGTGTTGGTTCGAGAGTGAAAGTGTTGAACACGATTTGGTAAAGGTATCGATGAGAGGCCATGTAGGAGTACATGGTGGGTTGTTTCATTGAAGCCGAACTTAGAACTGAGATCTGTGTTTGTGATCCATGAACAGTTACTACCACACATTGGGATCCTTAATTGACCCTCTCGGCTTCTTAACCACCCTGTTCATAGTCCGGGAGTTGCAAGTAGTTTACGGTGTTTGTAGCATCTTTGGGGCGCGCATAGCGCTGACCTTAGGGGTGGGTTGTGTTGCGGTAGGCACCGTGGCCGGTGTACCGAGTGCCCGTTTGGTATCTCGGGAACCCTGCACACATCGTTCGGGCTGTATGGGAAACCTCGGCGGACTCCTGCGGATGGAACCGAATAGGCGATAAACTGGACTAGGGACTTGAGTGTTTAGGTAGGCTGTGGCCGACACCCACGTTGGGCTTCGCTTGAAGGTTGCCGAGTACATGTCGTGTAAGCAGCGATAAGTGGTGAGCGTGTGTGAAGAAGTATACCCTGCAGGGTTAAATATGATCTATTGAATAGCCGTGTCCACGGAGAAGGACTTCGGGTTACCTATATCAGTTCATAGACAAGTAAATGGATACTACTAAAAGCCTCAAGATAAGTGTGAGTATCGTGGATGGCCCTCTCGGGGATGACGAGAGAGGATCCACGGTGGAGTATTGTGATGGTGATTAGTGGACTCGTATGCGACAAAATGCTTTACAAAGTGTGTCACGTGGGATAGCTTAGCCAAGAGTCAAAGATGGCTTGCTGCAAATAACTCCACTTCCTTCCTTGAGAATGTGCATGTATGATAGGATTACGTGGTAAGACTTCTGAGTACTTTTGTACTCATGTTTGTAATCAATATTTTTGAGAGGACTATACTACCCCTCCGACGGATTCTATGTAGATGTTGACTTGACGAGTAAGCTAGCCACCCGGTGGCGATCTAAGACTTGTGAAGGGCCATTGTAGATAGAAAGGCTCCAACAAGCTTTCTTTCTTTCTAGAGTCATACCGGACTACTTTGCTTCCGCATGTGCTTGTATGATTGTATGACTTGAGTGTTGGGTCATGTGACCCCTACCTGTATGACTATGTTATGTATGGCTCCTCGGGCCTCTTAAATAAAGTACTTGAGTTGTAGAGTTTTGTTGTGATGCCTTGTTGTATTTACTCATATCGGGCATAATCGTGTATGATTGAAATGCTTGGTATGAGTGGGATCCGACAATCTAGTTGTTTATCCTTGGCAGCCTCTCATATGGGAAATGTAGTCTCGTGCTACGGCGATAGTAGTCCGCTTCTGCCCGGTTCACGGAGTCCTGCTAGCCAGCACTCTGCTTGGACACTTGGTGGCGGCATGTGATTCATTTCGTTCCTATATACATCCCGGGAAATGTCGCGGTGATACTTGGAGTCCTGCCTAGCTGCTACAGCCGGGATACGGAGTCTGTTAGCCAGTGCTACAGCCCGAGTTCATCGTTGATGACCGACATGCTCGAAGTGTTTCATGTATGCCTGTCCCCATAGGTTAGTGCCGCTTTGGGTTCACGACTAGCCATGTCGGCCGGGTTCTTTGTCATGTGGATGCTAGCGACACCATCATATCGTGAGCCAAAAGGCATAAGCGGTCCGGGCCATGGTAAGCGACACCGTGGGAATACCGTCGTGAGGCCGCAAAGTGATATGAGTGTTACCAGCTAGGTCGATGTGACTTGGAATCGGGGTCTGACAGCGTTGGCATCGAGCAGGGCTGCTGTGGGTTCGCTAAGCCAAACTGGTGAAGTTGAGTCTAGAAATGCTTTAGTTATATGTAGGGAATTGATTGTGGGAGGAGCGTAAGGCTCTTTTACTCCTTTACCTTATGCCCTCGATCTGAGTCATCCTCTTCTCATTCGGCGTGGGTTTAGGACTAGGCTCTCTTCTCTCTATCAGGTTCACGTGTTACTAATCCGTAGTAACTTATAGGATTGTTGGTTACATCCTCGATTCGGTGCTACTAAATTTTAGTATGCTATCATTTGAACCAGAACCTTGATATGATGTTGTTGAGTGGTTTTGCAAATCTGATTTTGAATGTCTCAAATCTGATTTGGAGCATTCTGAGATGTTATGCTGCCGATTTTCCTAGAAATTCTAATGCCTTTGCATTGTGGCTGTGCTTTCGGATGGCCACCGTTTCCGAACCAAGTGGTTACTTTGACTCGTTGCATTGATGTGTGCGGTCACACGGCCATGTTGGTTAGGGTGATGATTGAGTCTGGTTATCGATGGTATCCTGAATATACCGTCGAGGAGCAGTTTAGGATTTCAATCAAAGCCAATATCTATGCGGTCGGATTTATCCATCTTATCCGAGACTCTTGAGCCACTTCACTTTGTTCTTATGGGCTCGGAATCACTATTGGAATGTCGTGCAAGATGCAGCCTATTCCATGATGACTATTATTCGAGCGGGACTGCTTTGCTGAGCAACACCGATTTCCGCTATATGCGGCATCCCTTCACGGGCGCATGGCTACCTTGAGGTTTGTACAGCGATGCATCCCATGAGGACTCACTCCTTCGTACTACTCTTGAGTTCTTTGGAGGACAAGGACCGTGAGAACCGGGCCTTGCGTATGGAGCTTTAATGCCGTTCGACCACTGGGCTACTCGACTAGGTTTGCACCTGCCGTGCAAGCGGATATATGGACATGAGAGACTTGTACCTGTGCGGGCGAGTCTGCGGACTTTATGGAGTGGCGTGAGGTTGGAGGCATCACTCCTCCTCGTGGGCCTCGTCTGCCACCGTTTGTTGGTCCACGGCCACATCCGAGTCCTTATGGTCCACAGGCCCCACAGGATTATCATTTCCGGACGATCATGTTCCACTTCAGTGCAGGTGGTGACTTCTATGAGGACTACTATGGAGCTGCACGAGATAGTAGTAGTATTCCTAGTATGGTAATAGTTGTGTTTCCACCGTCTGCGTGACTCGTGGAATACGACTTAGTGTGTATCGTTAGGAAGTGTAGAAAAATAATGTATAGGAGTTGGAATGCTTCCGATGAGATGTAACGCCTTTCCTTATAGTTGTACTCCGTCGGGCTTGTACTAAACTATGAATGGTGTGTATGACCGATGGTATATATATATATGGCAGTTTTATATTACCATGTCATACGGATGAACATCTTTGCATTCCATGCTGTCCATTACCTTCCGCACTTCCTTGTTAAATTCTGCCATCCTGGTTTAAACCTTTGCTTTGTCTCCCGGGATGGTCAACACTCAAATACTCCTGCTGCTCGAGCGAGGAGAAGCGATGCAGCCGAAATGTGAATGCGCGCAACCGCCATCTTTGGCGAGGTGATCTTTGAAGCGAGCATAATAAGCCTGAAACCAACCGCTTATTGGGCGGATTGAACAAAACACAACACGCCAGCCAAGAAGCGATGTGGTTTCACTCAATGATTTCGTCAAGCTATATCCTCCAAAATTCAAATGTTCCGTCGAGCCTCTCGGCGAGATGATTAGCTCCATGATATCCACCACAAGCTGCGTTCCGCTAGCGTGGCTGAGGCTGACAAGGTTACCTTTGCCGCCTATCATCTGGAAGGCCTGCCGAGTCTCGGTGGGAAAATTATGAGGCTATCGTCCGGCTGGACAAGTTACAACTTGGGATGAATTCAGTGCCGCCCGTGAGCACCATATTCGAGAAGGTCTTATGGACCATAAGCGTGAGAATTCTGCAGTTTCACCCAAGGTAGGTGACGGTGGATGCCTCGGACCGTGAATTTGGGAGGTTAGCACGTTATGCTCCGAAGAAGTTTCTACGATGCTAAGAAGCGAGGCAAGGTTCCGCAAGGACTTAGCCCGAGCTACGCCGAGATCTCCGTCTGCATGAATGTACCTCTTTCGAAGCTAGTCAATAAGGCTATCGGTAGCTTGGCCCAGGCAGACTGATTTTGAGGCTTCACGCATAAGCACATCCGTGACTACGGATCGTCATCCGCTCTGGATCCCGAAGCGCGGGTTTGGGTTCAAATACTGCTCTACCACCTAGGTACACCCGAGGCCATCCTTGAGGCGCCTCGCCCCAACCAACCGTATTTTCCACCCAAGACTTATGGAGGTCCAACCGCTAGTGCTGCTCCACGTCCAAATGTGATCACTTGCTTCAAGTGTGGAGAGGCGGGCCACTATATCGAGAGTGTCCCGAACAACCCCAATCAAGCTGGAAAGTCTGTTGGCCGCGGCAAGCCAGCAGGAAAGGCGCCCTATGCCAAGCCAGTTGCCACCGCTCGTGGCCATGTCAACTATGTCTCTGCTGAAGAAACCTATGAGGATCCCAACGTCGTCCTCGGTACGCTTCTTGTTAATTGCCATCCGGCAACTGTTCTTTTTGATACTGGAGCATCTCATTCATTTATTTCTGAGAGCTATGCTCGATTGCACAACACCACATTCTGTGACATGCCTACCTCCATGGAAATTCAAACTCCTGGTTCTAGATGGCAAACCTCTAGAATAAGTCATGGGAATGAAATTCTTGTCGACAGATTAGTCTTTCTTGCATCTCTAATAGCTCTCAAGTCCTCGGACATAAACATCATCTTGGGTATGGACTGGATGTCAGCCCATTATGCTAAGATTGATTGCTCTACTAGAACTGTTCAACTTACCCATCCTTGGGCAAAGCGGTGGATGTTTTAACCCGAGTGTCTAAGCGCCGACTTTACTCATAAATGCCAACCCCTTCCGGACCTCGAAGATATTCCGGTAGTCCGTGATTTCCGGATGTCTTTCGGAGGAACTGCAGTGTTCCACGATAGGGATGTCGAGTTCGTGATAGATCTTATTCCGGAACCGTCCCAATCTCTAGGAGACCTTATAAGATGGCACCCTAGAACTAGCTGAACTTAAGAAACAACTCGATGAGTCCTTGCAAAAGGGTTTCATCCGTCCTAGTTCATCTCCATGGGCTTGCCCGTCCTCTTCGTCAAGAAGAAGGATGGATGCGGATCGGATGGTTGTAGATTACCGACACATCAATTTGGTCACTATCAAGAACAAGTATCCGCTCCCGGGATCAACGACACGTATGATCAGCTCGCTGGATCCTCGATCTTTTCAAGATGGATTTGAGGTTGGGCTACCATCAAATCAAAATCAAACGGGACATTCCTAAAGCGGCCTTTGTCACTCGTTATGGCCAATCGAGTACACCGTCATGTCCTTCGGATTAACCAATGCTCCGCCACCTTCTCTCGGTTAATGAACTCAATCTTCATGGAGTATTTGGATAAATTGTAGTGGTATACCTCGATGATATACTCATCTACTCCAAGAATGAGGAAGAACATGCGAACACCTAAGGCTAGTATTGATGAAACTTGAGAGCACCGCCTTTATGCCAAATTCTCTAAATGTGAATTCTGGTTACGAAGTGACCTATCTAGGACATGTAATCTCTGGTAAGGGTATTGCTGTCAATCCGAAGCGAGTTCAAGCCGTCCTTGATTGGACTCCACCTGAATCGGTCAAGCAAGTTCGAGTTTCCTCGGTTTAGCGAGCTATTGCCGCCGCTTCGTCGAGAATTTCTCTAAAGTTGCTAAACCTCTAACGAACTCCTCAAGAAAGATAAGAAGTTGAATGGGCGCCACAGTCGAGATCAGCTTTCGAGAACTGAAAAGGCGCGACATCTGCTCCGTACTTGTTCCACAGATTTCTCTAAGGACTTTATTATCTATTACGGCGCCTCGCGACAAGGACTAGGTTGCATACTCATGCAAGATCGTCATGTGATTGCCTACGCTTCTCGGCGATTCGTCCACATGAGGATAACTATCCCACACGATCTAGAGCTTGCAGCGATGGTTCATGCACTCAAAACCTGGCGACATTACCTTACGGGTAATCGTTGCGAAATCTACACTGATCACCAAAGTCTGAAATATATCTTCACCCAACCGGTTTGAATCTCGGCAAAGGCGTTGGGTCGAGATTGATACAGATTTCGACTTAGGAATATCCTACACCCAGGCAAAGCCAATGTCATGGCTGGCGCACTAAGTCATAAATCTTATTGTAACAATCTGATGTTACAACAAAGTCAACCAATTCTCCACGAGGAATTTACGTAAGCTTAATCTTCACATTGTTCCTCGAGTTCCTTTCCACCCGGTGGCGAAACCTGACCTTACGGATCGAATCATAGCTGCTCAGCAAGTATGATAGAGGATATCCGGATCAAGGAGAACATTGCTAAGCGGAGCTGCTAAGTGTTTCTCCATAGATGAGCAGTGTTGTCTTCTTTGAAAACGCTTAGTGGTTCCCAAGAAACAACAGCTACGACAATTGATCCTTAAAAAAGCTCATGACTCTCCTCTCACCATTCATCTGGTAGTACTAAAATGTATCAAGATCTCGCCGGAGGTTTTGGTGGACTAGGATGAAGAGAGAAATCGCTCAATACATTGCTAATTGCGGCGTCGTCGTCGAGTTAAGCGAGCATCAACGGCCTGCTTGTACCCTTCAACCCTTGGAAATTCCTGAATGGAAATGGGATAAAATCGGTATGGACTTCATTACGGGTTTCCCAGGACCAAGAGAGGGAATAACGCTATCTTCGTTGTTGTTGATCGTCTTTCCAAAGTAGCCCACTTCCTACCCGTTCGTGAGAGTATAACCGCTAGTCAGCTAGCTGAATTGTACATCTCTCGAATAGTGTCTCTTCATGGTGTTCCATTAGAAATTAACTCAGATCGTGGAAGTCTCTTCACCTCTCGATTTTGGGAAAGTTTCCAAAACGCTATGGGAACTCGTCTCTCTTTTAGCACCGCTTTCCATCCCCAATCAAGTGGTCAAGTAGAGCGAGTCAATCAAATCCTAGAGGATATGCTTGAGCTTTGTCATCTCTTTCGGCATGAATTGGGAGAAATGCCTTCCATTCGCCGAGTTAAGCTTATAACAATAGTTATCAAGCCAGCTTGGGCAAAGCCCTTTCGAAGTTCTTTATGGGCGAAAATGTGACGCCTCTTAGCTGGTGAGAAACGGGAGAGACAACTCTTTGGCGGATATGATTCAGGAAGCGAGAAGAGCAAGTTCGCGTCATTCGTGAGAAATTGAAAACAGCCCAATCTCGTCAAAAGAGCCAATATGACCGCAAGCATAAGCCTATGGCTTATGAAATTGGCGAGAAGGCTTACCTTGGGTTACCCTCTAAAGGAACCCATCGATTGATATCAAAGGCAAGTTGGCTCCTCGTTACATTGGACCCTTCGCATTCTTGCCAAGCGAGGGAAGTTGCCTACCAATTGGAACTACCTCCGCATCTTTCGAGTCCATGATGTCTTCCACGTTTCCCAACTCGGCGTTGCTTCTCGGATCCTATCCGTGGAGTGGACCACAAGCGCTTGATCTCCAAGATAACCTCACCTATCGAGAATATCCCGTTCGTATTCTCGACCAAGCCAGCGTACCACTCGGCGTCGGAATATCAAGTTTCTAAAGGTTCAATGGTCAAACCATTCCGAGCAAGAAGCAACTTGGGAAAGGGAGGATCGTCTTCGACTTGAGTATCCCACCTTTTAGCAAGCAGATCCTAAATCTGGGACGAGATTCTTTTGAGTGGGGTGAGTTGTCACATCCCGGATAGACCATGCATTAGGGTGTGCATCATGTTTAAATTTCATTTGAATTTGAAATGGGGAAGGCGAAACCCAGAACACCCCCTTAAAAGAACTAGGGTTTACTAAAATTTATTTCAATGAATCCAAATGCCCTTCAAAATGCTCATCCTCTTTGTTTGGGTTCGGAACCCATGTCAAAGAAGGTTTACCATTTTCTAGGTCATCTAAGGGTTCTAGGATTAATCCACAAGTTTTGAAATGAGCATTTTAAATTATATAAAATATTTTAAATGTTCAAAATTGTCAAACCAAAATGTTTCATGTTGGGAATATTCCAACAAGTGACCAGGAGCATTTTGGTGATTTTTAAAATAGATTTGGTATTTTAAAAACCCCACAGAGTTCTGAGAAAATAGAAAAAGCTTAAAAAGGAAGCTTACTGTCGCGCCGTGCAGCCCACTGCCGCCCAGCCCAGCAAGCAATGGCTGCTGCTTGGCAACTTGAGCGAGCAACCTCAATGCCCGGCGTGGCGCCTTGGCCAGCGCCGCAGCTGGCCGCCGCCCTGCTTCACCCCTCGCCCTTCGCGCCGCCTGGAAGACCTCCGCGTCGTCGCCCGACCCCAGGACACGCCCATTCGCCCCTGCCTCCTCTCTCTCGCTCTCCCCCAACCTGGCCGCGCCATCGCCGCGCGCCACCGCCGACGCCGTGCTCCCGCCGTCCATGCTCCTCCCCACCATGTCCGGCAGCTCGCCGCACTCCACTACCCCTAGCTAGCGAGTCCCGCTCGCTCTAAGCACCCAAGCCACTACACCGACCTCGGCCGAGCTCGAAGCCGCGGAGATCCCCATCGCCGTCGCCGCCGCATCAGACCGCCCCGACCCAGCGAGGCTCTCTCTGGGTTCACTTGTGAGCTGGCTACTCCCGTCCTCTTCGCTCTCTTCCTCTTGCACCACAACGAGCGCCGTCGATCACCCGAACGCACCGCCGCGGAGCTCGTCGCCGACGAGGCTCCGGCCACCCAACGGCCACGCCACCCTGTCCATCGCACTCACCGAGTTGCGCTGGGCCTAACTATGCACTTCCCGCGCCTCGCCGAGCCCCCTAGAAACAAACCCGACATCACCGAGCCCCGGCCGCCGCCCGACTCGTCGCCGGCGCCAACTCCGGCCACCCCTAACCCAACTGACCCCACCAAACATCACGGCTCATCTCCAGCTCCACGTAGATGCTCCCCGCACCCCACTTGGTGGCCAGAAAGTGCAAAAGCACTCTGCTCCGCCGTGCCTGGCCTCGCCGGCGGCTAGACGCCGGCGAGTTGACCCGACTTGATCATGTGGGCCACATTGACTGTCTGAGTCAATGACGGTGGACCCCCGGTTAACTAATTAGGATTAGTTCTAATTAGATTAATTAGTTAAACTAACCCTGACATGCGGGTCCCACTGGTCAGTTTGACCTGGATGACCTCGTTGACCCCTGACGTCACGCTGACCTCATGCTGACGCATTAATTCAAATTCTGGATTTATTTTTATATAGTAAATTACAGAATATAAATCAAATTTAAAATGCTTATAACTTTTTATCTATAACCCCAAATGCAAAAATTTATATATGAAAAATTATCAGAAAAATACACTCTATCCATTGGTACAGGTTTCATGCATGTTAAAACAAGTTAACTATGCTGAATAACCAGAATAAGATATTGCACCATTAGGACTAACTCAAATGAGCTATCATTTGAATCCTTGATTCAAATGAGTTCATCTCCTGTTCTTCCAACTTGCATTAGACCAACACACATCCATATTGCCATGTCATAGCATGCATCATATTGTTGCATATTGTCTTGTGTGTTTATTTGGTGTGTTTTCATGATAGGTTACGCCCGAAGATAACCTCGACTACCCATCGAAGGCAGTTCTCTACCCCAGTTCCATCGGGCAAGCAATTCATTGATCATTCGATACAAACCCATGTTCTCGCTTACGCTCTCGTTCTTTGCATTAAGACAACGCGATTCAACTGTTGTGTGCTGCGGTAGTTGAACCCACTTCCTTTGCATGACTGTCATTGCCACGGTAACTAGATGAAACCCACTAGTATGTGTAGGAGTTGATTGAGCCATGTTTGTGATTCCTACCATGCTATGCTTGCTATGCTTAGAGTTGTGTCAGTCGGCTCATCGGGATGATGAACTGGAGTGAAAGGTTGTGTTGGTTCGAGAGTGAAAGTGTTGAACACGATTTGGTAAAGGTATCGATGAGAGGCCATGTAGGAGTACATGGTGGGTTGTTTCATTGAAGCCGAACTTAGAACTGAGATCTGTGTTTGTGATCCATGAACAGTTACTACCACACATTGGGATCCATAATTGACCCTCTCGACTTCTTAACCACCCTGTTCATAGTCCGGGAGTTGCAAGTAGTTTACGGTGTTTGTAGCATCTTTGGGGCGCCGCATAGCGCTGACCTTAGGGGTGGGTTGTGTTGCGGTAGGCACCGTGGTCGGTGTACTGAGTGCCCGTTTGGTATCTCGGGAACCCTGCACACATCGTTCGGGGCTGTATGGGAAACCTCGGCGGACTCCTGCGGATGGAACCGAATAGGCGATAAACCTGGACTAGGGACTTGAGTGTTTAGGTAGGCTGTGGCCGACACCCACGTTGGGCTTCCGCTTGAAGGTTGCAGAGTACATGTCGTGTATGCGACGATAAGTGGTGAGCGTGTGTGAAGAAGTATACCCTGCGGGGTTAAATATGATCTATTGAATAGCCGTGTCCACGGAGAAGGACTTCTGGGTTACCTATATCGGTTCATAGACAAGTAAATGGATACTACTAAAAGCCTCAAGATAAGTGTGAGTATCGTGGATGGCCCTCTCGGGGATGACGAGAGAGGATCCACGGTGGAGTATTGTGATGGTGATTAGTGGACTCGTATGCGACAAAATGCTTTACAAAGTGTGTCACGTGGGATAGCTTAGCCAAGAGTCAAAGCTGGCTTGCTGCAAATAACTCCACTTCCTTCCTTGAGAATGTGCATGTATGATAGGATTACGTGGTAAGACTTCTGAGTACTTTTGTACTCATGTTTGTAATCAATATTTTTCAGAGGACTATACTACCCCCTCGACGGATTCTATGTAGATGTTGACTTGACGAGTAAGCTAGCCACCCAGGTGGCGATCTAAGACTTGTGAAGGGCCATTGTAGATAGAAAGGCTCCAACAAGCTTTCTTTCTTTCTAGAGTCTGTACTCAGACTACTTTGCTTCCGCATGTGCTTGTATGATTGTATGACTTGAGTGTTGGGTCATGTGACCCTACCTGTATGACTATGTTATGTACGGCTCCTCGGAGCCTCTTAAATAAAGTACTTGAGTTGTAGAGTTTTGTTGTGATGCCTTGTTGTATTTACTCATATCGGGCATAATCGTGTATGATTGAAATGCTTGGTATGAGTGGGATCCGACAATCTAGTTGTTTATCCTTGGCAGCCTCTCATATGGGGAAATGTAGTCTCGTGCTTACGGCGATAGTAGTCCGCTACTGCCCGGTTCACGAGTCCTGCTAGCCCAGCACTCTGCTTGGACACTTGGTGGCGGCATGTGATTCATTTCGTTCCTATATCATCCCTTGAAATGTCGCGGTGATACTTGGAGTCCTGCCTAGCTGCTACAGCCGGGATACCGGAGTCCTGTTAGCCAGTGCTACAGCCCGAGTTCATACGTTGATGACCGACATGCTCGAAGTGTTTCATGTATGCCTGTCCCCATAGGTTAGTGCCGCTTTGGGTTCACGACTAGCCATGTCGGCCGGGTTCTTTGTCATGTGGATGCTAGCGACACCATCATATCGTGAGCCAAAAGGCATAAGCGGTCCCGGGCCATGGTAAGGCGACACCCGTGGGAATACCGTGCGTGAGGCCGCAAAGTGATATGAGGTGTTACCAGCTAGGTCGATGTGACTGGGAATCGGGGTCCTGACAAAGAATAAGTGGTGAAGAAGAAGAAGAAGGGTTAGGAGACATAGGATCTTCATCCAACCGCCTGAAATGGTCGACTGACCCAGATGACGAAAGTCAGACGACTTGCATGTAGACATTCCCATATATATATTCAGTACTATTATCGTAGGTGCTTCGAGACGTACGTGCAAGAAGTATGCCACTCATAATTCCAAACTTAGTTGCTCAAATACGAATCTTGATGCAGACATGTACTAAAACTGAGAATGTTTAATTGGTCTGTTATTGTTCCTACATTACTTCCAAAAAGAACATGCGCCACATATCGAGGGACAGCAAGGAGTTGCATTCTTGATGTGCTCTGGTTCATCATGTGTGGACAACCAACATTTTATTGTCCAAAATCTGCTTGCTCTTCTTTAGCATGCTCCTCTTATGTTCTTCCTTTGTAATTACTCTCTCTGTATGTAAATATAAGTCTTTGTAGAGATTCCTCCATGGACTACATACGGAGCAAAATGAGTGAATCTACACTCTAAAATGTATCTATATACATATGTATGTGATCCATTGTGGAATCTCCACAAAGATTTGTATTTAGGAACAGAGGGATTATAATAGTTGTACAGTATGTTCTTTGTAGTGAAGAGGAGCAGGGACATTTATAGTGTACAGGTCTATTCGGTCGCTTGTCATCGCTTTCAACTCTTCGTGTTGGTCTTCATATCGATTGTCATGGACGCTTTGAACTCTTCATATTCGATCATATGTGTCGTCGTTGAGAGTTAGACTGATAGTAACAGTATTGCGCCTTCAGTTGTAGGGAGCTGGTATGCGAAGCCGTTCTAGCCATACCGGCAATAGTAGCGCATATATTCCAGCAAGTTCCACTTTCCTGATTTTACTCCTGATGCTTAGGGTTTTCCCATTATATCTACACTACGATCTGCGTAGGTGCTTTGTGTCCTACTAGCAGTTGTCCACCCTTTAAAGCTAAATAACACACCAATCATACGTCCTAAGGTTCTTCAAATATGAATGTGATATGATACTGACATTAGCTAACACACACACATTTAATTGGTTAGCTAATGCTCCCAATTGATTTTCCAAATGCATGTGGCCACATATAGAGAGACATCATGGAATTGCATTTCTTTGGGCACTCTGATTCATCATGTGTGGGCAACCAACGTTGTATAGAAAGAAGGGGAATCTCAATAATATGCTTCCCCTTCTATTCTTTAACATGTTCCTCTTCTGTTCTTCTTTAGTAAGCACAGTATGTTCCATCTCAGGAAGGGGAGCAGGGACATCTGCAGTCGACAACTCTATTGGGCCGGTTCTGCTAAATGATTTCGCACTACGAGTTGGTCTGCCATGATACCCCGGAAATGGTGGGAGTCGCGCGGTCCTTGATAGAGTAAACTGATAGTAACAGTTGTACGCCTTTAGATAAATAGAGCTGGCCTGTAGGTGATCGATAGGCTGCATATTAGTAGCGGCAAAACCCTGTGCTTTCCAGCCAGTTCTGCTTTCCCGATTTATTTATGGTGGTTATGGTGTAACCCTATTATCTACACTATGATCATCCTGCTGGCTCTGCACTCTCGCCATCATGGTTTGGCAATAAACTTTCTATACGGTATATTATGAACCTATCATCTGCCAACTATCCTTACATCTGGTGCTCCCAACAGGGAGCCTATTTTTCGTGTAGTTGTGCCACATTATATTAATCTACTCACCGTATTACAGCACACATGGGCTCTCTCATCAGAATCCAGTGATAGCACACAAAGGTTTACAGGGAGCCTCTATTATATTACAATATCCTCTGCATTACAAAGATAATCTCACTACTATTTGTGTTTTCATGCTTTACAGATATTGTACGTAATCACAATGAATATAAGAATGACAAGATTG
This sequence comes from Aegilops longissima, assembly GCA_021605205.1. Taxonomy (NCBI): domain Eukaryota; kingdom Viridiplantae; phylum Streptophyta; class Magnoliopsida; order Poales; family Poaceae; genus Aegilops; species Aegilops longissima. Next base: position 591,893,474 of record CM038679.1, on the reverse strand, counting down.
GCTCTTTCTGGTGGAAATCAGACCTGGCTCTTATGGATCAATACAAAGCAATAGCAAGATGTAATGTGGGAGATGGTAGGACAGCTTTATTCTGGGATGACCTTTGGCACACATCCATTTTCAAACACACATACCACCATCTGCACTCCTTTGTCAGAAACCCACAAGTATCTGTCCAAACAGTAATCAACACTGAATACTTACAGGACTTGTTTCATTTACCACTCACAACTGAAGCCTATGAGGAATTCTTGCAAGTGGAAGATATATGCATCCACACAAGTCAATCTGAGCATATAGATTCTCTGGACACCTGGAGTTACATTTGGGGAAATGAATTCTATTCATCCATCAAGGCCTACAAAGTGCTGATTGGACACAAGCAAGTTCCCCCACACTTCAATTGCATTTGGAATTTCTCCTATCAGCCAAAACATAAGGTGTTCTTTTGGAAGCTACTTCATGATAGAGTAAATACAAGGAACCTACTCAGGAGAAAAAACTTTGTGCTGGAAGCTTACAACTGTGCTGTCAGAGACTGTCAACAGGAAGAAACTCTACATCATTTATTTTGGGACTGTTCTTTTGCACAGCAATGCTCGGACTACATCTGTCCTACCAGAATTCCAAATTTATCAGTTCTTGAAGCTTTTTAGGATCTTAAAAATAAGCAGCATTTTCCGTTCTTTATGGAGATCATCATTCTTGGATCATGGGCCATTTGGATAACCAGAAATAACAAGATATTTGAGAATATTACCCCAACTTTCCGGGGATGGAAGTTCATATATCTAGAGGAGCTCAAGCTACTGAAATATAGAATGAAACTAAAGCATGAGAGAAAGTTCTCTACCTGGTTGGATACTCTGTTGTAATTTCCTTTTCTTTTATTTTCTTTTCTTCTTTTCTTTTTCCCGTTGTAGTCTTTTCTCTAGTTTCTCTTGATGTCTTCTTCTTCTTTTCTTTTTTTCTCTTTTCTTCTTCCTTCTGTTCTAGGGCTTACCTCAAGCCCTTAAGATTACTCTACTTAGTTTATTAATCAATAAAAGTTGCAGTGGGGTGTTTACCCTACTGTTTATAGTCAAAAAATGAATATAAGAATGCGCACATTTGAAAAATGTTGCAGAACAGTTCAATGGGTAACAAACTTGGCATCAAGGGATTGACGTCCATTGTGGATGCAATAAAACCCACATGCTCCCGACCTATATATTCGTATTCACAAATGATCCTAGTGAATATTCTGAGCTCAAGGAGTCAAAGGAAGATGGCCTATCTTGTTCACCCAATAAGGTGCATGTTCTAATTTGGCAAGGTTTTATTGGTTGCACAAATCTTGCATAAGGTGTCTTGAATTTCTTTTGCTTCGTTGCACCACCATTTGCTTAGTTTACTCGTGATATATGTGAAGATGCCATGCCCATCCATTATCAACACCTATTCCATTTGTCGTCATACCATGTTTTTCCATTCAAATGTTGTTCTTATGTTTCAGACATCCAAAAGGAAGAGGGTGATTGCAGAACCTGAAGGAGTACAAGCAAAGTCCTTGAAAAGGTGGTGCTACCGGATAAATCACATAGCACCCGACGTTTATTGGCGATAGAACCAGCGTCACAAAACCTAGGATATTGCACCTATGCTGGTTGCTGCTTTGGAGTACCTATTGTCCTATCGATGTCCTTACATTCATACCTAGTGGATTATGTGACATCAGTGTGCATTATAGCTTCATTTGTTCAATATCTAGCATCTGTTCCTATATTTTCACATCTATATTTACTCTTAACAAAATGTAGAATAAAGGCAATGCTCTTGAAGAAGAGTGTGCGGTAAACTTCTTGAATTGCCCCCCCCCCCAATATGGACAAGGGCTTTATAGAGCCTGTCTTGACTACTAATGTAAGTTTGTCCTACTCGAGCCTTCATACTATGAACAATGGTCTGGTGAAGCAGGCCGCTCCTTCCCTGTCGTCTTAACTATGAACAATGCATATTGTGTTAATGCTACTTTAAACTATGTCTCTTTATTTCTGACAAACTAATGAGATGAATTGACAGCGCTGATGCTTATACGTGCAAAACCCGTTATCTACCTACTTGTTTATCTCTCAGGGTGACAGCATTTCTGCTAGGAAGAACTGCCACAATGATAGTGAGACGAACCCATTGTTTGTCCCTCTAACATATATTCCAGAGAAGAAGGCAACACATCTTGAGGGTAGGGATACAACCACAAAGTCATATCTTGATGTAGTCTCGAACTTACTCAGTGACACAAGCTTGACGAAGTCGCCGCCTGAATCTGTTCGACTTCTTCAGTCTGAAATTCAAGCAGAAAGAATGCTTCCGCTCAAATCCAACTGGAACTCCAATCTATATGCAAGATTAACCGTAGGTACAGGACGTCAATTGATGCTATGCATCTTAAGTTGGTGGATATAAGCGTCACAGAAGCGCAGTCTCTTCAGGCTGCTAAGCTGCTTGCGCTACAGCTCCTGGGCCGGGCTAACCTTTCTTGAACTGTGTTGAAGTGCTGTCGGTTCTGCCTATTATTTTGTTGGCCTGTTAACTTCCACTTCTGGCGACCTATTAACTTCCACTGGTGGCGACCTGCCCAGTTTATGGAATCTGCTGTCTGGTTGCCCTGTATTATTATCACAGGTGGCGAACTTTGATGCCCAGGGGATGTAATATGTTGTAATTTCTTTGTTGTATAGTCTAGGTTTATTCTTTGTCATGATGCTGTAATTTATTTGTTGTTTCTGTTGTCGTCACTCTGAGAAAAGGTCGTAATCTTCGATTGGGGCACAATGAGCCAATAGGTTAGGTTTATAAAATAATAATTTCTGTACTAAAATTAGCCGGTCGCCAATCACTAGGACGGGCCGAACCGTGGGCCTACAATCATCTTGGGCCATTAGTTAGGTCTAGTTTTAATCTGGCCCACTATTAGTTTCGGGCCTTTAAAAGGCCGAGTAAACCGCTTGCCTTAATTGGGCCAACAAATTAAATATGCTTTTAACAGATTGAAAGCTAGATTCAGCCTTAATTGTGGCGAACAAATCATGGGCCGACGGCGCGATACACGTCACCAGTCAGATAAGCGTGCGGGACCCGCTATGGACCACCCAGCACCGGGAAGCTCCGTCGGCCTACCTTACGAGGTGGGTTTCCCAGCCTTTACTCGTGAGCAGCGGCAGTTCCAGTGGCCGTCCCACCACACGTTCAAGCCCGATGTCGACGAGAAGTACAACGGAAAGACCCATCCATCAGAGTTCCTCGGCATCTAAACCATCACGATGCAAGCCGCTGGAGCTCGTGACGACAAGTCGCTTGCCAATTACTTCCCATTGGCCCTGAAACCCAATGTCGTGTCTTGGTTGATGCACTTGCCAGCGGATTCCATTTCTTCTTGGTCAGACCTGTGTCATGAGTTCGTTGGTGCCTTCACTGGAGGTCACCAAGCTCATGGCCAGGCGAGTGATTTGCATATCATTCCCCAGAAGGAAGGTGAAAACCTGCACAAGTACATACAGAGGTTCAGCCGGGTGCAATACAACATCCCAGATGTTCATCATGCCGCCGTGATCAGTGCGTTCCATCAGAATGTGCACAACCACAAGATGCGTGAAGAGCTGGAGATGAAGAAGGTCAAGGATGTGGCCGAACTGTATGTTCTAGCCGATAGATGCGCTCGGGCTGAAGAGGGGAGGAAGTACCTCGGCGAGGATGCCGGCGTGGAAACCGAATCTACCGACGAAGACACCACCGCCCCGACGAAGAAGGGTCGGCATCACAACAGGAAACGCAAGGGCAAGGTCGTTGTTGGTGTTCTGGGAACGGGGGTCCCCACACTTGCCTGCCTGCGGCCTACGGCGTGGCCCAAAGGGGGGCCCATCACGGCCCATCTTCTTCAACACAAGCTCAAGACCCTCGCGAGGGGCCAAGCCTCGCGGGGCGGATGACAGGAAGCCTCCTCAGGCACGGCCTCATCGGTGGCTCGCGAGGAGGCGGAGAGATCAAGGCGGGGTACCTCACGAGGTGCCCATGATGCAAGCCATGACGACCAAAGAGGCATGGCCAGGCGCCAAAGACGCAGCAGATGTCCTCCTTTCCTCTTTGGTGCAAAGGGAGCAAGCGCAGGCGAGAGCATCAAGCAAAGGCGTCCATGTCGGTGCAACAAGACCAAGACCAGTCCAACGGTAGGCAGGAAGTCATTGTGGAGCCAAAGCCGGCGTCACCACCAGAGCCTTTGACAGGGGAGGACCAACTTTAGTCAGGATAAGTGTACCAGATGTTCCCCTTCAAAATGGCCAATTGTTGGCGCCCTGCCCGCTCAATATTTGGGAAGAGGCCCAGGGCCCCTGCCTATATAAGTAGAGCTAGCCACCATAGTAAAAGGGGGAATCGGTAGCTGGAGAATTCTAAAATGAGTAGAGAGAGAGAGCGTCTGAACTCCTCCTAGCAGTTCATCGCACCAGCCAAGAACAGACCCTCGCGAGGCTGTTCTTCCTTGTATTGTTCATCACCATCAGCCCAAGAGGCAATCCACCACACCACAAACTAGAGTAGGGTATTACACCACAATGGTGGCCTGAACTAGTATAAACCTTGTGTCTCTTGTGTTGTTCCTTTCGTAGTTTAGATTCTAGCGAGGCGGCGGGGTGCAGGTAGGTAGAGGGTGAGATTCACGCGCCCCCCGGTGTTGAACCTCAAGGTCTGCGGAACCTGAAATCCGACATTTGGCGCACCGGTAAAGTGCGCGGAATTCGTCTTCCGCCGCCCTGTTCTCCGTCGACCACCACATCCATGTCTGACGCTCGTCGGGCCCGCGCCGAGCGCCGAGCCGCTCTCGCTTCCCGCGTCGCCCAGACGGCTCCGTCGTGAGCGCCCTCGTCGTTCCCGTCTTTGCCGTCAACGCCGCCACCAGCCTGTCAGGGAACGAGTAGCAAGCATCGTCCCAGCATCCCTCCGTGAGGCAAGACGGCCGCACTGCTACCCCCTCACTCGCCCCGGCTGGTTCTTCGTCTCGCGCATTCGCGCGCCCATGGAGGCTCGAGCTGCCCTCATCGCGGCAAACGAGCTCCTGCGCTACTGTCCCGTCGATGACGTCTATGAAGAGTGGCTCGACCGCATCGCTGAGCTCGTCCGCGCCGCCGGGGGCTCCCCCGCGCCATCCGTCCCGCTGCACTGCACCCCGTCCTGCGCGGGCGACGAAGCTCCGGGGGCACCTCGGCCGCCTCCCCCTCAAGAAGGCGCCCTGGCCCCAAGGCGTGTGGTCCCTGGGCGGAACCCGCTCCGTCCGGCGCCACCACGGCAAGAGCAGAGCTGCCAGGAGGTCCCTCGCCCGCAAGAAGCTGCCCGAGTGCTCCCCACTCCAGCTCATCGCGACCACGCTCCTGCTCCGGCACGTCAAGACCCCGCGCTGCTCCCAGCTGCAACGCATCGGGACCCGCAAGACCAAGCTCTTCGTCACCTAAGGCCTCCCGTGGCCACAACAGGCTGTCGTGCCTTCACCCCCGAGCCGCGCAGTGTCGCGTGGCCTGGCAAGTTCAAGCCGAACCTGCCTCCTCGCTACGACGGTACGGCCGACCCTGCCGATTTCCTCCAACTCTACGAGCTGGGCATCGAAGCCGCCAACGGAGACGAGAAGGTCATGGCGAATTGGTTTCCCATGGCGCTCAAGGACGGGCCCTTTTGGCTCCTGAACTGGCCCTGAGCACGATCTCCTCAGGGACGAGATGCGCACCGCTTCATCGCCAACTTCCAAGGTACTCGTGACCGGCCACCCGCCGGAGCGACATGCGCCGCATCAAGCAACAGCCGGGGAGACCTGCGCAGAATACATCCAGCGCTTCAACAACGCGCCTCAAGATTCCCAAGGTGACCGAGGAGGCCATCATCTCCGCCTTCTCCGGCGGTGTCTTGACGTCAAGATGAAGGAGGAGCTGGCGATGCATGAAGACTTGTGTACTTCCTTGGAGCTATTCAACTTGGCGACCAAGTGCGCCAGGGCCGAGGAAGGCGTCTCTCCCTCCTCGAGCTGCCTGCCGCAGACCCAGAAGAGAAGAAGCCCAAGGCCAAGGATGTGAAGCGCAAGGGGGCTGCTGTGCTCGTGGCAGAACCGGACACCAAGCGGGGAAGAGATTAGCCCGAGTCTTCCAAGGGCAGCCGGTACTGCGTGTACCACGACCTCCACACCCACAACACCAACGAATGTCAAGAGCTCTGAGCCGTGCAAGAAGGGAGGATCAGCCGACGTCCCGACCGCAGCGACCAGGGCTACGGCCGAGGAGGAGGAAGGAACGCAGGACGCTGGGAAGACCGCGGCCCTCGCCAAGGGTGGCGTGACCAACCTCGCGAGGATCGCTGGCGGGACCCGCCTCGCGAGGAGGCTGGAGGGATCAGCCTCGCGAGGATGGCCCGCAAGGCAACGCAGGCCTCCCTCCTCTGCCACCGCAGCCGAGAAGAAATGAAGACCATCATCAGGACGAGGGGGCTGGGGGCTTCCAGGTGCCGCGCGTGATCGCCTGCATCCTGGGCGGAGCTCAAGCCCCAGCCTCTCAACGAATCTTCAAGCAGTTCGCCCGCGAAGTGAATGCAGTCCTCCCCAAGCTCGAAGCCACGCGCCCCCTCAGGTGGTCGGCGTGCACCATCACGTTCAGCTCAGCGGATCAGCTCAAGTGTGCAGCCACAGCCGGAGTCCTTCCGATGCTTTGTTCCCCAATCATCAGCAACGTGCTAGTCACCAAGACCCTCATCGATGGCGGGGCAGGGCTCAACGTCCTGTCCGTGGAAACGTTCAACAATCTCCAAGTGCCTTACAATCTACTTCAGCTAACCAAGCCTTTCTCTGGGGTCACCGACGGCTCCACGGTCCCGAACGGGCAGGTTCGCCTCCCTGTCACCTTCGGTGCACGCGACAACTACCGCACCGAGCTCATCGACTTCGACGTCGCCCACATTCGCCTGCCATACAATGCCATCCTCGGGTACCCAGCGCTGGCCAAGTTCATGGCCGTAACCCACCACGGCTACAACATCCTCAAGATGCCAGGAAGTGGCGGAGTCATCACGGTGCCCTGCGAAGAGAAAGACGCAGTGTGCTCCCTGGAGCAAGCCTTTCAGGCCGCATCACTGGAAGACCCGGATCGTGGAAGCAGGAGGCTTCCCGAGACCACCCCCAAGATGAAGAAGACATCGTCCGGCCCGGCCCCGCAGGAGGCAGGCCCCTCAGGGTCCGCCGCCTGCTCAGCGGGAACCTCCTTCTATCATATAGGAAAGCGCGCCCGACACCCTCCTCAGGCAGAGCTCGGGGGCTCCCACCTGGAGGGCCACCGACCTTGCTAAGGTCACGAGGGAGGCGCATGGGCACCACTTGGAGGCGTGTTTCGAAGCATGTTTCCCTCAAGAAGGAGCAAGGCAAGGAGGGCCAAACCCTCAGGAGTTCGTCAGCAAGATCGTTCAGGAGCTGCAGGAGTCAAGAGTCATGAGTGGCAGTCGCCGCTTACCTGCCGTAGCTCCCCATCCAGGCGAGGATGGTGGGCTGTGCGTCTGCATTGACATACCAGGGCTCAACCGAGCCACCTCTCAGGAGCGCATCTGGCCCTCTCGAGTGGGGCGCTGCGAAGGCCCACCCCACAGCTACGTTCACATGCCTTACGGCTTGCCGAACGCGGCCGCCACGTACCAGCGCCTCGTGAGGGATATCCTGTAGGCTCAAGAGGCCAGGTGTTTCGCAGCCCTGGCAGAGAAGGAGATGGTCCACGAGGAGCCACCAGCGCCTCCGGAGCATCCCGAGGCCCCTGAGCCTGGGGGCTCGTGAGGATCGGCTCCCGCAGCCCACCGAGTTTGCTGCACCGACACCCTTTCGTCTTCAAGCTATCAGGTGACATCTTTCAAGTTTCATTTCCAACTGGGAGCGCCCCCCAGCGCTGCATTATTCCCAGGCCGCGTGGGTCTGTCCCTGCGGCGTGTATCCCTTTTACTTCATGTTCCTAGCTTATCTTGTTGGGGGCGCCCCTCGGGCTGCATCATCCCCAGGTCGCTCGGGTCCCACCCGGCGATGTTCGTCTTCTTTGCGCTTATCTAAATGGGCTTGCTCCTTCGTGATTAACATGCTTGACCAAGTTGCCCGCTCAACTAACACCAACTGCTGGAGCTGCTCCCTAACGGCACGACGCTTGCGCTTGGGTCCGTCCCTGCAACGCCGACAAACCTGAATGGCTGAGCTCGGCGCTGCAGGCAGATAGCGCTACCTCGTCAAGCCTTCAGTGCCTCGTCACCCCTCCGGGGCAACTAACGGCCGACTGTCAGTCGTGACGGTGAACTTTCGTCCTTTCTGTGATGAGCCTGCAGGATCTCTTCAAGGAGCAGCGTCAGGCGAGTCCCCCACGGTGTCTCCTTCACTCTCATCCGCGCGAACCGCTTGCACGTTAAAGGGGGGTACCTGAGCATCGCGACTCAGGGCTCCTACTGGCTCTCCAGCCCTCACCCTCTGGCCTTGTCCATGGCATCGCGACCTGGCATACCAGCGACGGCTGAGACTCGCTCGAGGGCCGGGACCCGAGGACGTAGAGCAGAAAAGGGGAGCAAAGGCGAGAGGGGAGGGACACGTGAGGACCTCGCCAAGCGACCCCTCGCCTGCTGATGCATGGACCCGGCAACACACCAGGGAGCGACTCCTGATTCTCGAGATAAGTCACCCTCCGAAAGCACTAACTAATACGGCACCGTCCCCTCACCCAACGCAGTCCCGTGTTAGCAACGTCGCTCTCCTTTCTCACCAAACGATGGCTGCTTGAGTGCTAAGGGGGACCTCCTGAGCATCACGACTCAGGGGCTCTTACCGGACCCTCGGGCCGCTCACCTCCTGGCCTTGACCACGGCATCGCGACCTGGCATACCAGCGATGGCTGAAGCTTGCCTTGGGACTGGGACCTGTCGGCGCAGAGCGTGAAGCCCTCGCAAGGTTTTTAAAGGGAGAACTGAGCTAAGGCGGAACGAGAAACTCGTGATGTTTCGCAAAAAGGATCATATTAACAAACAGGAACACAGGCAACTTACAAGCCCCCATGCGGCACACTTTTGATTCCTCGCAGGGAGCAGATCCTAAAGAACGCTAACTACACACGCTCCTGCAAAATACGCCATCATCAACACCGGGCCGTCAGGCATCGGTGCCAACCCCATCCAGATCAGAGGCAGCGACGGCCTGCCGAGCCTGCCCTGCTCCAAGAGCGGCGCAGGCTCGGGGGCTCGTAGCTGTCATCGCTCGTCTCCGGAGTCGCGAAAAGCTCGACGGAGTCGCTGGATCCTCCGACGCCTCCACCCCCTGAGGAGCTGCCGAGGGAGCGGTCGGCGAGCCTAGCCCTCGCCGCGGCAGGGCCTCGATCACCTCTCCCGGGGCAGCACTCCAGCCGGCGCCCTTCCGCATCGAAGACCTTGAAGAGCATGACCGAAGCGCCGTCGTACTCCAGGTGGATCGCGAGGGCGCCCCTTGTCCCGCAGACCCGGGCAATCTCACACCAGCCTCGAGTCATGAATACCTCGCCCGGGGCAACGACCTCAACCTCTGCCCCGGTTATGAGGGTGCTATAGCCGGCGTGCTGCAGCCAAAGCTCCAGGGGTCCTCCCCGCGGAATCGCAGAGGCGAAAAAGGGAGGAAGGCGAATCCATGACCGAGGAGGCATGGCGGCATGGAGTACGAACTCCCGGGAGCAGCCCTCGGCGTGGACTCCAGGGGGAACGACGCACACCTTCGTGACCCACCGGCGCCGACGGCGGTGTCGCCCGTGGCGTTCGGCATCAACCCCTTCAGAGCCCTCGATCTGGGCGTACAAGGGAAGCGGGAACCCCGGTGGTGGCCGCTCGCACCAGGGCATCGACACCACCTGGAGGGCACCCTCATTTCGATGGCAGAGGGTTAGCCGTTTCTCAAGCGGGGCGGTCAGACCATCTTGAGAGCCTTTCCCTTCTGCCGCAGAGAACCGGCGATCGGAGCCATTGCAGCAAGGCGGGCGAGAACCGGAAGAAGAAGCAAGCGTAAGCGGACCAGAGGCGCTCATCGCCCGCCGTGCCAAAGCGAGAGGAGACCAACCGCCGACCTCCATGATCGCGGTAATCGCGACCCGCTTTGCATGCGAGGACTTGTCGATTAAATGACAGTTGCCCGGCGTCGTGGGGAAGCGGAGACGCCCACGTCAATCAACCGCCACGCCCAAGGCGCGGCTGTTAGGGCCATGACGCCGCACTTGCCCTTCGCCTCTCTGCTCGGCCAAGTCCGGGGCGCCTTGGGCAGGGGCTCTTGTTGGCGTTACGGGAACGGGGTCCCCAGGACTTGCATGCCTTCAGACTGCGGCGTGGCTCAAAGGGGGGACAATCACGGCCCATCTTCTTCAACACAAGCTCAAGACCCTCGCGAGGGGCCAAGCCTCCCGGGGCGGACGACAGGGAGCCTCCTCAGGCACGGCCTCATCAGGCTGGCTCGCTAGGAGGCGGAGAGATCAAGGCGGGGTACCTCACGAGGTGCCCATGACGCAAGCCATGATGACCAAGGCGCCAGGGCGGCGCCAGCCAGCAGATGTCCTCCTTTCCTCTTTGGTGCAAAGGGAGCAAGCGCAAGCGAGAGCATCAAGCAAAGACGTCCATTTCGGTGCAACAAGACCAAGACCAGTCCAACGGCAGGAAGGAAGTCATTGTGGAGCCCAAGCCGGCGTCACCACTAGAGCCTTTGACGGGCGAGGACCAACTTTAGTCAGGATAAGTGTACCAGATGTTCCCCTTCAAAATGGCCTATTGTTGGCGCCCTTCCCGCTCAATATTTGGGAAGAGGCCCAGGACCCCTGCCTATATAAGTAGAGCTAGCCACCATAGTACAAGGGGGAATCGTTAGCTGGAGAATTCTAAAATCAGCAGAGAGAGAGAGAGCGACTAAACTCCTCCTAGCAGTTCATCGCACGAGCCAAGAACAGACCCTCGCGAGGCTGTTCTTCCTTGTATTGTTCATCACCATCAGCCCAAGAGGTAATCCACCACACCACAAACTAGAGTAGGGTATTACACCACAATGGTTGCCCGAACTAGTATAAACCTTGTGTCTCTTGTGATGTTCCTTTCGTAGTTTAGATTCTAGCGAGGCGGCGGGGTGCAGGTAGGTAGAGGGTGAGATTCCGCGCGCACCCCAGTGTTCGAACCTCAAGGGTCTGCCGGAACCCGAAATCCGACAGTCGTGCTTGCCGTCGAGGGATCCGACGACACCGACACTGCCAAGAAGGCCAAGGCAGACAACCCCGACAAGGAGATTGCCGTGTGCGCCGTTTGTTGGGCCTTGGCGGCTTCCGACAAGCCAGGAGGCTCCAACAAGCAATTCTACAAGATCCACCGCACCAAGGGCCACGACCTCCAGAACTGTCGACAATCGAGCTGCTGCTGAGAAGCAAAAGGCCGAGTATGAGAGGCGGGACAAGGAGAAGGGTCAGTATGGTGCCGAAGGATCCGGCAAGAGGCGTGGCGGCCAAGGAGGCCGTCGCGGCAAGGATAACCAACAAGAGAGGCCCGCTTTGGGCCGCGACAAGAAGCAGGAAGACGACGATCATGACGACGACGACGAGTCTAGCGAGCAAGAGTTTCAGAAGGCTGCCGAGGCCATGTGCATCGATGGTGGCGCCTCGCTGCACACTTCTCACCGCCAGCACAAGCAGTGGGCGCGTGAGATCACAGTAGTGGAGCCATCGTTCGTCGCTCAGAAGCCACTGAAGTGGTCCAGCACGCCCATCATTTTTGACGCCGAGGATCACCCTGATCGCACAACTGCGGTCGGGTGTTTGCCGTTGTTGGTTTCACCAACGATACGCAACCTCAAGGTGAACAAGATGTTGGTTGACGGCAGGGCCGGTCTGAACCTAATCTCACCCGTTGTGATCAAAAGGCTACAAAATTCCTGACGGAGACCTCGAGGAGACGGGCACGTTTCAAGGGGTCAACCCGGGAAGGAGCCAGCCGAAGGGGAAGGTCACGTTGCCTGTGACGTTTGGAGGCAAGTTGAACTACAGGACGGAGAGGATTGTCTTCAATGTAGCTGAGATCCCTTTGCCCTACAATGGGATCCTCGGCAGCACGGCACTAGCCAAGTTTATGGCGGCGGCGCATTACACCTACAACATACTGAACATGCCTGGGCCGATGACCATCATCACCTTCCCTGCAACAAGAAGGATGCGTTGATCTGCGCCGACCTACTCTACTGGGAAGCAGTTGCAGTAGCTGCCGCCAAGGCACTTGCTCCTCTCGCACCCACTCCGGCAAGCGCACCTCTTTGGAGTGTTGTGCTACCGTCGAGGACGTGCCAGAGAGCTCCACCGGCAAGAGCTAGAAATCCAAAGCTGCGCCACTAGAGATCAAGAAGGTGTCCGTCAAGGTGGATGGCACGGGAGGGGCTTTCACCACAAGCTCCACCCTCGACAGCACATAGGAAAGCGCGCTCGTCACTTCCCTGCGGGCGAATGTCGATGTGTTTGCATGGAGAGCATCTGACATCCCCGGCGTTCCTAGGGAAGTGATTGAGCACCATCTTGCTGTCTGCCCCCATGCGCGACCCGTCAAGCAGAAGGTCAAGAAGCAAGCTTTGGAATGGCAGGAGTTCATCACAGAGGAGATCAGGAAGTTGGAAGTAGCAGGCTTGGTGAGGGGAGTGCTCCATCCGACGTGGTTGGCCAATTCGGTGGTGGTGCTCAAGGCAAACGAGAAGTGGAGGCTGTGTATTGACTACACGGATATCAATAAGGCTTGTCCTAAGGACCCCTTCCCGTTGCCGCGCATCGACTAGATTGTTGACTCCACGGCCGGGTGTGATCTGTTATCATTCCTCGACGCCTACTCGGGCTACCGCCAGATCTTCATGACAAGAGAATACGAAGAGAAGACAGCATTCATCACCCCATGTGGTACGTCTTGCTTTTTACGGATGCCATTCGGGTTGAAGAGTGCTGGCTCGACATTTGCAAGGGCAGTCCAAATTGCTTTTGAGCCCCAGCTACATAGAAATATGCAGGCTTATATGGATCACATAGTGGTCAAAACCAAGGACAAGGCAACTCATGTACAATACCTAGAAGAGACGTTTGCCAACCTGCGCAAGATCAACTGCAAGCTGAACCCTGAGAAGTGTGTCTTCGGCGTTCTGTCCGGCAAACTTACCGGGTTCTTTGTGTCGCAGCATGGGATCGAGGCAAACCTAGACAAGATGAAGGCTATCGAGCAGATTGAGGCGCCCAAGCGGATCAAGGATGTGCGTCGGCTCACTGGCTGCGTTGCCGCCATGAGCCGATTCATCTCCAAGTTTGCCGAGCGCGCCCTCCCCTTTTTCAAGATTTTGAAAAAGGCGGGCCCAATGGAGTGGACCCCGGAGGCCGAAGCAGCACTTCAGGATCTAAAGAAATACCTCTCTTCTACACCGGTGTTGGTGGTGCCTAAACCACAAGGGCCGTTGCTGCTGTATCTAGCGGCGATGAATCAAGTGGTCAGCGCCGCACTAATGGCGGAGAGGGAGGTCGATGAAGAGGCAGTGGCGACGACGGGACTGGCGGATGGCAAGCCAAAGATACCCCCGGCAGGGCCCGATGCCGGCAAGGCAAGGCCCTCCGCAGAGTCTGATGCCATCAGGACAGGGGCCATGCAATCAAATGAAGTGGTGCAGAAGAAGAAGAGGATGCAGCACCCAGTTTACTTTGTCAGCTCCCTCTTGCATGGGGCTAGGTCAAGGTACTCTGGTGTGCAGAAATTGCTCTTCGGCCTCCTTATGGCCATGAGGAAGCTTTCTCACTACTTCCAAGCACACGAAATCACCGTCGTCACCCGCCTCCCGTTGCAACGGATACTACACAACCCAAACGCAACCGGAAGGATTGTGGAGTGGGCCTTGGAATTATCAAGCTTTGGTTTGAAGTTTGAAAGTACTTCGACAATCCAGAGCAGAGTCTTGGCGGAGTTCATTGCATAATGCACCTCGACGCCTGACAAGGAAATCCAGGAGACCACTCTCCCCGGCAAGGAAGCAAGTCACAACTGGATCATGTATTTTGATGGGGCTTTCTCGCTGCAAAGCGCGGTCTTTGGTGTGTTGCTCGTCGCACCCACCGGAGAGCACCTCAAGTATGTAATCCAGATGCACTTTCCTGAGGAGATGTCCACCAATAACTTGCTGAATACGAGGTTTGCTCGCGGTCTCGAGGATTGCGGCAGACCTCGGGTTAAGCTCATCGTCGGGGTGATTCGCAGCTTGTCGTCAGACAAGTCAACAAAGATTATCAGAGCCCGTTGATGGAGGCCTACGTAGATGAGGTGAGGAAGTTGGAGGAACGCTTTGACGGTATACAAGCGGAGCATGTTCCCCGAGCGGAGAACGACATCGCTGATTACCTGTCAAAGCACGCTGCATTCAAGCTACCTGTGGAACCAGGTACGTTTTTGCTTCGATTAACTCAACCATCCGTCGAACCATCAACGGAGCAGGACAAATGGAGGAAATTAGGCCCCGACAAGTACTTTCCCGCTGAGCCCCCAGGGGCCACCGGCAAGGGTGTTGCCATGGATTCTGTGCCTGCCGAGGAGCGACTGACTCCGGCAGGCCGTCAAGCCCTGGCCGTAGAAACGACCGCTCCCATGGCAGATAAATGCCTTTTGTCCTTGCCATCGAGCCCAGGCTCCGGCATGGGCACAACATACCGTCCGATTCCTCCAAACAGGGGAGCTTCCTAAGGAGCAGGAAGAAACGGAGAAAGTAGCCCGTCGGTTTGCTATGTATCAGTTCGTCGATGACATCCTATACAGGAAGAGACTGAACGGTGTGAAATTGAAGTGCATTCCCCGGGAGGAAGGACTGGAGCTGTTGGCGGAGATACACGGAGGCATATGTGGCTCCCACATAGGGTCGAGGGCCTTTGCCGGCAAGGCATTGCGGCAGGGTTTCTTCTGGCCCACTGCCCACCAGGATACAATGGCACTAGTAACCAAGTGTGAAGCATGTCAGTTCCATTCAAAGAAGCTTCATCATCCAACTCAAGCCCTTCAAACAATTCCTCTTTCCTGGCCATTCTCGGTCTGGGGGCTCGACATCCTGGGCCCTTTCCCCCATGCTGTCGGGGGCTTTCAGTACTTATACGTTGCGATCGCCAAGTTCACAAAGTGGCCAAAGGTGGAAGCAGTGAGGAAGGTGACAGCACAGTCAGCTGTCAAGTTCTTCAAGGGGCTAGTGTGCCGTTTTGGTGTGACAAATAGAGTCATCACCGACAACGGCATGCAGTTCACAAGCCACACCTTCATGCAATACATCCAAGACCTCGGCAGCCAGGTCTGTTTCGCTTCTGTGGCACAC
The DNA here is from genome assembly GCA_021605205.1 of Aegilops longissima. NCBI lineage: Eukaryota > Viridiplantae > Streptophyta > Magnoliopsida > Poales > Poaceae > Aegilops > Aegilops longissima. The sequence goes on along the minus strand of CM038679.1, from coordinate 591,878,098 downwards.
CAACGGAGCAACGGCCAGGCAGAGAGGGCAAATGCTGAAGCGTTGTGAGGCTTGAGGACAAAGACTTTTGATAGGCTACACAAGAGTGGAAGGCTTTGGATTGATGAGTTGTCGGCGGTTCTTTGGTTGATCAGGACGACACCAAACCGAGTCACCGGCCAGACACCCTTTGCCCTGGTATACGGGGCACCTCGAGTGCTCGCTTACGACGAGCTTGAGCAAGAGCAATTGCGGCAAGATGATGCAACGCTCATTGAGGAAGATCGTCTTCGGGCGGCTGTTAGAGCAGCATGCTACCAGCAAGCCTTGCGCCGCTACCATAGCCACAGGGTTCATGCCCGAAGCTTTGAGGAAGGCGACCTTGTTCTTCGGCGCATTCAGTCGTCCAAGAATTCCAACAAGTAGACATCGAAGTGGGAAGGCCGTTATCGGGTAATACGAGTCACCAGGCCTGGCGCAGTGAGCAACTCCTGGAACATCGAACATCTTTGCAACTTTTACCCATAAGGCGCGGTTGCCAGGCCTCCCGGCAAGCCACCCTTTTGTACAAGCCTTGCCGACAAGGCATGTAACCCTTTGTACAAAGCCAGGCGCAGACCCTGAGCATAAATAAATGTAACATCCCAAATTTGCAATTTGGAATGTTATACATTACATCATCATTGCATATCATATTTTTATTGCATTTTGGCTTGATCCTAAAAATTCTGCGAAACTCAAGGACCCACGGAGAGAGTTGGGGATTTCATATTTTTCATATTTGAGTTTTCTCAAATTTTGAAAAGAGGATCGTTTGATTTTAATTATTTTCTCTTTGAATATTTCCTTTATGAAAATAAAGAGAGGGGATAAAATGACTTCCCCAAAATAAAGAAATATTGGAGACTTAATAATAAAATCAAATAAGAATTTTATTCGAAGTTTTATCGCTATTTTATTTGAATTAGGAAAAAATGTGTTTTTCAAAATTGCATTATAGTCCCAAATAAATGTTCACTTTGTCCGCTATATTTTTAGAGGACGGGAAAATTTTATTTCAGGATTTTTGGAGTCAGTTTAGTATTTCATTTCTTTGTTTTTCTGTGTGGCAGAATTATTTTTTAGAAAAAAAAGTCAACCGCCTTACCGGGTCGTGTCCGACTAGGACACTGCACCCGGCCGGCCTTTTTAAGGCCGAGGCCCGTGCCTCCCTGTATCCACCCCGCCGCCCATCGCCGGAGCCCGCCGCCGCCGGAGTTTGCCATCGCCGCCGCCGTCTCGATCCGCGAGGTAGCCGTCGGTTTTATTCTAAAAACCGTTCGGTTTTTATACGAAAACCTAGATGCGTTTTTTATTAGATCGGTTTTTTTCGGTTTAGTTATTTAGCAAACGCCCGTAGAGAGCGAACGTTTGTTCCTTAGCCTGTTCATCAGTTTTCTTTTTCCAGGGTTTTTCCGCGATTATTTTTTATCGTGATTTCTGCCCTGATTTTTGTTTTAGTTTATCTTTTCGTTCGTTTATCAGAATCTGGTGATTCAAGCGCCTAGATCTTCGTCTCGAAGCCCTCTTTCTGTTTAACCAACTTGAACAAGATTCTGGTACTGTAAAATTTGACTTAAGTCCAGATTAGTAAATGGACCTTGTTTGTTTCGAAGTTTGAGTTTCGTTGCTTCGTTTGATTTGATTCTTTTTGCAAACCGGAGTTCTTAAGTTGAACTTTCTGGTTAGATCTCTTATTTGAGGTTTACCCGTGCTTCTAGTTGAGTGCTTATTATATGCTTGTTTGTTTGCGATAGAGTACCCGGAGTGCGAAGCGTGCTACTACGAGTCTCTAGGTTTCACTGATCATCAGCAAGGCAAGTAACGCTTTGATCATACCTCTTTACTACCCAGTTTTATTGCATTAGATCAATCCCCAAACAATTGAATGGTTAGGATCTGATTAACTTGTGGGTTTTGAGAAGTAGATGAGGTAGTACCTATTTACCTGTTTATTATCAAACCTATGGGAGTTACTTCTACGTTGCTTATATTGCTATGCTATGCTTGTACACGTGGATTGGGTTTGAGTGTATCCATGACAGATGTGATATTGTTAATTAATGGTTCAACTTAAGGTGGCTACTTAAATACACATCTGGGTGGATTGCTTGTGGGCACCTGGAGAATCCAGTGTTGTCCTAGGATATCCCAGAGGACCCGTGTGATCATCCTACGGTCCGCCACCCAGGCTCAAAGGGATCATAAGATTATTCATGCTAGAAACTTCCATGTGCAGCCACAAGCCAATATAGGCTCTGGCATAGTTGAGTAAGTTGTGTGAAGCTCTTAAAGATGTAGACTAGCAGATGTAGTGGGTTGTAGGTGGTACTGTCTATCCAGAGTAGAGAGTTAATGCTTCAGAAAGACTGTGTCTCGAATCTCCGACCATGGATGTATTCGAGTCTTGTGGGGAAAAGTGCGCAAACCTCTGCAGAGTGTATAAACTAATCATGGTTAGTTGTGTCCCCGGTTATGGACGTCTTGAGTATCTAGTTCTAGGATTATCATGTTGATCTCATCGCTCTTAATATAATTTGATTGGGTTTAATGATGATGCTTAATTGGGATTAAGTTGGAGGAACGTTCTCGATGTTTAACAACCACTATGATAGTTAAATAAAATTTATTCCTTTGTTGTAGGGAAAAATTAGCTTTACGCAAAACTGTAACCATAGAGCTTTCCACCAGCCAAATATGCATGTAGTGATAGCATTTATTCCGTTCATTATTCTCTTGTGTTACATTGCCAACATATTCATGTGCTGACCCGTTTCGGGATGCAACGTTCATGTTGTAGACTTTTCAGACGACGAGTAAGGTGCCATAGGTCATTGTCTTTCACTCAGTGATGCCGTTGGAGTTGATGGAATCACTTTATCTTCCAAGCCTTTCCCTGTTATCGATTTTAGATGGCCTTAAGCCATATTATTGTAATAACTTCTCTTTTGAGACATTCGATGTAATAAGTGTGTGATTGCTACTCTGTTATAAATCCTCAAGTACTATGCATGTTAGCATTACCGATCCAGGGATGCCACTGATGCACAGAGATCAGACTGTTTGAGGTCTGGCCGCTACAAGATGGTATAAGAGCACACGTTGACTGTAGGACACGACCGTTAAGCTAAAACCCTAGATCACTACTCTCTTCACATTTCTGACTGCTCTCCCTTTTCTACTCTTTAGGATGGCGGATGCAAGGAACAAGTTTGCGCAACTGGATAAAGATACACCTTTTGGACGACACTTGAAGGAAGTCACTAGATACCTGAACATCGGAATACCAAGTTTCACTGGGACCTACATCGCCAGTTTACCAGAAGAGGAGCGTTGGATGATTCGAGTTCAAGTTCCAGGAAGGACGTTCATGCCAGTCACTGAGCCCATAGAGTTTTCATTTGATGCACCAACCTGGAGTCTAGGAAAGAGCATGGCAGCCCACATCGCCATGGGACGCATTGGAGAAGTTTACCACAAGGATCTCAAGGATACTATCTACCAGATTTGTGGGCGCCGAGATGAGCAATGGGAGATGATTAGCACCAGGAAGGATAGATCTATTGCAGCTTTCATCCAGGAGTTAAACCAGCACATTCGTCGCCAGGAGAACCAGATGTGCGCAGGCATGATAGATCTGAAGAAGGCAATGACCAAGATCACGGAGCTGGAGGAAGAACTCAAGTCTACACGCGATGGATATGAGGAGGAAATGACAATACTCGTGGAGAAGAATGACGATCTGGCAAGGAAGCTAGGAGTATTCATGGGAGACCCCGTGCCCAGGAGGAGAAGACGACGATTCCACTTGCCCGGAGAACTACATCATCATTGACGACACCGACTCGGACCCCGGCGATAGCGATGATGACTTTGTTGATGAAGCTGGGGCAGACATTATGGAATCTTCCACCGATCAATTTTTCTAGTCGACCACCATATCAGTAGTAGTATTCCCCCATGTATATATCTTACTCCGAGCACTTTTGTAATGATAAGTAGACCGATTGTATGCCCTTGTTTGAATTGATTGAAGTGATATGTTTGTGTTTGCTCATGTGCATATGGGTAGTGTTTTCCCTCTGGACCTCATTCTATTCTGTTTTCTCACCTTTTCTAAACCCATTAGATGCCTCCAAGACACGACAATGGATTTTCTTTCCCACTTGAGCTCACTCAGTTGATCCAGCAGTAGAATACATTGATGTAGATACTAGTCCAGAATCAGAATCAGGGGAACAACAATAACAACAACCCACCACCACCTGTTGATCACTTAGCCCGTTTTCTAAGGCTGAATTCGCCGGTGTTCTCCAGTAGCACCGAGCCGATAGTTACAGATGATTAGCTCTGCAAGATTGGAAGGGAGTTGACCATTGCAGGATGCACAAATGCGGAGAGAATGCGTTTTGTCGCACATCAGCTTGATGGACCCGCAGCATCATGGTGGGAGAATTTCACAACCACTTACCCCATCGACACTGTCACATGGGACCAGTTTTAGCAAGCTTTTCGCACTGCCCATGTTTCAGCAGGAGCTATGGCCATGAAGAAGCGTAATTTTTGCAATTTGCACCAAGGAGGACGCATAGTGGGCCAGTATGTGGATGATTTTAGTAAGCTAGCACGTTATGCCCCAGATGACGTTGCTACGGATGCAGCTAAGCAGGAGAAGTTTCTGGAAGGACTGAATGATGAGCTAAGCATGCATTTGATGGTGGCAACCTTCAACAACTACCAGGAGTTGGTAGATAGAGCTCTCATGATTGAAGGGAAGCGGCAGCAGATTGACAACCGCAAGAGGAAGTATGGGAAAGGGAAGTATAATTCGGGAGCTCAGCAGAGACCCCGTTTTACCCCGAACTCGGGAGGACCCCTTCAACATAACCATGGAAGTCACAATCACAATGGAGGGAGTTCGCATAACCATAGTGGCCCCAAGAACGGGAATGGTAATGGAGGAATCAACGGGCAGAACCATTCCAACCCAGCAACGCCCGCCAAGAAGGATCTAAGTCACATTACTTGTTTCAAGTGCAGGAAGAATGGACATTATGCCATGGAGTGTTCTGAATCAAAGAATAGGAACGACAATGGAAGCGCTGGGAAGAAGCCCAACCCTTTCAACAGGGGACAAGTGAACCACGTGAACGTGGAGGAAGTTGAAGCGCAACCCGATGCAGTAATAGGTAAGTTTTTGGTTAAGTCATTTACTGCAATCGTTCTTTTTTATACTGGTGCATCGCATTCATACATTTCAAGGCGATTTGTGGATAAGTTTAAACTGCCAACCCAAGCCCTTAGGTCACCCATGTTAGTAACCTCGCCAGGAGCAGATTATATGACTAGCCTATGGTGTGATCGGTTACCATTAAGGATTGGTAACTACGTGTTTCCCTCAGACCTAATAGTATTGGAGTCACAAGGACTAGATGTGATATTAGGCATGGATTGGTTATCAAAGTATGGAGGGAACATTGACTGCGCCAGTAAGTAGATTTTGCTTACCACCCCAGAAGGAAGGAGGATCAAGTATGTATCCCGGCATGTGCCGAATAGGACTCAAGTGAATTCCTTATCAGGAGTTGTACAGGAGGAAGTACCAGTTGTGAAGGATTTCCCTGATGTATTTCCAAAAGAGTTGCCAGGCATGCCACCGGATAGAGACATCGAGTTTTCGATTGAGCATTTGCCAGGCACATGGCCAATATCTAAGAGACCGTACATGATGCCCGCTAAGGATTTGGAGGAAATTAAGAAGCAGATTAAGGAGTTACTGAATAAAGGCTATATTCGCCCAAGTTCGTCTCCTTGGGGATCACCAGTGCTTCTAGTGGAGAAGAAGGATGGATTATTGAGAATGGTTGTTGATTATCGAGGATTGAATGAAGTAACAATAAAGAACAAGTACCCATTGCCGATGATCAATGATTTTTTGACCAGTTGCAAGGAGCTAAAGTATTTTCCAATATCGATCTGTGATCAGGGTACCACCAGCTGAAGATTCGAGAGCAAGATATACCTAAGACAGCTTTTACCTCAAGGTACGGGCTATATGATTATACTGTTATGTCATTTGGACTAACTAATGCACCTGCCTATTTCATGAACATGATGAATAAGGTCTTTATGGAGTTTTTGGATAAGTTCGTCGTGGTGTTCATTGACGATATTCTGGTATACTCGAAGAATGAAGAGGAGCATAAGGAGCATTTGTGTTTGGTACTTGGGAAGCTAAGAGAACATCAGTTATATGCCAAGTTCAGCAAGTGTGAGTTTTGGTTGAAGTAAGTTGGATTCCTCGGACATGTTATATCCGGAGAAGGAATAGCAGTAGACCCTACCAAGGTTGTCACTGTGACAAATTGGGAAGCACCCATGTCAGTTGGAGAGATCCGGAGTTTTCTTGGACTCGCAGGATGCTACAGGAGGTTCATTGAGAATTTCTCGAAGATTGCAAAACCCATGACGGAGTTGTTGAAGAAGGACACCAAGTTCAAATGGACTGGGGAATGTGAGGCCAGTTTTCAAGAGTTGAAGAAACGTTTGGTTACAACCCCAGTGTTGATTCTTCCAGATCAACGCAAGGATTACCAGGTGTATTGCGACGCTTCTCGTCGAGGACTTGGAGCAGTTCTTATGCAGGAGGTAAGAGTTGTTTCATATGCCTCACGACAGCTTAAACCCCATGAGTTGAATTATGCTACCCATGATTTGGAGTTAGCAGCTGTAGTGCATGCGTTGAAGACATGGAGACATTTTCTCATCGTAAACCATTGTGAGGTGTACACGGATCACAAGAGTTTGAAGTATATCTTAACGCAGAAGGAGTTGAATCTCAGGCAGAGGAAATGGTTGGAGCTCATTAAGGACTATGATACGAAGTTGCATTATCATCCCAGAAAGGCTAACGTAGTAGCCGATGCGTTGAGCTGCAAGAGTCATGTCAATACACTCATGACCGAAGAGTTACCCAAGGAGTTAGTAGAGGATCTTTGTGAGCTATGTTTGGAAATAGTTCCGAGAGGTTATGTAGCAGCATTGGAGATTCAGTCTACTTTGATGGATAAGATCCGAGAATCTCAGAAGATGGACAAGGAGATTGCTAAGATAAAGGAAATGATGAGCAAAGGAAAGGCTAAAGGATTTCGTGAGGATGAACATGATACCTTATGGTTTGAGGACCGCATATATGTGCCTAATGATCCAGAGATCAGGAAGTTGATTCTGCAGGAGGCCCATGATTTGCCTTATTTGATTCACCCAGGAAATACCAAGATGTATCTGGATTTGAAGGATAGTTTCTGGTGGACCGGAATGAATAAGGATATTGTGGAGTATGTAGCAGTTTGTGATGTATGTCAGAGAGTGAAGGCAGAACATCAGAAGCCAGCTAGATTGTTACAGCCATTGATGATACCCGAATGGAAGTGGGATAAGCTAGGTATGGATTTTATCACGGGATTGCCCAGGACTCGTTCAGGCTATGACTCGATATGGGTTGTAATCGATCGTTTGCCGAAGGTAGCTCATTTCATCCCAGTGAAGACCACTTACACCAGTGCTAAGTTGGCAAAGATATACATGACCAGGATTGTATGTGTAAATGGAGTTCCGATGACCATTTTATCAGATAGAGGAACCCAGTTTACCTCAAAGTTTTGGAATCAGTTGCATGAGACTTTCATCCACAAACGGATGGGCAGACTGAGAGATTCAATCAGATTCTGGAGGACTTGTTGAGGGCTTGTGCGCTATACATCCTTTCATCCACAGACGGATGTGCAGACTGAGAGAGTCAATCAGATTCTGGAGGACATGTTGAGGGCTTGTGCGCTATACAATGGATCTAGTTGGGACGACAATTTGCCATATGCAGAGTTCTCTTACAACAACAGCTATCAAGCCAGTTTGAAGATGGCCCCTTTCGAAGCATTGTACGGAAGGAGGTGCAGGACACCGTTGTTATGGGATGAAGTTCGAGACCGTCAGTTGTTTGGACCATATTTGATTAAATAGTCTGAAGAGAAGGTTAAACTGATTCGCGATAGACTCAAGGTAGCCCAGTCCAGGAAGAAGAGCTATGCGGATTCTAAACGCAAGGAGATAGTTTACAGAGTAGGAGACAGAGTGTATCCTCGTGTGTCCCCACTTCGAGGAGTTAAGCGTTTTGGAGTTAAGGGAAAGTTAGCATCATGTTTTGTGGGACCATACAAGGTTTTGGAACGTATGGGAGAAGTTGTTTACAAGTTGGAATTGCCCGAAGGATTGTCAGGAGTTCACGATGTGTTCCACGTTTCTCAATTGAAGAAGTGCCATGCAGAGATGGCTGATATACCTCTGAGAGATACAGTGCCACCGGAAGCGATTCAGTTGGATAGCGATTTGACCTACGAGGAGAAACCAGTGAAGATTCTCGAGTTTGCCAGCCGAGTCACACGCGGTAAGGTTATCAAGTTCTACAAAGTTTAGTGGAGCCACTATACCGAGGATGAAGCCGCCTCGGAACGAGAGGAAGACCTATGGAAGGATCACCCTCACCTATTTTCTAGCCAACCCGAATCTCGAGGGCGAGATTCATATTAAGGGGGGTAGGTTTGTAACATCCCAAATTTTCAATTTGAAATGTTATACATTAGATCACCATTGCATATCATATTTTTATTGCATTTTGGCTTGATCCTAGAATTCTACGCAACTCAAGGACCCACAGAGAGAGTTGGGGATTTCGTAATTTCATATTTGAGTTTTCTCAAATTTTGAAAAGAGGATCGTTTGATTTTAATTATTTTCTCTTTGAATATTTCCTTTATGAAAATAAAAGAGAGGGGATAAAATGACTTCCCCAAAATAAAGAAATATTGGAGATTTAACATTAAAATAAAATAAGAATTTTATTCGGAGTTTTATCGCTATTTTATTTGAATTAGGAAAAAATGTGTTTCTCAAAATTCCATTATAGGCCCAAATAAATGTTCACTTTGTCCGCTATATTTTTAGAGGATGGGGAAAATTTATTTCAGAATTTTTGGAGTCCGTTTAGTATTTCTTTTCTTCATTTTTCTGCGCGTCAGAATTTTTTTTTAAAAGTCAACCGCCTTACCGGGCCGTGTCCGACTAGGACACTGCACCCGGCCGGCATTTTTAAGGCTGGGGCCCGAGCCGCCCCAGCCCCAAACCCTAGCGCCCCGCCCCGCCTCGATATCCGCGCAGCCGCCGCCGGATTCGCCACGCCATCGCCGCCGGATTCGCCGCTATCGCGCCGTCTCGCCGCCGCCGCCCGCCGCCGACCCCGTCGCCGCCGATGCCGGAGTTCGCCGCCGCCGCCGTCGTCCCGTTCCACGAGGTAGCCGTCGGTTTTATTCTAAAAACAGTTCGGTTTTTATACGAAAACCTAGATGCGTTTTTTATTAGATCGCTTATTTCGGTTTAGTTATTTAGCAAACGCCCATTCGTAGGTTCATTTTAACGAATGGTTTTCACCCATTAACCGCAGACATCGAACGTTTGTTCGTTAGCCTGTTCGTTAGTTTTCTTTTTCCAGGGTTTTTCCGCGATTATTTTCGATCACAATTTGTGCCCTAATTTTCGTTTTAGTTTATCTTTTCGCTCGTTTATCGGAATCAGGCGATTCAAGCGCCTAGATCTTCGTCTCGAAGCCCTCTTTCTGTTTAACCAACTTGAACAAGATTTTGGTACTGTAAAATTTGACTTAAGTCCAGATTAGTGAACGGATCTTTTTTCATCCGCAGTTTGAGTTTCTTTGCTTATGGCTTGGTGATGGTGAAGACTAAACACATAGCTACTGGTACAAACCCTCAGCCCTGAGGGTGGATTACTCCCTCCTCATCATGGTGGCCGTCGGGATGACGAAGATGGCCATCGGTCATGGTTTCCCCCTCCGGCGGAGTGCCAGAACGGGGTCTAGATTGGTTTTTCATGGCTACACAGGCTTGCAGCGGCGGAACTTCTAATCTAGGGTTACCCCCGAGGATTTTGGAATATTTGGGAATTTATAGGGTGAAGAGGCGGTGCGGGAGGCCACCGAGGTGGGTACAACCCACCGCGCCCAGGTGGGTTGTGCCCCCCTCGGGGCACCCCTATGGTACTTCTTTGGCCCACTAGATGTCTTCTGGTCCAAGAAAAATCTCCGAAAAGTTTCGCTGCGTTGGGACTCAGTTTGGTATTAATTTTCTGCGAAGTAAAAAACAAGCAAAAAACAACAACTGGCACTGGGCACTATGTCAATAGGTTAGTCCCAAAAATGATATGAAGTTGCTATAAAATGATTGTAAAACATCCAAGAGTGATAATATAACAGCATGGAACAATCAAAAATTATAGATATGTTGGAGACGTATCATCCACCATAAACTCTCATCTCTTGCATTACATTATTTGCCATTTGCCTCTCGTTTTCCTCTCCCCCACTTCTAAAACGTTTTCAGAAAAACAGAAAAAGATTTGCCTTTTTATTTGCCCTTCTTCCGTTCATCTTTTCGTTTGCTTTTTGGTTGCTCGTGTGCTAGATTGCTTGTTTTGCCATCATGGCTAGTCCTTCTAATATTGTTAGTACCCCTGAAAGTGAGATTCTCAATTTTAAACAAAGGGAGGGCCAAAACTTAAAAGATGCTTGGTATAGAATTTGCAATGCTCAAAATAGTTCTACCCGTAAGCAATCTACTACCGCTCTCCTACTTAATTTTTATGTGGGTGTTACTACTTGGTATAGATATGTGGTAGACACCATTACTGGAGGTAATTTCTTGGGGAGCCATACTTTGGATGCTTATAATGCTATGATAGCTTTGGTAGGCTCACCACCACTCATGGTTAATGAAACAGTTTTAACTTTGGAACATGTGATGCAAAGGCTTGATATTATTGATAATAAAATTGCTACAGTGGAGCTCATTGAAAACATGGATAAAAAGGTTCATAATCATATTACTCGATATGGATCTAAGGTAGGAGTCACTTTAAAGAATCTAAGGGTAAAAGAATCTAAGATAGATCAAGATTCTACTAGAATTGGAAATCTAGAAGATATTAACAACTTGGGTTCCGCTTTTGCCTCTGTTAAAACTACCCCAAATTTTCCTCCTACTAAAGCTACCAAGTTCATTTATGTTCCTAAAAATAAGGGTGAATCTTCTAGTAAAGGAGATGAAGATCTTAAGATGATAAGTGTTCACCCTAACTTTATGAATATTATTAAGGAACCAATTGCTACAAGTGAATTTATTGATTTCTTGCCTAGGAGTGTAATTATTAATAAAATCAAAGAAACTCCCAGGGGTTATAAGTGTGCAATTGAGGAATTGCATACCAAATATGACAATACCTGGATCTATGTTTTATGCCTAGCTAGGGGCGTTAAATGATAGCGCTTGTTGGGAGGCAACCCAATTTTATTTTTATGTTTTTCTGTTTTTGGTTTTGTTTTTTTAATAAATACACATTATTACCTCTGTAGTAATTGTGTTTTGGTGTTTCAATTAGTGTTTGAGCCAGGTAAGACCTTTGGGATGGCTTACGGTGATAGTTGATTTGATCTTGCTGGAAAAACAGAAACTTATGCGCTCAGTAAAACAATTTTCGCAAATCACAGAAACATGCTTTTGATCTGAATTTTTTACACAAGATTCAAATTTCCCAGGTTGTCCTAATTTTTCAGAATTTTTGGAGTTACAGAAGTACACAAAGTTTACAGATTGCTATAGACTGTTCTATTTTTGACAAATTCTGTTTTCTATGTGTTGTTTGCTTATTTCATGAATCTATGGGTAGTATCGGGGGGTATGTGTTGGGAAACGTTGCATGGAAAACAAAAAAATTCTACGCACATGCAACATTTATCCAAGGAGATGCATAGCAACGAGAAGGGAGAGTGTGTCTACGTACCCACGTAGACCGTAAGCGGAAGCGTTTCACAATGTGGTTGATGTAGTCGAACTTCTTAGCGCTTCAACCGATCAAGTACCGAACGCATGACACATCCTTGTTCTGCACACATTCAGCTCGGTGATGTCCCTCACCTTCTTGATCGAACAAGACATCGAGGTAGTAGATGAGTTCCGTCAGCACGACGGCGTGGTGACGGTGATGGTGTCTCGAAACGATGAACTGTAGCAACGGTGCATACTCACGGAGAACACTTTTACCTTGAAATTTAGAGAAGGGATCATCTTATAATTCTACGGCCGTACTAAGAAAAATAAGATGCATAAAAGATAAACATCACATGCAATCACATATGTGACATGATATGGCCATCATCATATCGTGCTTTTGATCTCCATCTCCAAAGCATCGTCATGATCTCCATCGTCACCTGCTCGACACCTTGCTCTCCATCATTGCGTCATGGTCATCTCACCAACTATTGCTTCTACAACTATTGCTAACGCATAGTGATAAAGTAAAGAAATTACATGGCGTTTGCATTTCATACAATAAAGAGACAACCATAAGGGTCCTGACGGTTGCCGATAACTTATGAAACATGATCATCTCATACAATAACGTTTATCACATCATGTCTCGACCATATCACATCACAACATGCCCTGCAAAAACAAGTTAGACGTCCTCTACTTTGTTGTTGCAAGTTTTACGTGGCTGCTACGGGCTTCTAGCAAGAACCATTCTTACCTACGGCAAAAACCACAATGGTGATTCGTCAAGTTTGCTGTTTTAACCTTCTTAAAGGATTGGTCGCATTCAAATTTGATTCAACTAAAGTAGGAGACACAGATACCCGCCAGCCACCTTTATGCAAAACTATTGCGTGCCAGTCCGTGGAACCAGTCTCATGTGCGTGGACATGTAAGGTTGGTCCAGGCCGCTACATCCCACAATACTGCCGAATCAAAATAAGACGTTGGTGGTAAGCAATAGGACTTATCACCGCCCACAACTTGTTGTGTTCTACTCGTGCATATCATCTACGCATAGACCTGGCTCATGATGCCACTGTTGGGAAACGTTGCATGGAAAACAAAAAAAGTTATACGCACACGCAAGATATATCCATGGAGATGCATACCAACAAGAAGGGGAGAGTGTGTCTACGTACCCTCGTTGACCATAAGCGGAAGTGTTTCACAACACGGTTGATGTAGTCGAACTTCTTCGCGCTTCAACCGATCAAGTCCCGAACGCACGACACCTCCGCATTCTGCACACGTTTAGCTCGGTGACGTCCCTGGACTTCTTGATCTAGCAAGACGTCGAGGTAGTAGACGAGTTCCGTCAGCACGACGGCATGGTGACGGTGATGGTGAAGTGATCTCTCCAGGGCTTCGCCTAAGCACTACGAAAATATGACCAGGGGTTTAAACGGTGGAGGGGGGCACCGCACACGGCTAACAATTGATCTGGGTGTGCTAGGCGCCCCCTCCCACATATACATAGGTGGGAGGGGGAGGGGAGGCAGCCTGGTGATACGTCTCCAACGTATCTATAATTTTTTATTGTTCCATGCTGTTATATTATCATTCTTGGATGTTTTACAATCATTTTATAGTCATTTTATATCATTTTTTGGTACTAACATATTGACATAGTGCCAAGTGCAAGTTGCTGTTTTCTGCCTGTTTTTTACATTGCAGGAAATTAATACCAAACGGAGTCCAAACGCAGCGAAACTTTTTGTGATTTTTTTGGACTAGAAGACATCCAGTGGGCCACAGAAGCACCTGGGGGCTGCTTCGAGGGGAGCACAAACCACCAGGGCGCGCCGCCCAGGTGGGTTGTGCCCACCTCGGGAGCCTCCCGTGCCGCCTCTTTGTTCTATAAATACCACAATATTCCAGAAACCCTAGAGGAGTCGAAGAAAATCAATTCCAGCCGCCGCAAGTTCCAGAACCACCAGATCCAATCTAGATACCCTCACGGAGGGGTTCATCATGCCCATTGGTGCCTCTCCGATGATGCGTGAGTAGTCTTTTGTAGACCTACGGGTCCATAGTTAGTAGCTAGATTGCTTCCTCTCTCCCTTTTGATTCTCAATACAATGGTCTCTTGGAGATCCATATGATGTAACTCTTTTGCGGTGTGTTTGTTGGGATCCGATGAACTTTGAGTTTATGATCAGATCTATCTTTTTATCCATGAAAGTTATTTGAGTCTTCTTTCTTCTCTTATATGCATGATTGCTTATAGCCTCGTACGTATTTCTTCTCCGATATTTGGGTTTTGTTTGGCCAACTTGCTATATTTATCTTGCAATGGGAAGAGGTGCTTTGTGATGGGTTCGATCTTACGGTGCTTGATCCAAGTGATAGAAGGGGAACCGACACATATGTATCGTTACCATTAAGGATAACAATATGGAGTATATTTCTACATAAATATATCTTGTCTACATCATGTCATCATTCTTATTGCATTACTCTATTTCTCCATGAACTTAATACACTAGATGCATGTTGGATAGCGGTCGATGTGTGGAGTAATAGTTGTAGATGCATGCAGGAGTTGGTCTACTAATATTGGACATGACGCCTATGTAATGATCATTGCCTGGATATCGTCATGATTATTTGAAGTTCTATCAATTGCCCAACAGTAATTTGTTCACCCAATGTTTGCTATTTTTCTCGAGAGAAGCCACTAGTGAAACCTACGGCCCCCGGGTCTCTTCTTTATTATATTTGCCTTTGCGATCTATTTTCCTTTGCTTTTATTTTTAGATCTATTAAACCAAAAATACAAAATTACCTTGCTACACTTTATTTTATTTGGCATTTGATCTATCAATTTATTACAACTCTCTCACGTCCGTTTGCCGAATTATGTCACTGTTACCCAAAAGGGATTGACAACCCCTTTAATACGCCGGGTTTCAAGTATTTGTTATTTGTGTGCAGGTGCTGTTTACGTAGTGTTGCTTGGTTCTCCTACTGGTTCGATAACCTTGGTCTCATCACTGAGGGAAATACCTACCGTCGTTGTGCTGCATCATCCCTTCCTCTTTGGTGAAATACCGACGTAGTTCTAGAAGACATCAAAAGGAATTTCTGGCGCCATTGCCGGGGAGACATCATCAACATCTACCAGGTTCCTAATCACAAATCTCATCTCCTCGCAATTTACATTATTTGCCATTTGCCTCTTGTTTTCCTCTCCCCCACTTTACAAAAATTTGCCGTTTTATTCGCCCTCTTTTTCGTTCGCTGTTTTCTTGTCGGATCTATTTCTGAGTGCAATCTTGTTGCGTGGTCACAATGACTCAAGAGAAGAGCAAATTGTGTGATTTCTCCAATACTAAAAACAATGATTTTATTGGCACTCTGATTGCTCCTCTCGCCACTAGTGCGGAGTCTTGTGATATTAATACTTCTTTGCTAAATCTTGTTGTGAAAGATCAATTTTCTGGTACTCCTAATGAGGATACCGCGTCCCATCTTAACACATTCGTGTAACTATGCGATATGCAAAAGAAAAAAGATGTTGACAATGATGTTGTGAAGATGAAATTATTTCCTTTTTCTTTGCCAGATCATGGAAAAATTTGGTTTTCTTCCTTGCCTCGCAATAGTATTGATTCTTGGGATAAGTGCAAGGATGCTTTTATTACTAAGTATTTTCCACCCACAAAAATTATTTCCCTTAGAACCCAGATCATGAATTTCAAGCAACTTGAACATGAGCATGTTGCACAATCTTGGGAAAGGATAAAAATGATGCTAAGGAATTGCCCAACTCATGGGTTAAATCTTTGGATGATCATACACAAAATTATGCGGGGTTTAATTTTGTCTCTTGTAATCTTTTAGGTTCCATCGTGGGTGGTACTTTTATGGAAATTACTTTGGGTGAAGCCACAAAATTGCTTGATAATATTATGGCAAATTATTCGCAATGGCATACCGAAAGAGCTCCTACTAGTAAAAAAGTTAATTTGGTTGAATATATTTCTTCTTTGAGTGAAAAAGTTGATGCTCTTATGAAATTGGTTGCTAGTAAAAGTGCTCCTATTGATTTTAATGATGTGCCTTTGTCTACTCTGATTGAGAAAAATAGTGATGCCATATATGTGAATTTTATCTCGTGAAACATTTTCAATAACAATGCTTATAGAGGTAATTTTAATCCTAGGCCTTTTCCTAGTAATTCCTCTAATAATTATGGTAATTCCTATGGTAATCCCTCTCATAATAATAATAGGAACACCTCTGATCTTGATAATAATATTAAAGAATTTATCAACACTCAAAAGGTTTTCAATGCTACAATGGAAGAAAAGTTGAATAAGATTGATGATTTGTCTAGAAGTGTTGATAGAATTTCTCATGATGTGGAGAATCTCAAGATGAAAAATTTTGTGCCTAAGGTTGAGGAATCAATTAAAGCTCTTTATGTTTCTACGGATGAAAGTAAGAAAAGAACCGCTATGCTTAGAGCTAAAAGAGAATTTTTAGAAAAAGCATTTTCTAGTGATTTATTTCACAAAAGTGATAAAGACCTTAAAATGATTGGTGTTTCTTCTATTGATTCCTTGTTTAGTAAAATAATATTGATGAAAAAGGGACTGGAGAAGAGTCAACTTTAGCTAGATGGTGTCCCGATAATTCGAAGGGTGAAAATCTTGTTGAGAAAATTGATAAAAGTGGGTTTGAAGAGGTCAAAACTTTAACTAGTGATGTGCCCACTCTTTTGGATTACAAAGACTTTAATTATGATAGTTGCTCTCTGATTGATTGTATTTCTTTGTTGCAATCCATGATGAATTCACCCCATGCTTATGAACAAAATAAAGCTCTTACTAAACATATCGTTGAGGCTTTGATGAAAGCTTTGGAAGAAAAATTCCGAATTAGAAGTTTCAATTCCTAGAAAATTACATGATGAGTGGGAACCTACTACCAAATTCAAGATTAAAAATTATGAGTGTTTTTCTTTATTTGAATTGGGTGCTAGTGTTTCGAAAATTCTAAAATCTTTATGTGATATGCTTGATCTTACCGATATTGAAGAATGCTCTTTAAATTTGCACTTGGCGGATTCTACTATTGAAAAGCCTATGGGAAGAATTAATGATGTTCTTATTCTTGCAAATAGGAATTATGTGCCCATAGATTTTATTTTTCTTGATATTGATTGCAATCTTTCTTGTCCAATTATTCTTGGTAGACCGTTTTTACGTACTATTGGTGTCGTGATTTATATGAAAGGAGGTAATATTAAATTTCAATTTCCACTAAGGAAGGTTATGAAACACTTCCCTAGAACAAGAATTAAGCCACCATATGAATCAATCATGAGGGCATCTTATGGATCTAGAAACAAAGATGACAAAACTTAGATCCTTGCTTTATGCCTACCTAGGGGCGTAAAACGATAGCCCTTGTTGGGAGGCAACCCAATGAATAAAATTTATTTTTGTCTTTTGCATTCTGTTCTTGAGCGTTTGCACAATTATGCTACTGTTATGATTGTGTTTTTTGTGTTTTAGTTAGTGTTTGTGCCAAGTAAAGCCTTTAGGATCATATTGGGTGATAGTAGTGTAAGTGCACCTAGTGCCCCTTAGTGATTTTGGTGGATTGAAGACTTATAGGTTAAGGAACTAATGCATTTGTGAGTGTACACAGGTCTATAAGTCTATGAGGAATTTGATATTTACAGAGAAAGTCGACCCCTAGAATGAAGTTCTTCAACTGAAGACTTTGATATTCTGAAGACTTTCTGAAGACTTTGAAAGTGAAGAAATTGGTGTGACCTTGAAGACTTGGTATTCATTTGAGGAACATGAAGCGTGAAGACTTTTGTTTTCGTAGTTTCATTTTCTCTTTCTTGAGTCATAGGAAACACCGTACTGTTAAAGGGGTCGAGGAAATACTAAGGAAAAATTTCCATGTGATGCTCAACTCAAAATCCTACACCTACCAATCCCTTCGAGTGAAGCCTTTGGAAATCTCATACAGTTCAGTCAATTTCTTGATGTGATGAGACGAAGTTCTTCGGTCATTGAGGAATTTGTTCGACCGAGGAGTTAGGAATTCGCCAAAGTCAGATTGCCTACACAAGTGAGGAACATGATAGCCCCGAGGAATTTGAGATTCAAATTTCCGACCGTTCTGTGTCTTCTTGCCAACCTGTCCCAAAATATCTTATCCACCTAACGGTCATATCATTGAAGGGCATTTATGTCTTATCATGTCGGTCTGCTCCCTAGGCTATAAATAGCCGCCCCTACAACCACTAGCTGGTTGGCTGCTCTGAGAGAACTTGACACTTGTCATTTGAGAGCAACCCATCCTCTGAGGACTTTGAGCAAAAATCATCGAGTGAGGAAAACCCCCAAAAACCAAACCCCTACAAACCCAAAGTGATTGAGCATCACTGAAGAAATTGATCCTGCGTGGATCCGACGCTTGTTACCTTTGAAGACTGTGCTTCTTCCAGACGGTTAGGCGTCATGGTTTAGAGCATCCAAGAGGAATTGTGGATCGCCGAGTGACCAAGTCTGTGAAGGTTTGGAAGTCGCCTGAAGACTTACCACGAGTGATTGGACGAGGTCTGTGTGACCTTAGTTCAAGGAGAATACGGTGAGGACTTGGTGTCCTGAGCTGCGTGCTCAGCGACTGGGTGTCCGGGACTGTGTGTCCTCGAGTTTAAATACTCAGCGGCTCCAACCAGACGTACAACTGAGACAGCAGTTGGAACTGGTCTACCAAATCATTGTCTTCACCAACCTAACTGGTTCTATTTCCTCAACCCTTCCATTTATGTGTTGAGTGTTTGTTCATATATGTGTTTGAAGACTTTGACCGAAGAATTTCTCAATTTCCTCAGTTCAATTTCTTCAGTCTGTTTGTCTTCAGCTTGTGTTATCCTGTGATTACGCTTTCTGTACTCTGTGCTAGTCTTCATTTCATCATGATGACCATGCATGTATTCTGTTATGCTTACTTCTGAGTACTTATTCCGCTGCAAGTAGTTCTTCGCTAAGGAATTTCCTCACCGGAAAATTCCTCAGTGAAGAATTCATAAAAATCGCCTATTCACCCCCCTCTAGTCGATATAACGCACTTTCAATTGGTATCAGAGCAAGGTACTCCCTTGTTCTGTGTGATTTTGGTTTAACCACCTGGAGTTTTAGTTATGTCGACCGCAGGTATGATCAAGGTCTCAGCAGGGTGTCCTACCTTTGATGGGATGGACTATCCTTACTAGAAGAACAAGATGCGAATGCATCTTGAAGCAATTGACAACGATCTCTGGTATGTTGTGGAAAATGGTGTTCCCTTAGTCACACCTTCTCTGAATGCTGCTGATGTGAAGAGATTCAAGCAACTCGATTCTCAAGCGAAGAATATCATATGTGGCCATCTGAGCAAAGGTCAATATGGAAGAGTGAGTGCTTTGGAATCTGCCAAGCTCATCTGGGACAGGTTGTCCAAAGTGAATGAAGGAGTCTCAACTCAGCGTGACTCTCGAGTTGATGTTCTTCGGAATCTCTTCAACCACTTCAAAAGACTCGACAACGAAAATGTTCAACAAACCTTCGATCGCCTCACTGACATCTCAAATGAGCTTCAAGCACTTGGCGCCACTGACATCACCGACCATGAGGTGGTGAAGAAATTGTTAAGATCGCTTGATTCCTCATTTGATACTCTGGCACTGATGATACAAGAGCGTGCTGACTACAAGTCACTTGATCCTGCTGATATCCTAGAGAGGATAAATACTCATGAGTTCCAGCTTGCTGAAAAGAGAGATCTCTATGGTTCTAGCTATGGAAAAACGCGTGCCCTGAAGGCCAAGGTTGTGTCTGAATCTGAGTGTGAAGACTCTGGCAGTAGCCTTGGAGATCCTGAAGAATTAGGCCAGGAGCTAGCACTGCTCATGAAGAAATTCCAGAAGTTCTCAAGACGTGGTCGATTTGGAAAATCCTCAAGGAGCAGTGATTCCTCATCCAGTGACTATAAGAGAAGACTTTGTCACAAGTGCAAGAAACCTGGTCACTACATCCAAGATTGTCCTCAGTGGGAAAAGGAATTAAAGAAGAAGAAACACAAGGATTACAGTTATGATGACGCGAAGAAGAAGAAGAAATCATTGAAATCTTCATCATCAAAATCCTCAAAGCCTTCTTCTCACAAGAAGAGCAGCTCCAAAAAGGCTCGGGCATTCATTGGCAAGGAAATGGACTCTGAAGCTGAATCTGAGGAACATGAGGAAGAGGAGGCATCAGAAGAATCTGAGTCTGGTGTGGCGAGTCTAGCTCTCGCTACTGCCTTCATCAGCAAGTCCATCTTCAATTCTGAAGAAAATGACCTCACCAACAATGCTGATGAAGACAGTGATGACTACGCTCCCACCTATTGCTTCATGGCAAAGGGTGCCAAGGTACTCAAATATACCTCCTCTGAATCTAGTGAAAATGAATCTGATGATGATCTAAAGCCCAGTTACTCAAAACTTGCTAAGATTGCTGTAAAACAACAAAGGGCTTTGGAAAAGGTTCAAAACATGCTAGATAAGAGTGATGATATGTTAGGTGAAGAAATGGATCGCACTAAAATACGATGAAAATCTTGAGACTTGATCTAGGTTTGATAACCTTCAAGGTCATCATAACACTCTCTTATCTGATCATGAGAAACTTTCTTATGAATTTCTTCAAAGAAAGCAAGACCTTGAGAAGCTAAGAGTGAGTTATGAAGATCTTCAGAAGGAGCGCGATTCATTACTTGCTCAACAAATCAGCGCTTCTCAAGAAGAATTTTTCCTCCATGCTGAAAGTGCATTGAACATGAATCTGCTAATTCTTCACCTGAATGTTCAAATGCTTCAACTGTTACAAATTCTTCACCTGCCTCTGCTATCACTAATTCCTCATCTGAGGACATTGCTAGTATCACTAACGATGCAGGGCTGAAGGAATTGTACATGACAGGCATGTGCAAAAGCCTCAAAGGGCATCAGACTCTTTGTTATGTGCTTAAAAAGCAGATCCTCAACAGGAACCCTAGGAAAGAGGGTATTGCCTTTGAGAGGAAACTCAATGCTGATGGAACATATTGGAAGCCTGAGCAGTATCCCAAAACCTCATGGGTTGCTGCAAAGGGACCTCCAGTTGATCCATCTAACTTATCTGGCTTTACATGCGAATCTCCTCATTCTTCTAATGAGTCATTTGACTCCAACTATAAACTGTTCAAAAATCAGAATGGTGAAGTATTTGCTAGATATGTTGGCACTAACTGCAGGAACGGTTACCCTATGAAGAAAATCTGGGTTCCCAAGAAGTGCCTTGAAATTCTTCAGGTGAATGTCCTCATGACACCACCTGTGAAGAATAGGAGCCCCAGATCAAATTCTTCATATGGACCAAATTCTTCATACGGATCCAAGTCCTCATACGGACCAAATTCCTCACGTGGATCAAATTCCTCAAAAGGATCAAAGTCCTCATATGATTATCATCGTGCTAACAACTCTGTTTCGCAGGGTAGAGCTAAGGGCTATGAATATGTGCATTATTCTTCAAATCAATATGTTCATAAGTCCTCGAAGAATTTCTCTGCTTATTCATATGCTTACCCTAACCCCTCTTATGTGAAACGAAATGGATTGGCCTCTATGCCACCATTCTCGTATGGTGCTCGCAGAGTGATGAACTCTTTGCCACCCCTTGAGATGTGGGTGGTGAAGAAAAGAACTAATCTCTTCTGCAGGGTCAGGTCTCGGGCGTGCCTTAACGTCTGAAGAATTTCTTTGGGGACTGATTTAAATTGCTCGAAAGGACGCAGCTAATCATGATGAAATGAACTTTCATTTCACACGTCCTCATCTTGCTTATCTGAATCTTGGTGATGAAATTCATCGATGAACTTGATATCATATTCTTCAGCGATGAAGTATATGAGATCGTAAGTTGTACTAATTCATCTGTAGGATGATCAACCCAAAGCCACCGAGTGGGTTCTCGATAGTGGATGTACAAATCACATGATTGGTGACAAGAATCTATTGATGGATGCTCCCTTATCATCGTCACATCTGAAGCATATCATCTCTGCGACAAAGGCAAAAGCCGGTATTGGGTCTTGGTAAGGTTGCGATCTCTAAGGACATACACATGGACAAAGTCATGCTTGTTGAGTCCTTAGGATACAACCTCATGTCGATCTCAATGCTTTGTGATCTTGATATGGTTGTTATCTTTGGCAAATATCGTTGTGTTGTGATTATGGAAGCTGACAATTCCAAAGTCTTCGAAGGCTTTAGGAGAGGAAACTTGTATATTGTTGACTTCTCTACAGGACCACAACCAGCCGTGTGCTTACTTGCAAAAGCTTCAGAAGACTGGCTATGGCATCGGCGACTTGGTCACGCAGGCATGAGGAATTTACTGCGCTTGCAAAGAAGAAGCATGTCATTGGCATTGAGAATGTCAAATTCCTCAAGGATCACTTGTGCGGAACTGTGAAGCTGGAAAAATGACCAAGGCCAAGCATCCAGTGAAGACTATCATGACCACTACTCGTCCCTTCGAATTGCTTCACATGGACCTCTTTGGTCCCAATCATTACTCATCTGTCGTTAATGATGCATCCCTATATGGCTTTGTTATTGTTGATGATTACTCTCGTTACACATGGGTACACATTGTTACTTACAAAAATCAAGTGCAGGAAGTCTCCAAACGATTTTCCTCGAGGGCTTCAACTAACTTTGGTGTGAAGATCAAGCACATCAGGAGTGACAATGGAACTGAGTTCAAGAATTCCGGTCTTGATGCCTATCTTGATGAACTTGGTATTACTCATGAGTTATCTGCTCCTTATACTCCTCAGCAAAATGGCGTCGTGGAGCGCAAGAACAGAACTCTTGTTGAGATGGCTCGCACTATGCTTGATGAATACAAAACGCCTAGTCGTTTTTGGATTGATGCAATTGATACCGCGTGCCACATCATCAACAGAGTATATCTTCACAAATTCTTCAAAAAGGCTGCCTATGAACTCCTCACTGACAAGAAACCCAATGTAAGTTATTTCAAAGTCTTCGGTGCTAAATGCTGGATTAGAGATCCTCATCACAACTCTAAATTTGCACCGAAGGCACATGAAGGTTCCATGCTCGGTTACGGAAAGGACTCGCACACCTACAGAGTCTTCAACATCACTCTTCACAAGATTGTTGACACTGTAGATGTGCGGTTCGATGAAACTAATGGCTCGCAAAGAGAGCACCTACCTTCGTGTTAGATGAACCAGCACCGAGGAATCTATCAAGTTCAAGGCAAGCGAGGATGTCATTCCTCTTCAAGAAACTGCTGAAGAATTCATTCTGTCTGTGAAGAACGTCGGTGATGCACTGAAGATAATCTTTGAAGACAATGGTGCTGAGGAAAATGATCAAATTCCTCGACGACAACCAGCTCATCCTCGCGTTGCAAAAGAAGTGCAAGTGGAGAAGATCATCGATGACATTAAAGCGCCAGGTCCTCTCACACGCTCAAAAGCTTCACACTTATCTAACTTTTGTGGGCACTATGCTTTTGTCTCTATCATAGAGCCCACTAAGGTAGATGAAGCATTTCTGGAGCCGGAGTGGATTCAGGCTATGCAAGAAGAATTACTTCAGTTCAAACTCAACAATGTCTGGGAACTGGTCAAACGTCCAGATCCTCGCAAGCATAATATCATTGGCACAAAGTGGATCTACCGCAAAAAGCAAGATGAAAATGGCCTTGTGGTGAGGAATAAGGCACGACTAGTAGCTCAAGGCTACACACAGGTTGAAGGAATTGATTTCGATGAAACTTTTGCACCTGTCGCTAGACTTGAGTCTATTCGCATATTACTCGCCTATGCTAACCATCACAATATCACTTTATATCAAATGGATGTGAAAAGTGCATTCCTCAATGGTAAGCTTGAGGAAGAAGTATATGTTGCTCAACCCCCAGGTTTTGAAGATCCAAAGAATCCTGACAAAGTCTTCAAACTTAATAAGGCTCTCTATGGTCTCAAACAAGCGCCACAGGCGTGGTATGATACATTGAAGGAATTCTTCGTGAAGAACGGCTTCACACCCGGTTCACTCGACCCTACTCTCTTTACTAAATCTTATGATGGTGAACTATTTGTGTGCCAAATATATGTTGATGATATTATCTTTGGCTGCACTGACCAACGTTATAGTGATGAATTTTCCTATATGATGAGTGAAGAATATCAAATGTCTATGATGGGAGAGTTGAAATTCTTCTTAGGTCTTCAAATTAAATCAACAACACAATGGCATATTCATATCTCGGAGAAATACCTCAAAGATGTCTGAAGAAATTGGCATGCAAGATTGCAAAGGCGTCAAAATTCCTATGCCCACAAATGGCCATCTATGCATCGATGAAAATGGTATTGACTTGATCACAAGGTATACCGCTCCATGATTGGTTCTTTATTGTACTTATGTGCATCTAGGCCAGATATAATGCTTAGTGTTTGCATGTGTGCCCGATTTCAAGCTACACGAAGGAATCACACCATAAGGCTGTGAAGCATATTCTTGATATCTAGCTCACACACCAACACTAGGATTATGGTACCCCAAGGGCTCTACTTTTGATCTCATTGGATATTTCGACTCGACTATGCTGGTGATCGTGTGGACCGCAAGTCAACATCTGGTACTTGTCATTTCCTCGGACGATCTTTGGTCTGTTGGTCCTCGAAGAAACAGAACTGCGTATCACTGTCTACTGCGGAAGCTGAATACATTGTTGCTGGCTCGTGTTGTGCTCAATTGCTGTGGATGAAGCAGACTCTCAAGGACTATGGCATCAACGTGAAGAATGTGCCTCTCTACTGTGACAATGAGAGTGCCATCAAGATTGCTCACAACCCAGTTCAGCACTCGAAGACAAAGCACATTCAGATTCGTCATCATTTTCTTCATGATCATGTGTTGAAGGGCGACATCTCCATCGAGCACGTGAAGACTGAAGAACAGCTAGCTGATATCTTCACTAAGCCCTTGGATGAGAAGAGATTTAGCAAGTTGCGGTGTGAGCTAAATATATTAGAATCTTCGAATGTTCTTTGAAAAAGACACACATCCTAACACTTATGCAAAATTGATGACTTAGATGTGCAACACATGAAGAAACGTTTTTCTTCAATCAATGAAGAATAACACTCTTAGTGTGAAGAAATTAATGAAGAATTTGATTCTCGAACCCTCGACAATTATGCGCTGTGTCTGAAATCATCATTCTTATCTGATGGGTCACGCCACCACCAAAGTTGAAAATCTTCAATTTGAGTTTTTCTCCGTTTTGAAATTCTTTTTTTCAAATTCTTCAACTTTGCAAAATCTTCACTGTTTCCGTCGTCTTTCTTCATTATATATATATATATATATATATATATATATATATATATATATATATATATATATATATATATATATATATATATATATATATATATATATATATGTCCTCTCTGACATTCACTTATGGCTATTTCTTCAAGTCGCTTTTTACGCTAAGTGAATGTGATGGGACCCTTCCCCTCTATGTTATACTCAACCCAATCTATTCACAAATTCTTCATGTGCGTTCTATTTTGAAACTCGTTCAAAATCTTCACTGTGTCCTTGACAGCTGAAGAAATTGCGAACGGAACTTTAGAACTGATCTTATCCAAACTTTCGGTTTTGCCGCTCAAACCGTTCCGCATCCCACGATGCATTATTTTACTCACCCAGGATCGTACACGATCTCCACTACACAGTACGTGGATGACACATGTCATGAGAAGGAGAATGGTCAGGGGCACGTTCGTCCTAAATCTTCGGGCGAACAGTTTTTCACCATGTCTATAAATACCCCTCTCCCCTTCCTCACTTCTTTTACTCCGCTCGACCTCTCTCTCCCGCTCGAGCTCCTCAAACCCTAGCGCCGCCGCTACTCCATTGTCGCCGCTGAGGAAGAGCTTCACTGCCTCGACCTCGTCGCCGACGTACTCGCGCCGACCGCAGAAATCCTCACTCCGCCGCCGCCGTAGCTGTCTTCCTCCGCCAAGTTAGGGCGTGGAAGATCTGAACTGACGAACTTCCCAACTGTTCTTCTTAGTTCGTCGTGTTCTTCACTTCGGGTAATTAAAAGTTACTTTTATTACTCGCTTTGATTCTCAAACCTTCCTGAAAATCTTCCAAGGTGTTTATTCTTCAAATCTTCACACATATGAACACCTCAAACAAAATATGCTCTTGATTCGTTTCTCTAAGCAATGATTTTCTTCAAGATTCCTCAATTGTGTGGATCCTTGATCTGTACAACTCTGGAACCTAAGACAAAGAACGCTTAGTGAAATTATTCAAGTCTCATCTGGTCAAAATCCTCAAAACTTGTTCTTTTTTTAAAAAACCTTCTGAGAACGCATATGACCTCTCCAAATTCCTCGCAACTATACTCTGTTCACAGGTACACATGTCCGCTGCTGAATCACTAGGTTCTCATCAACTTAACTCATTTGCAGCGTTCCTCGAAGAAAAACTGCATACTTCTTCAGAGAACTCAATTGTTCAAATTCGTCAACTGAAGAACATGGCAGACGGTAAGAAGCCACAGAAAGGAGGAAAGAAACCTGAGGTTATGACTGCGTTTGAAATCCCTGAGGAAATTTATGCTAACTATTGCACACCTGATGAAGAAAACAAAAATCAGCGCAAGGTGCGTATTCAGAAGATTGAACGGAGATGGGCAAGGGAATGGAGGGAATACAGATATGTGACTCCAAAATACATGAAGAAATTTGCTCTAAATCCTCCATGCCCAAGAGCTCCATTGGCACCTGGGCAAGTAGCAGATCCCACAAGCATCAAACGTGGTGAGGACTTTCCTGATGAATGGGCTAAGCGCCAAGCTAAGTTGGCAAAACAAGCCAAGGAGGCAGTGAAGAAATTCAATGAGGATTCTGCCACTGCAACTGCTACTGAGGCCTCGGTCAAACCAAGGAAATCCATGCCAAAGAAGCCTGCTCATAAGCCAAGTGCTTCACCATCAGCGCCCTCACGGCCAAGTTCCTCAGTAGCACCCTCAAGGCAAATTCCTCACACTGCTACAGCTCCACCAAAGTCCTCAACAGCTCCGTCAAAATCCTCAGTTCCTGTGCATCTGGCTACATGTCAAAGCACTGCTGGTTTCTCAATTGCCTCTGGAGTTTCAGCAAGTTCCTCGGCTGCACCAATTTCATCATCTGGCCCTACTCAGCTGAAGACCAAAGGCAGCTGGACGAGGTCCTCGGCCAAGTCCAAAGAAGAAACAGGTTGCATTCCATGTGCCTTCTGATGATGAAGCTTCTGATGATGAACTTGCGGAAATCATCAGAGACCGTCAAGAAAGGGCCGCTAGAGCCAAAGGTACATTTGTGCCACTGCTGTTGGATCCGAAGAAAGTCCTCGATTATATTGATTTCTGGCACAAGGATCCCAATACCCCTATGCGACTTTCATCGACCCTGGACAAAGTCATATGTTGACCCATTTCATCGTTGAAGAGAAATGGAAGTTTGAAAAGGCAAGAGAAATCAAAAGGCTCAATACGAAAGGAGAAGTTCTCGAAGAAAACGTTGTCAAAATGACACCGAGGAACTTCTCAAGGTCCAGACGAAATTCAAGACCTCGGCAAAACTTGATTCCTATTACGCTGATTGGCAAGGAGCCAAGGTCGATTCGTCAATCTGACGAAGAAATTCACAAATGTTGCTGCCCCAGCGCAACCTAAAATTCCTCAGGCTGAAGCCTCAGCTCAGCAGACTGAAGAACATGCCAAGACACGGTGATGACGTTCAGCTGCTGATGAAAATGCTAGTTCGGGCTGATGATCCCATTCCACCATTGAAGAAATTGCGGGGCATCCACTAGTGGTGCGCTCAAGAAATCGAAGAAGTCAGGCAACTGCATCAGTTGTGCCTGAAGAAATTCAACCAGATTCCTCAGCTCCTCCTGCGCCAACACCAACTCCAATTCTTCCATCTTCCTCTGATGTGAAGAAAACCAAGGCTGCAGAACGAGCTGCAGTGAAGAAAATGAAGGCATCGGTGTGTCACATTCTTCGCTGCGAAGAAAATGAAGCCAATGACCAGCTCATTGAAAATCCAATTGATGTTGTTCCGATTTCCTCCATGCCATCAAAGGACCTTGTTCCTTTTGGAGTAGACTATGAGATCCCAATCGGATCGATGAAGAACATCATTCTGCCTGCTACTTCGTCCAGCAGATTGATGAAGAAATTGAAGTGGACGCAATCCCTTCAACCCAGTCATTTCCTCACCTATGCCTCAGTTCACGGTGAAGAGGCTGGTGTTGAGAAGTGAAGATGAAGATGTGGATATTGGGTGCACCACACCGGTGATGAATAATGACTTTTGGGAAAGTCTGCATCCTAATACTCCTCTCTTCACCCCGCTCCAACAGATTCCTCAGTCCCCTGCACAAACAGTCCAAATGGACTCTGAAGAAACTCAACCCACTTGCTCTGTGCATGAAGAAATTCCAGCCACTAGTGCTGATGAACCTGCTGCTGCTGATCCTCAGACTGCTCCTGTTGAGGAACAAGAAATTCCTCAGCCTGAAGAACCTGAAGTTGCGATTCCTAAGGTGGTGATGCAACTCACCGACACCCCTCTGCCCAAGCAAAAGAATCCGTTCTCAAGCAAACGAAAGTTCAAGGCTGATGATTTCTTTGCCGAGCACGTGTTCTTCACTGACTATAATCCATATGATTCTGCTCGCATTAGGAAGAGGCGTTTCTGGACTGCCAGCCAAGCCAACTTCTATTCCTTAGTGCTCTTCAATAAAGATAAAGTCTTCGATCATGCTCATATTCCTCATGTGGACATGGAGTCTCTGCCAGGCTTTGAGCCAGTCCTCAGTGTTCTTCACGACGCAGACTTCGAATTTCTGCACCGATATCGTGGATGGAATGAAGAACAAATTCTTCAATTCTATGCAACGCTGCACATCACGGAGACGCTCAAGACGTGAACTCATGGGTATTAGATGGATATCTGAAAATACTCACTACAAGGCACCAAGAACTGAATTGCTTCGTGCTCTACCACTCGATCCTCCACTTGATGGTGCTCGTTGTATCTACAACGAACCGAACTTTCAAATCACTATATGCAAGTCTTGATGAAGCCTTTGAAGCCAAGGCAGGCCCCAAGAATCAAATTCCTCGTCAAGGAATTATTGTATGTGCCTCGGACTGTCTATCGGATTCTGACGAAGACAATGAGTCCTATCAAAGGCCACGACTCGAATGATGAAGAAGTCGTTGGCATCATGAAGAATATGCTTTTCAACATCATCCATGGTGTTCCCGTCAACTTCCATGATTTCTTCATGAGGACTCTGGCAAACATTGCTATGTCACCATTTGAGCTGACGCCTTATGCGCCTTGGATAAAAGATTCATCAGGACAAGGTCTTCACTCAATTACAAGGCTGATACTCTGAACCACTGCAGCTACTTGCCCCCGATTGAAGTCCTCAAACGGGCATTTACCTCAGCTGATGACAAGGGCAAGGCTACTGCTGTGATCGATGAAGGCATTCGTCCATTGGATGGACAGTTTCGCAAAGCAGCATCCAACTCCACCAATGATGACTCTGCCACACATGACTCCGCTGCAAATACCTCAGTCAAGCAAAGTCCTCAAGCTACTGCACCCAGGGTGATGACTGATCGTGAGTTACTCCTCAGTCTTCATCAGAAGGTTGATCGTAATCATAAATGGGTCAAGCGTCAGTTTGGTTCAATTCTTCACAACATGACCTCAACTGACGTCAATGGGACTCAAGGAAGAATTTGACTGGTCTGCACCTCCTCCGAAGAAATACAAGAAGGTCAAAGTTCCTTCCTTGGTGGCCAGCTCCTATTCTTCATCGCGCGACACTGATGAAAATGAAGACTTGGACGACACTGCGGCTGGTCCTACTACAACAACCGACCCCAACAACGCTGGCGCTCCGGCTTCAATTTGAAATTCTTCAGGAGCGTTAAGTCCTCAGTTTCGATCCTTTTGGTCATTCGATGACAAAGGGGGAGAAATTTGAGTTAGTCTTCAAGCGGGTCTAGTTTATTGCCTATATACAGTAATTTATTCTTGTTAAGTTACAACTCTCGTTCTTCTGAAACTTTTATTGGATCGAGTTGTAATCTTAAACCCAATGGTGCTTTGATACTTTTGATGCATTATGCTCTTGCACTATGCTCTGATTCTCTTGAGCTCCTTGAAAATCTTCATAGCAAATCTATTTGAGCTATGATACTCTTGATGCGTTATTCTGCATGCTTGTTCCTCATTAATGTTATCGCACGCATGCTGAATAACATCAAGCACCATATTTCATCATGCATTTCAAATTCTTCATATTATATGTCAAATCGTGTATGAATTACAAGATATAGGGGAGATCTCCATGATTCAACTCTTCAAATGTGCATTGCCTCAAAAGAAAATTCCTCACTATGCACATCTTGGGGAGTTCTTCTATATCTTGCAATCAAATTCCTCATTATCAGTATTTACACTTCATATGTTTATCCCGTTGAAAACTTAACCTATTGTCATCAATCACCAAAAGGGGAGATTGTAAGTGCATCTAGTGCCCTTAGTGATTTTGGTGGATTGAAGACTTATAGGTTAAGGAACTAATCGTTTGTGAGTGTACACAGGTCTATAAGTCTATGAGGAGTTTGATATTTACAGAGAAAGTCGACCCTAAAATGAAGTTCTTCGATGAAGACTTTGATATTCGAAGACTTTCGAAGACTTTGAAAGTGAAGAAATTGGTGTGACCTTGAAGACTTGGTATTCATTCGAGGAACATGAAGCGTGAAGACTTTTGTTTTCCTAGTTTCATTTTCTCTTTCTTGAGTCATAGGAAACACCGTCTTTGTTAAAGGGGTCGAGAAATAGTAAGGAAAAATTTCCATGTGATGCTCAACTCAAAATCCTACACCTACCAATCCCTTCGAGTGTAGCCTTTGGAAATCTCATACAGATTCAGTCAATTTCTTGAAGGATGAGACGAAGTTCTTCCGTCACGAGAATTTATTCTAAGCGAGGAGTTAGGAATTCGCCAAATGGATTGCCTACGATGAGGAACATGATAGCCCGAGGAATTTGAGATTCAAATTTCCGACCGTTCTTTGTCTTCTTGCCACCTGTCCCAAAATATCTTATCCACCTAACGGTCATATCATTGAAGGGCATTTATGCCTTATCATGTTGGGCTGCTCCTAGGCTATAAATAGCCCCCTACAACCACTAGCTGGTTGGCTGCTCCGAGAGAACTTGACACTTGTCATTTGAGAGCAACCCATCCTCCGAGGACTTTGGCGAAAATCATCGAGTGAGGAAAACCAAAAACCAAATCCCTACAAACCCAAAGTGATTGAGCATCACTGAAGAAATTGATCCTGCGTGCATCCGACGCTTGTTACCTTTGAAGACTGTGCTTCTTCCAGACGGTTAGGCGTCATGGTCTAGAGCATCCAAGAGGAATTGTGGATCGCCGAGTGACCAAGTATGTGAAGGTTTGGAAGTCGCCTGAAG
Organism: Aegilops longissima; assembly: GCA_021605205.1. Taxonomy (NCBI): domain Eukaryota; kingdom Viridiplantae; phylum Streptophyta; class Magnoliopsida; order Poales; family Poaceae; genus Aegilops; species Aegilops longissima. Next base: position 591,846,482 of record CM038679.1, on the reverse strand, counting down.
ACTTACCACGAGTGATTGGACGAGGTCTGTGTGACCTTAGTTTAAGGAGAATACAGTGAGGACTTGGTGCCTGAGCTGCGTGCTCAGCGACTGGGTGTCCGGGACTGTGTGTCCTCGAGTTTAAATACTCAGCCACTCCAACCAGACGTACAACTGAGACAGCAGTTGGAACTGGTCTACCAAATCATTGTCTTCACCGACCTAACTGGTTCTATTTCCTCAACCCTTTCATTTCCGTGTTGAGTGTTTGTTCATATCTGTGTTTGAAGACTTTGACTGAAGACTTTCTCAATTTCCTCAGTTCAATTTCTTCAGTCTGTTTGTCTTCACCTTGTGTTATCCTATGATTACGCTTTTTGTACTCTGTGCTAGTCTTCATTTCATCATGATGACCATGCGTGTATTCTGTTATGCTTACTTCTGAGTACTTATTCCGCTGCAAGTAGTTCTTCGCTAAGGAATTTCCTCACCGGCAGATTCCTCAGTACAGAATTAATAAAAATCGCCTATTCACCCCCCCCTCTAGTCGATATAACGCACTTTCAAGTAGATATGATCTTGCTGAAAAACAGAAACTTCTGCACTCACGAAAATAATTCTCATTTTTAACAGGAGCGTGATAAAATACCCATTCTTTTTGCAGAAGATTAATATAAAAATTGCTCATGTGGTCCTAATTTTTGGAGTTTAAGAAGTATTCGAAATGTCCAGATTGCTACATATTGTTCTGTTTTTTGACAGATTCTGTTTTCTTTGTGTTGTGTGCTTGTTTTGATGATTCTATGGTTTTCTTTGAAGATTTTTTGCCATAGAAAAGTTGGAATATAGTAGATATAATGCAATAATAAAATATGAATTGTTTTGCAACATTACTTATAGTAGTGATTTGTTTTCTTATACTAACGGATCTCACGAAGGTTTTGTTGAGTTTTGTGTGATTGAAGTTTTCAAGTTTTGGGTGATGCTATGATGGATGAAAGAATAACGAGTAAGAAGATCCTAATATTGGGGATGGCCATGGCATTCCATGCTATTATCCAAAGATAAGCAAGCAACTAAGCTTGGGGATGCCCCGAGTGGCATCCCCTCTTTCTTCTAACGACCATCATATTTTACTCGGAACTATATTTTTATTCGTCACATACTATCAGTTTTGCTTGGAGCGTCTTGTATGATATGAGTCTTTGCTTGTTAAATTTTTGTTTTAAGTCATGAATCCTTGCTGGACACACCTATTTGAGAGATCCAAAATTATGCCATGACTTGTTAGAATTGCTCTTTATGCTTCACTTAAATCTTTATGAGCTATGGAATTGCTCTAGTGCTTCACTTATACTCCCTCCGTCCGGAAAAACTTGTCATCAAAATGGACAAAAATGGGTGTATGTAGAATTAAAATACATCTAGATACATCCCCTTTTATTCATTTAGATGACAAGTATTTCCGGACAGAGGGAGTTTCTTTTTGAGCATGGTGTGCTTTAGTATTTTTGAAGAAATGCTCTCATGCTTCACTTAGATTTATTTTAGAGTTAGTAAAATTTTCAAGAAATTCTCTCTTGATTCACTTAAATTAATTTGAGAGAAAGAAATATTATGCTCATGATCTTCACTTATATTTGTTTGAGCTTATTAAAAGCAACACATGAAAATTAGTTCCAAAGCGATAGATATCCAAGGAGGATATAATAAAAACTTTCATGAAGATCACTAGACAAAATAAACTTGATTTCTTGTAATAGTTTTGAGATATGATGATGATGTGATATGTGAGTCATGTTGATGAGTAATTATGCTTTAGTAAGAATATTGGTGTTAAGGTTTGTGATTCCCTATGGAAGCATGAAAGTCAATAGTTAGGCAATGAAATTACATCCTACTTGTGGTGCATTATCCGGTGTTAATTATGCGTAATGCTTTCTTATGAGATTTTTCGTTTCTTGGTTGGTCGCTTCTCGATATTTTGCTAGCCTTCATTTTGCACTAAGTATGATCACTACTTGTGGATCCAAAATCCTTTAAACCAGTTTTGCCACATGAGTCCACCATACCTTCCTATATGCGCTATTATTTTGCCGTTATAAGCAAATTTGTATGAGCCATCTCTAATTTTCAAAATAAACTTATCTTTTGTGTCCTCGTACCGCTCATGAATCGGTAGGGTGTGGCTAATATATTTCCATGCTAGATATGTTACTCTCACGATGAGTGCTTATTCACTTGTCATTGCACGAGAGTAAGGCAAAGGTATTAGGGATGACCAGTCCCGAAATGAAAAATGAATTTACTTTATGTTGTCAAATAATAAACGGCCATCTCCATTTCTATCCCTAACTCGAACCACCTAATCAGATTTGCCCCTAATTTCAAAGCCTCCTCAAATTTGCCCCTCTGCCGTTAGGTGCTCTTACAGAAATGTCCTTCTGTGTCCTTACCATCCAGTCAACGGGCTTTGACTGTCCTAAAAAAATAGCAAAAAAATCTAAAATTTTGTGGGATCGAAGATACTCATGTTCGCAAGGTGTGTGCAAATTTTTGTCCTATTTGGATATTCCAGGACCTTGTGGCGAGGAAAAGCAGTTAATCTGTATACTTGTGAACAGTAAATTTGAAATAAAACAACAAGAAAATTCAAAAAAAATATGAATTTTTTTGGCATCAAAGAGGCTTAGGTGCAGAAGGTGCTTGCAAATTTTTGTGATCGAATGACATACGAGGAGCTCTAGCAAAAAAAACATAATTGTCATTTTTTCCAAAGTTTTTTCCTGAGCCAATTTCTTTTTCACGAGCTCCTACAGTGTCCAAACACAACAAAAATTTGCACGCACCTTGTGGACCCGAGCCTCTTTGATGCCAAAATTTTTCATATATTTTTGAATTTTCTTGCGGACATGGGTGTACATATTTACTATTTTTTCTTTGCCACAAGCTCCTGGAATGTCCAAATAGCATGAAAATTTGTACGCTTCTTGCGAATCTCAGTATCGTTGATACCACAAAATTTCAGATTTTTTGATTTTTTTTGCTATTTTTTGGATGGTCAAAGCCCTTTGACAGACTTTGACCGGACGGTAATGGAACAAAAGGGCATTTCTATAAGTGCACATAATGGTAGAGGGGAAAATTTGAGCAGGCTTCGAAATTAGGGGTAAATCTGAGAGTGGGCGGAGATTAGGGGCATAAATGTAAATGTCCTGATAATAAATTCCTTGGAAAGTGTTGGTATGGAAGGCACCCGTGGATACGGCTAGCCATGGAAAGTGAAAGTATGGTTGGAAAAGGAATAAATTTTAATTTTTGTTTGGGAACCGCCTATGATATATCTAGCATGGAATGTATTGGAAACTACTCGATCATTCTCGTTGACAGGAAAAGCATGCCTCCCAAAATATTTTTATCTCTTCTTTTTCGCTTTGAGCTCTGGCACCTCTACAAATCCCTACTTCCCTCTGCGAAGGGCCTTTCTTTTACTTTATGCAATTTTTATTTTTAATTTGAGTCGCCATCTTGTCTTATAAAGCACCAACTAAGGGGCACTATGATCGTACTTGAGCATTGGGTGTAGCTAATATGCGAGTGTGTTTCATGACTGGATCAATGATTGAGCATGATGGGCTAGGGATAACTTATTTTAGCGTTGCTATTTTGAAAGACATGGTTGCTTGTTGATATGTTTGAGTATTTAAGTCTCATGTCAAAACTAGACTATTGCTTTGAACCATATAAAAGTCCAAATGTCCATGCTACAAAGAAAAGAATATGTGATGAACATGTTAGGCAGCATTCCACATCAAAAATTCTATTTTTATCATTTACCTACTCGACGACGAGCAGGAATTAAGCTTGGAGATGTAGATACGTCTCCAACGTATCTATAATTTTTTATTGTTCCATGCTGTTATATTATCATTCTTGGATGTTTTACAATCATTTTATATCATTTTTTGGTACTATCCTATTGACATAGTGCCAAGTGCCTGTTGCTGTTTTTTGCATGTTTTTACATCGCAGGAAATCAATACCAAAAAGAGTACAAACGCAGCGAAACTTTTTGTGGATTTTTTGGACCAGAAGACATCCAGTGGGCCGGAGAAGCACCTGGGGGGTGCTCCGAGGGGAGCACAACCCACCAGGGTGCGCCGCCCTGGTGGGTTGTGCCCACCTCGGGACCCTTCCACACCACCTCTTTGCTCTATAAATACCCCAATATTCCAGAAACCTTAGGGGAGTCGACGAAAATCAGTTCTACCGACCGCAAGTTCTAGAGCCACCAGATCCAATCTAGACACCATCACGGAGGGGTTCATCATGCCCATTGGTGCCTCTCCGATGATGCGTGAGTAGTCTTTTGTAGACCTACGGGCTCGTAGTTAGTAGCTAGATGGCTTCCTCTCTCCCTTTTCATTCTCAATACAATGGTCTCTTGGAGATCCATATGATGTAACCCTTTTTGCGGTGTGTTCGTTGGGATCCGATGAGCTTTGAGTTTATGATCAGATCTATCTTTTTATCCATGAAAGTTATTTGAGTCTTCTTTGATCTCTTATATGCATGATTGCTTATAGCCTCGTATGTCTTCTCTGATATTTGGGTTTTGTTTGGCCAACTTGATCTATTTATCTTGCAATGGGAAGAGGTGCTTTGTGATGGGTTTGATCTTACTGTGCTTGATCCCAGTGACAGAAGGGGAACCAACACGTATGTATCGTTGCCATTAAGGATAACAAGGTGGGGTCTATTTCTAGATAAATACATCTTGTCTACATCATGTCATCGTTCTTATTGCATTACTCCGTTTATCCATGAACTTAATACACTACATGCATGCTGGATAGCAGTCGATGTGTGGAGTAATAGTAGTAGATACAGGTAGGAGTCGGTCTATTAATCTTGGACGTGATGCCTATATAATGATCGTTGCCGGGGGTGCCCGAAACACTTTTGTTGTCCGAATACCATCATCCTATATATCAATATTTACCTCTCAACCATTTAGAGACTCCTCGTCATGTCCGTGATATCATATGGGACTCCGAACAACATTCGGTCACCAAATCACATAACTCATATAACACTATATCGTCAATGAACGTGAAGCGTGCAAACCCTATGGGTTCGAGAATTATGTAGACATGACTGAGACACCTCTCCGGTCAATAACCAATAGCGGAACCTTGATGCCCAAATTGGCTCCTACATGTTCTATGAAGATCTTTATCGGTTGAACCGTTAAGACAACATACGTAATTCCCTTTATCCATTGGTATGTGTAACGCCCCGGATTCGATGCGCCAGGTGGTTGCCAGTTATTCGCCGTCTTTGCCATGTCATTTTCTTGCGTGTTGCACTTTGTCATGTCATCATCTGCATTTCATATCATGTCATCATGTGCATTTCATTTTGCATACGTGTTCGTCTCATGCATCCGAGCATTTTCCCCGTTGTCCGTTTTGCAATCCGGCACTCCTATGTCTCCCGGCGCTCCCTTTTACCTCTTTTCGTGTGCGGGTGTTAAACATTCTCGGAATGGACCAAGGTTTGCCTAGCGGCCTTGGTATCGCACCAGTAGACCGCCTGTCAAGTTTCGTGCCATTTGGAGGTCGTTTGATACTCCAACGGTTAACCGGGTAACCGCAAAGGCCTCTTTTGTGTGCAGCCCAACACCCCTTCCAAAGTGGCCCAAAAACCCAGCAAACTCCCCTCTATGCTCTCGGTCGTTCGATCACGATCGTGTGGGCGAAAACCGCTCCTCTTTTGGACTCTCCTAGCTCCCTCTACCTATATATATGTGCCTCCCCCCGAAATTTCGGGTCCAAACCCTAGCAAACCTTCCCCTCCGTGCGCCGGACATGTCCGTCCCGGACCGGACGAAAACGCGCCGCCGCCCATGCCCACTCCCGCTCCGCCACGTGGCCCCGGCCGCTGCGCGCGCCGCCGCTTCACCAGCGGCCGGATCGAGCCCTGAGGCCCATCCCGTCCGGCCGTCCGCTCCCCATGGGACGCTCGCGCCCGCTCCTCCGCCCGCCGCGCTGGGCGCCACGCCGTCTGCCTGCGCGGCGAAGCGCCACCCCGCCTCCGCGCCCGCCGCCCGCTGCCGCCGCCCGGCGTCCCGCCTCGCCGAACCCGCCGCGGGCGCCCTAGATCCGGCGCCGCCCGTCCCGCCATCCTCCGCCGCGCCTGCGCTGCGTCGCCTCCCTCCGGCCGGCCCGCGCCCTCCTCCGCTGCCCCGGCCTACTCCGGTGCCCTTCCCCGACGAACCTCGGGCTCCGTGCCCGACCCCAGATCCAGATCCAGCAGGAGAGGTTGACCCCGGATTTTCTCAAAGTCATGTAACTTTTGTCATAATCATGCCATGTTCATTCCATCATATCTGTGCATCCGTAGCTCCGTTTTGGGCGTGTAATATGTCAAATTGTACGCCTCGACTAGGTCATCATTTCATCTCATTGCATCATTTTCATTTGAGCTCATCTTGATGCCCGAAATGCTGTTAGAAGAGGGCTATGTAATGTTGGTTTCAGATTCTTATCAGAACATGCAATTTTGTCATTTTTGCCATGATTGATGTGTGCACCCTATGAACTTGAGTCCTACATGTGTTTTGTAATATTCCATGCCATCTTTACAGGGGTGTATGCCATGTATTTTTGTGATCAATGTGGTGACTAGCACAAGCATGCAAACTAGGCCTCATGATGTTGATGATTTCAGCCCCTGTTCTGCTGTTATTTTTATGCCATGTTAACTTGAAGCTACCGAGAGATCCATGCTTATTTTGAGTTACTTCAGTAAGGATGTTTTGAACATATGGTTATTATCTATCCATCCATGCCCTTGTTTGCAATTATGGAGTGCCATAGCTTGAGTCAATCGAGCTCTACTTTTGCTATAAAATGTTTACTCGCAGGTTGTTTACATGTTATTCAATTTTGCCAAGGTTGTTGTAGTTGATCCGTGTATGCTATGATGTTGTTCTTGCCATGTATAGCTTCTATGCCATGTATTATTACTGTAGGTTGCCTTGCCATGCCATGTATTGCTCTGTGGTGAGTGGTTCAAGCTCACCAACATGCCTACTTATTGTTGTTCCTGCCATGTTTAAATCTGTAATATAACTTACCATGTTTACATGGGTGCCATCATATTTTCTGATCCTTTTTGGCTCATGGTCAGTAAAGGACTTTTGTTCTATGCAATTAGTAGATTCATGCCATGCCTTTGTTTGCCATGTTAAGTTCCTGTAACATGTTGTTTGATAGCTCTAAACATTGCAACATGATGTTGTTTTCTGATAAGTCTGTAACTGTTATTATTTGCAATCTTGCCATGTCATTTTGAGCATGTTCTATTGATTTCTGGAGATAGCTCAGTGTTCATGTTTTGTCATGCTTTACCTGTAAATCATGCCCATGCCTTTTGTTATTATGTTGAGATTCTGTAGCATGTAGTTTTGATGCTTGCAATATGCCTAGTTGCTGTTTTGGACAGATTGTTGCTATGACTGGTATAGGGTGTATGTGTTGCACCGTTGCTCCGTTTTGAGTGTGCTCTATATGAAACTTGCTTGATTTTGCATGTAGCTTTCATATTATCATGTTGCATCCTTGTTTTGAGGTCTTTGCTTGATGTTTGTATGCATTTTGCATCAATGTCATGTTTAACTTGTTTTGCTCATATCTTCTAGGCCGTAGCTCCGAATTAAATGAACTTTATATGTAACTTGACTAGAATTTCGTGTAGATCATCTTGGTTCATCTGAACTTGTTGTTTAACAACTTGAACATAATGTTTATTCAGATCTGGACCAATTTCGAAATTTGCATATGAGGACTTACCGGAATTGTTCTATGTTGTTCCCGGCCTCATTTAAACTTGCTTTGATGTGTTGCTCCTGTTTGCATCATCTCTTGCCATGAGTAGCTTCATGTAGCTTTGTCATGCATCATGCTTGTTTGTGCATCATGCCTTGTTCATGTGTGGTGTGTTTACTATGTTGTGTGCTTCTTCTTGTTAGTTCATGTTTCGTTGCGATCGTGAGGATTCATTCGTCTACGCTTGGTTCGTCTTCGTGGCTTCGTCTTCTTCATGGACTCGTTCTTCTTCCTTGCGGGATTTCAGGCAAGATGACCGCTACCCTGGATCTCACTACTATCATTGCTATGCTAGTTGCTTCGTTCTATCGCTATGCTGCGCTACCTATTACCTGTTTATCAAGCCATCCCAAATTGCCATGAACCTCTAACCTTTGTCACCCTTCCTAGCACACCGTTGTTTGGCTATGTTACCGCTTTGCTCAGCTCCTCTTATAGCGTTGTTAGTTGCAGGTGAAGATGAAGTTTGTTCCTTGTTGGAACATGGAGATGTTGTTCCTTGTTGGAACATGTTTACTTGTTGGGATATCACAATATATCTTATTTAATTAATGCATCTATATACTTGGTAAAGGGTGGAAGGCTCGGCCTTATGCCTGGTGTTTTGTTCCACTCTTGCCGCCCTAGTTTCCGTCATATCGGTATTATGTTCCCGGATTTTGCGTCCCTAACGCGGTCGGGTGATTTATAGGACCCCTTGACAGTTCGCTTTGAATAAGACTCCTCCAAAGAAGGCCCAACATTGGTTTTACCATTTGCCTCACCACCACCTACCTTTCCCTTGGGAGTAATTAACCCAAGGGTCATCTTTATTCAGCCCCCCGGGCCAATGCTTGTCTAAGTGTTGGTCCAAACTAGAGCACCGTGCGGGACCATCCCTTGGCAACTTGGGTTACGTCGGTTCCTGTACGCTTCGCTTATCCGGTGTTGCCCTGAGAACGAGATATGTGTAGCTCCTATCGGGTTTGTCGGCGCATCGGGCGGCTTTGCTGGTCTTGTTTTATTGCTGTCGAAATGTCTTGTAGATGGGATTCCGAGACTGATCGGGTCTTCCCGGGGAGAAGGAATATCCTTCGTTGATCGTGAGAGCTTATCATGGGCTAAGTTGGGACACCCCTGCAGGGTATAAACTTTCGAGAGCCGTGCCCGCGGTTATGTGGCAGATGGGAATTTGTTAATATCCGGTTGTAGTAAACTTGAAGCAAACTCTTCTAAAATACACCAACCGTGTGCGTAACCGTGAGTGTCTCTTTTCGGGGTTGATCGAGAGGAGAACACGGTTTCTGGGTTATGTCTGACGTAAGTAGGAGTTCAGGATCACTTCTTGATCATTACTTGTTGACGAAAGTTCCTTTGTTTCTCTTCTCGCTCTCATTTGTGTATGTTAGCCACCATATATGCTTAGCCGCTGCTGCAACCTCACCACTTTATCCCTTCCTTTCCCATTAAGCTTTGCTAGTCTTGATACCCATGGTAATGGTATTGCTGAGTCCTCGTGGCTCACAGATTACTACACCACCAGTTGCAGGTACAGGTTTGCGATGATCATGACATGAGAGCGATGTGTGCTTGTTTTGGAGTTCTTCTTCTGCTTCTTCTTTGATCAGGGGATAGGTTCCAGGTCGGCAGCCTGGGCTAGCAGGGTGGATATTGTTTGAGTTTCTGTTTATGATTCATCCGTAGTCGGATGTTGATCTTGTATGTTGTATTGTTGTATTCATGTGACATTGTATGTATTGGATGTATCCCACTATTATGTAATGTTGATGTAATGATATCCACCTTGCAAAAGCGTTTCAATATGCGGGTCTATCCTTGGTGGGACCGTCGAGTTCCTTTTGGATAGGGTCGCATATTGGGCGTGACAGTATGTTACTTGTCCGAGATTCGATCGTCGGTATCTCTATACCTAGTTCAATCTCGTTACCGTCAAGTCTCTTTACTCATTCCGTAGTACATCACCTTCTGACCAACTCCTTAAGCATTTGCTTGCAAGCTTATGATGTGTATTACCGAGAGGGCCCAGAGATACCTCTTCGATACGCAGAGTGACAAATCCTAATCTCGATCAATGCCAACTCAACAAACACCTTCGGAGATACCTATATAGCATCTTTATGATCACCCAGTTACGTTGTAATGTTTGATGGCACACAAGCTATTCCTCTGATATCCGGGAGTTGCGTAATCTCATAGTCGAAGGAACAAGTATTTTACATGAAGAAAGCAATAGCAATAAACTTAACGATCATTATGCTAAGCTAACGGGTCGGTCTTGTCCATCACATCATTCTCCTAATGATGTGATCCCGTTATCAAATGACAACACATGTCCATGGTTAGGAAACCTTAACCATCTTTGATCAACCAGCTAGTCTAGTAGAGACTTACTAGGGACACAGTATTTGTTTATGTGTTGACACATGTATTTATGTTTCCGATCAATACAATTCTAGCATGAATCATAAACCTTTATCATGAATATGGAAATATAAAATAACAACTTTATTATTGCCTCTAGGGCATATTTCCTTCAGTCTCCCACTTGCACTAGAGTGAATAATCTAGTTCACATCACCATGTGATTTAACACCAGTAGTTCACATCGTCGTGTGATTAACACCCATAGTTCACATCGCCATGTGACCAACACCCAAAGGGTTTACTAGAGTCAATAATCTAGTTCACATCACCATGTGATTAACACCCAAAGAGTACTAAGGTGTGATCATGTTTTGCTTGTGAGAGAAGTTTAGTTAACGGGTCTGTCACATTCAGATCTATATGTATATTTGCAAATATCTATGTTTACAATGCTCTGCATGGTGCTACTCTAGCTAATTTCTCCCACTATCAATATGTATCCAGATTGAGATTCTGAGTCCTCCTAATTGGTGTCAAAGCTTGCATCGGCGTAACCCTTTACGATGAGCTCTTTATCACCTCCATAACCGAGAAATATTTCATTAGTCCTCTTAGGTAACTAAGGATAAATTTTGACCGTTGTCCAGTGATCTACTCCTGGATCACTATTGTACCCCCTTGCCAAACTCATGGCAAGGTACACAATAGGTCTGGTACACAACATGTCATACTTTATAGATCCTATGGCTGAGGCATAGGGAATGACTTTCATTCTCTCTCTATCTTCTGCCGTTATCGGGTTTTGAGTCTTACTCAACTTCATACCATGCAATGCACGCAAGAACCCTTTCTGTGACTAATCCATTTTGAACTTCTTCAAAATTTTGTCAAGGTATGTGCTTTGTGAAAATCCTATTAAGCGTCTTGATCTATCCCTATAGATCTTGATGCCCAACATGTAAGCAATTTCACCGAGGTCTTTCATTGAAAAATCTTATTCAATTATCCCTTTATGCTATCCAGAAATGCTATATCATTTCCAATCAATAATATGTCATCTACATATAATATCAGAAATGCTACAGAGCTCCCACTAACTTTCTTGTAAATACAGGCTTCACCGTAAGTCTGTATAAAACCATATGCTTTGATCACCTCATCAAAGCGTATATTCCAACTCTGAGATGCTTGCACCAGTCCATAGATGGATCGCTGGAGCTTGCACACTTCGTTAGCACCTTTAGGAACGACAAAACCTTCTGGTTGCATCATATACAACTCTTCTTTAATAAATCCATTAAGGAATGCAGTTTTGACATCCATTTGCTAGATTTTTATAATCATAAAATGTGGCAATTGTTAACATGATTCAAACAGACTTAAGCATCGCTACGGGTGAGAAAGTCTCATCATAGTCAACCCCTTGAACTTGTCAAAAACATTTTGCGACAAGTCAAGCTTTGTAGACAATAACATTACCATCAGCGTCAGTCTTCTTCTTGAAGATCCATTTATTCTCTATGGCTTGCCGATCATCGGGCAAATCCACCAAAGTCCACACTTTGTTCTCATACATGGATCATCTCTCAGATTTCATGGCCTCAAGCCATTTATTGGAATCTGGTCTCATCATAGCTTATTCATAGTTCGTAGGTTCGCCTTGGTCTAGTAACATGACTTCCAGGACAGGATTACCATGCCACTCTGGTGCGGATCATGCTCTTGTTGACCTACGAGGTTTAGTGGCAACTTGATCTGAAGTTTCTTGAGCATTATCATTTGCTTCTCTCTAGTTGGTGTAGGCATCATGGGAACGGATTTCTTTGTTGTGCTACTTTCCAATTTGAGAGAAGCTACAACTACCTCATCAAGTTCTAATTTCCTTACACTCACTTCTTTCAAGAGAAACTCCTTCTCTAGAAAGGATCCATTCTTAGCAACAAAGATTTTTCCTTCGAATCTGTGGTAGAAGGTGTAGCCAATTTTTTCCTTAGGGTATCCTATTAAGATGCACTTCTCTGATTTGGGTTCAAGCTTATCAGGCTGAAGCCTTTTGACATAAGTGTCGCAACCCCAAACTTTAAGAAACGGCAGCTTAGGTTTCTTGCCAAACCACAGTTCATACGGTGTCGTCTCAACAGATTTAGATGGTGCCCTATTTAACGTGAATGCGGCTATCTCTAATGCATAACCCCAAACATTAGCGGTAAATTGTTAAGAGACATCATAGAACACACCATATGTAATAAAGTATGGTTACGACGTTCGAACCCACCATTACGATGTGGTTTTCCAGGTGGCATGAGTTGTGAAACAATTCCACATTGTTTTAAATGAAGCCCAAACTCGTAACTCAAATATTCGCCTCTACGATCAGATCGTAGAAACTTTATTTTCTTGTTACGATGATTCTCCACTTCACTCTGAAATTCTTTGAACTTTTCAAATGTTTCATCAAGTAGATATACCCATACCTACTAAAATCATCTATGAAGGTCAGAAAATAACGATACCCGCCGTATGCCTCAACACTCATCGGACCGCATACATCGGTATGTATTATTTCCAATAAGTCATTAGCTCGCTCCATTGTTCTGGAGAATGGAGTTTTAGTCATCTTGCCCATGAGGCATGTGAGGGAGTCCTAGATTAGGGGGTATCCGGACAGCCGGACTGTTTACAACGTCCGAACTATTGAAGCGTGAAGATACAAGACTCAAGGCTTCGGCCCGTGTCCGGATGGGACTTTCCTTGGTGTGGAAGGCAAGCTTGGTGATACGGATATTATATTCCCTTCCTTGTAACCGACTCCATGTAAACCCTAGCCCTCTCCAGTGTCTATATAAACCGGAGAGGTTGGTCCTTAGAAGGCCGATCACAATTACAATCATACCATCATAGGCTAGCTCTTAGGGTTTAGACTCTACGATCTCGTGGTAGATCTACTCTTGCACTACCCATATCATCAATATTAATCAAGCAGGAAGTAGGGGTTTACCTCCATCGAGAGGGCCCGAACCTGGGTAAACATCTGTGTCCCTTGCTTCCTGTTACCATCAGCCTTGACGCACTGATCGGGACCCCCTACCCGAGATCCGCCGGTTTTGACACCGACATTGGTGCTTTCACTGAGAGTTCCTCTGTGTCGTCGCTGTTAGGCTCGATGGCTCTTTCAATCATCATCAACGACACTATCCAGGGCGAGACTTTCCTCCCCAGACAAATCTTCGTGTTCGGCGGCTTCACGCTGCGGGCCAACTTGCTTGGCCATCTGGAGCAGATCGATAGCTACGCCCCTGGCCACCAGGTCAGGTTCGGAAACCTGAACTACACGGCGGACATCCGCGGAGACTTGATCTTCGATGGATTTGGGCCTATGCCAGGAGCACTGGACAGTCACGACGAGCATGGCTTAGACCTGCCGTCGGACAAAGCTCGGGGCATCATCCCCGTACTGTCCCCGGACCTAGATCCGTAGCAGACTGCGTTGCCTAAGGACGCAGGGATGGACCCCGCCCCCCAGGTCGCACACTCATCGACGGTGGAGCCAAACACGGGCCTTACCTCTGCGGTGGCCTGTGACTCCGAATCCCCGGATTCGTATCCGGACGTTGGTTCCAGTCCGCACGCTCCCGAGCCCGTCGGGCCAGCATGGGCTCCGGTAATGGAGTTCACCGCTGCGGATATCTTCTAGCACTCGCCCTTTGGCGACATACCAGACTCATTAAGGTCTCTCTCTTTATCAGGAGGCTCTTCGCCGAACTATGTCCGACTCGAGTGGGAGGCAGGCGACGAAGAAATTCGTTGCCCACCCACCACCCACTTCAAGGAGAATGACAGGGCGATCAGCCATGCGAAATCCATGGTACTCCTAGAAGGACGGCAAAGCATACCAATAGAGAATGCCGGATCCTCAAAACAAAGCGGTCGGTCGCCTGCCGGGAAAAATGAAGGGATGCATCTGTTCAAGAGCCCCCCCACATAACATAAGAGTACGGTCGATCGCCCCCGACCGCATTAAGCAAAGCAACTCAATTGCAGTACCTCCGGATAGAGCAAACCGGGGGCCCCATAACACATAAAATCCCCATAGGTGTGAAACAACAAACAACATCTCCTAAAAGATGTTAGGGGCAAAGGCCGAATTCTTCTGGCCCATCATTCTAAACGGGTGTCTTCGGATCACCAAACAATACTTCGCCAAAGAATAAATCTTCGGCACCTTCCCACCATGCGGTAATTTACCGTATGCTAACGGGACGAACCACGTTGACTATATTCCACGTGTCAATCACTCAGGCCAACACCATGTGGTACAATCACACGGCCTAACCCCGCCCTCACGGCGGAAATCATACAGCTGCCGGAGTAGCGAGTCGCGCATGCCTATCAAAATTTTGATATGACAGCCAACTATCCGGACACCCATTGAGGAGTCCGCGCTACCCAACGGTATAACGGCTGGGTTTACTAGGGTCCGATCAGGAGCCCTCGGTCCAACCACAAGAGGACGCTCGGCTACCTCCGAGTATTTGCCTTACAAACTAACTTTGACGCAGAACATGATTGGTGACGTGGAATCGGCCTGAACACACAAGGAGACCTCCACCTAAAAGAAGGCAGTCCGAATTAACTATTGATCCACTGACAACCCCTCTAGTCCGGCCATCACAGGTTTTACCAAATAACACCTCTTCTCCATAATCATACATCGTACTAATATGCATAGACATATCATTTTGATAGAATGCATAGACTGAGATAACACTCACCGGACGTCGCTTTTATCGATACATCGTGTTACGCCCGATTACGCCAGGGGCTTCATAATACGGCAATAAAGTCCGACCACCTTCTCGGTCGTCCGGCACCCCGAACTTATAGCACTATATGCATCAGCCCCGAATCATGTCTTGGGTCATTGGTTGGGTTTGCCCGGCTCCCTTGTTTTGGTACCTTACGTTCCGTCATATCGGCTAAGGTAGCGCAGGGAGAACTACTGCGAGTGTGTCCCGGATCTGCCGGACGGGCACCTTAGTAGAGAAAGCCGAAAACCGACTGTCATGATACAGCGAGAGTTGGTCAGCTGTTCGAGAGGTTGTAAAATCCTTAAAGATTTATTCCGCATAACGCCATTATCAATGCAGAGTGCGACGGATCGGTCTTCCGATCAGGTGCCAATAGAGCCCCTAGTTCGGCCTTTCAAACACTAGGGGTTGCACCAACCATACTTGAAATCCTATGGCTAAGTGAGAGTAATAAAGCCCTATAGTCCGATTGCCTGGTTCATGGTGAGAAACACCTCCGTAAAAGGACCCAACCATGGGATGAAGAGCGTTCAGATATATCCCGAACACCCCCGTATTCTTTTTACATGGGGGCGGAAGCCGACGACTGGCCAACTCTCAGGATTTACATGCAATAAACAGCCGCCCAGGAAGAACATATGTTCAAACAAAACAGGCAATATATAAACGCCATAATCCCATATTACAAAAAGTGGCACGAATGCCCTCAGGGAAATATAATGTCGTTGGTACATTTATCCACCGCAAGGCGGGCTCCCTTCAGTACACCTTCATAGTACGGTTCGGGCTTGCGATGCTCCTTACCCTCTGGCGGCCCCTCAGTCATCAGCGTCTCTGCGTCAAGCTTCCCCCAATGCACTTTTGCACGGGGCGAATGCCATACGTGCACCCTCTATGCAGACCGATCGCTTAATAGCATCAAGCCGAGGACAAGCGCCCACAATCCGCTTCACGAGCCCGAAGTAACTGCTCGGAATTGGCTCCGCCGGCCACAGCCGGACAATCAAGTCCTTCATGGCTAGTTCGGCCGTCTGGTGGAGTTCGACCAGCTGTCTCAGCTGATCGCTAAAGGGCATCGGATAGTTCGGTGCCAAATACTGCGACCAGAAATCCCTCTCCGCAGACTTCTTTTCCTCGGATCGGTAGAATTGGGCGGCGTCTGATATGCTGCGAGGAAGATCCGCAAACGCCCCTGGAAAAATAAGAGTTCAGCTTGCCGCTTAGAATTCTTCCCATTATCATGAAAAAAATGGCTAAGAATACAGAAGGCCTTACCAGCCGCAACTTTCCGGGCATCTTGAATGTCCCGTACAGCACCTCGGGCTTCTTCCCGAGCATCTTCCGCGGCTTGGAGCGCTTGGGCGAGTTCAGATTCTTTCCCTATTAGACTCTGCTCCAAGCCCTCGCTTTTCTTCACAGCCTCATGGAGCTCCCGCTCAGCCGCGAAAACCCTGGCCTCGTGTTTTTCACGAAGTGTCTGTTCGGCGGCAGCCTTCTCGTTGGTATCATCCACGGCCTTTGTCAGTGCCTCATATTCGGCACTCCCTCCTAGGGCACAAATACTTTTAAATAAGCACATATACTTATTTGTGCCTAATGCAAGACAATGTTTTATCATACCTTGTTTCTCTTCTAATTGCTTCCTCACGCGGCCAAGTTCTTCCTCAGCCCATTCCAGGCTCCGCTTCAGTTCGGACACTTCCGCATTATGAGTGTCCGTCTTCTCCGCAGACGCCTGTGTTCAAACAAAGAGGTACACGTCTTTAACATAGGTTCCCACGATAAAAGAGGATTTGATCCCCTGCCCGGCTCCCTCTCCTTCGCCGGACAGCGCATCAGGGGCTGTTACTCATATTATGTCGATTACTCAAAGGTTTCTTAGGAAACATACCTCAAAGGCCTTTATAAGGCAAAGGCACGACTCGTTCATCCCGCTCTCGGCGGACTTAATCTTTTCAACCACCGCACCCATAAGGGTCCGATGTTCATCGACGATTGACGCGTTCTTTAACGCTGTCGACAGACCACTGGGAAACTCCGCTTGAACAGAGGTTGCCGGCGGAGTAGGCTGGCCTCCCACCGTTGAAGGTGGCTGCTCGCCCGATCTGGGAGCCTTAGAGGTCTCCCGGACCTTGTCCGGCTGAGGGCCGAACCCAAGATCGCCCCCGCTGACGGCACACTCAGGGGCCACCGCTCCCGTGTGTCTGGCTCCAGTATTATGCCCCCCCTGGTCCGATCCCCGTCGTGACGACACCTCAGTGTCGCGCTGGGACTTTGGAGAAGGGGCTTCTGGAGGCGTCTCGCTCCCCAGGGCATCCGAACTCAGCGAATCCTCGGATGAGGAATGCCGGTGCGAGACCTTGCCGGATTGTGCAAGACGTAGCAACAGTTAAGACTACCATACCCAAAAATAATCTTGGACGCATATGTGGGTTCGGATTTTGTGTACTTACGACTTCTCCAGGAGCTGGGCCCTGGGATCCCACTCTGGGCTGCTATCGGCAGCCGTGGTGGATGCCTCTGCGAGGGAACCTTTTCTCCTCTTGGGCGATTGGCCTCCGGGGCGAGGAGCTACGTTTCTTCCCACCATCGAGTGAGGCTCGTCCTCCTCGCTTCTTCCTCTTCGTCTTCGAAGAAGGAGCATCGCTTGAGTCTTCGGAATTTGCGTCCGAAGCCTCGCAGTGACGGAGGCCACTCCGGGTCTTCTTGACCTTCTTGGAGGCCTCCTTCTTTGGCGCCTTGTAAGGCGCGGGAACCAGCATCTTCGTCAGAATAGGTCCGGCCGGTTCCTCCGGCAGTGGGGCCGGACAGCGAATCCACTCCACCTTCTTTATCCATCCGTGAGGTCATGACGAAACACGATTAAAATTTCTCCCTCATGACATGCCAGCTAGAGCATGAACAGACAGGGTGTGTCTGTAACTTACCAAGCTTGGAGAATGGGATGATTGATACCCACCGTCCTCGGCGGGCCCCGGCCATGATTTTCCGGATTTAAAGAGCACCCTCCAGATAACCTTGTGGGAGGAATCATAAAGCTCCCGAAGTATTTTGTGCTCGGCTGGATCGAACTCCCACAGAGTGCAACCCCGGCGCTGACAGGGGAGGACCAGGCGAGCTAGCATCACCTGGACTACATCGACGAGTTTGACGTCCCTATCGACCACACCTTGAAGGCGCGTCTGGAGCAGTAACAGCTCATCGGACGAACACCAGTTCGGACCATTCTCGGGCCAGGACGTGAGCCGCAGAGGAGCTCTGGATCTGAACTCTGGAGGCTCCGCCCACTTTTTGCCGCGTGGTTCGGTGATGTAGAACCACTGCTGCTGCCACTCCTTAACGGAGTCGTTGAAAGCGCCCTTCGGCTAAACGGCCTTGGGCATCTTGCTCACCATGGCGCCGCCGCACTCGGCGTGTTCGCCGCTCACCACCTTGGGCTTTACATGAAAAATCTTCAGCGACAAGCCAAAGTGAGGTGAGATCCGAAGAAAAGCCTCACACACGACAATGAACGTCGAGATATTGAGGAAGGAGTTGGGGGAAAGATCGTGAAAATCGATCTCGTAGTAATACATGATTCCGCGAACGAATGGGTGCAGGGGAAACCTGAGCCCGCGGACAAAATGGGGAAGGAACACGACTCTCTCGTGAGGTTCCGGAGTGGGGACGACCTGTCCCGCCGGAGGGAGACGATGGCCGATCTTCTGAGCCAGATACCCGGTGTCCTGGAGCTTCTTAATATCCTTCTCCTGGACAGTAGAGGCCATCCATCTGCCTCCTGCAACGGATCCGGACATCTTTGGAAAGCCTCTCTTTGGTGGAAAGGAAGAGTGCTTGGGCGTTAGGGCTCGAAAAGAGGGGAATGAGCAAGCGGAAGGAGAAAAGGCGTAGGTAAAGAGAAAGAGGCCTTGTCTCTTTACAGGGGCGATAAGTGTTTTTTGCGCCTCCCCACTGGCCTGGTTGAGCCCGTTTGCTCCCCCTCGCCGCAATTAGCGGTGCGGTTGGATTAACCATGCTCGTATTGATAAGAATCCCGTGATAAGGGGGCACGATCTCTGCTTTGACAAGACGTGTCAAGGAAACCGCCTCGCAATATGCGCTATGGCTGGTTGTGGGAAGACGGTTCGAATAATGACCCGACCGTAATGACATGTCACGTTGCTTAAAAGGTTGTCAGCGGATTGAAACATCATTCTCTCTACGGTGGCATGAGAAGATCATCTTGTGGATCCGGACACGGTTTAAGTGTTCGACAATTACCTTGGAGTATTCGAAGGAGGAACCCGCCCTGCAATGCCGAAGACAAGACTGCGCGCCGGACTCATCGTCATTGAAGCCTGGTTCAGGGGCTACCGAGGGAGTCCTGGATTAGGGGGTATCCGGACAGCTAGACTGTTTACAACGTCCAGACTATTGAAGCATGAAGATACAAGACTCAAGGCTTCGGCCCGTGTCCGGATGGGACTTTCCTTGGCGTGGAAGGCATGCTTGGCCATCCGGATATTACATTTCTTTCCTTGTAACCGACTCCATGTAAACCCTACCCCTCTCCGGTGTCTATATAAAATGGAGAGGTTGGTCCTTAGAAGGCCGATCACAATTACAATCATACCATCATAGGCTAGCTCTTAGGGTTTAGCCTCTACGATCTCGTGGTAGATCTACTCTTGCACTACCCATATCATCAATATTAATCAACTAGGAAGTAGGGTTTTACCTCCATCGAAAGGGCCCGAACCTGGGTAAACATCTGTGTCCCTTGCTTCATGTTACCATCAGCCTTGATGCACAGATCGGGACCCCCTACCCGAGATCCGTCGGTTTTGACACCGACAGCATGGTTCGCAAGCATCAAATGATTCATAATCAAGTGATTCCAAAACTCCATGTGCATGGAGTTTCTTCATGCGCTTTACACCAATATGACCTAAACGGCAGTGCCACATGTATATTGCACTATCATTATCAACTTTGCATCTTTTGGCATCAATATTATGAATATGTGTATCACTATGATCAAGAGTCAATAAACCATTTACATTGGGTGTATGACCATAGAAGGTTTTATTCATGTAAACAGAACAACAATTATTCCCTGACTTAAATGAATAACCGTATTGCAATAAACACGATCAAATCATATTCATGCTCAATGCAAACACCAAATAACATTTATTTAGGTTCAACACTAATCCCGAAGGTAGAGGGAGTGTGCAATGGTAATCGTATGAACCTTGGAATCATTTCCAACACACATCGTCACCTCGCCCTTAACTAGTCTTTGTTTATTCTGCAACTCCTGTTTCGAGTTACAAATCTTAGCAACTGAACTAGTATCAAATACCCAAGGGCTACTATGAATACTAGTAAGGTATACATCAATAACATGTATATCAAATATACCTTTGTTCACTTTGCCATCCTTCTTATCCGCCAAGTATTTGGGGCAGTTCCGCTTCTAGTGACCATTTCCTTTGCAGTAGAGGCACTCAGTTTCAGGTTTGGGTCCAGCTTTGGGTTTCTTCCCGGGAGTGGAAACTTGCTTGCCATTCTTCTTGAAGTTTCCTTTCTTTCCCTTGCCCTTCTTCTTGAAACTAGTGGTCTTGTTAACCATCAACACTTGATGCTCTTCCTTGATTTCTACCTTCACCGATTTCAGCATCGCGAAGAGCTCGGGAATCATTTTCATCATCCCTTGCATATTATAGTTCATCATGAAGTTCTAGTAGCTTGGTGATAGTGACTAGAGAACTCTGTCAATCACTATCTTATATAGAAGATTAACTCCCACTTGATTCAAGTGATTGTAGTACCCAAACATTCTGAGAACATGCTCATTGGCTGAGCTATTCTCCTCCATCTTGTATGCAAAGTCCTTGTCAGAGGTCTCATACCTCTCGACACGGGCATGAGTCTGAAACACCAATTTCAGCTCTTGGAACATCTCATATGCTTCGTGGAATTCAAAACTTTTTTGAAGTCCCGGTTCTAAGCCGTAAAGCATGGCGCACTAAAATATTAAGTAGTCAACATGTCGAGCTTTGCTAAATGTTCGTAACATCTGCATCTGCTCCCGCAATAGGTCTGTCACCAAGCGGTGCATCAAGGACATAATTCTTTTGTGCAACAATGAGGATAATCCTCAGATCACAGACCCAGTCCGCATCATTGCCACTATCATCTTTCAACTTATTTTTCTCTAGGGACATATAAAAAATGGGGGAGCTATATCGCGAGCTATTGATCTACAACATAGATATGAAAATACTATCAAGACTAAGTTCATGGTAAATTAAGTTCAGTTAATCAAATTACTTAAGAACTCCCACTTAAATAGACATCCCTCAAGTCATCTAAGTGATACGTGATCCAAATCAACTAACCCATGTCCGATCATCACGTGAGATGGGGTAGTCATCAATGGTGAACATCTCTTATGTTGATCATATCTACTATATGATTCACGTTCGACCTTTCGGTCTCTAGTGTTCCGAGACCATGTTTGTACATGCTAGTCTCGTCAAGTTTAACCAAAGTATTATGCACGTACAAAACTGTATTCCACCAGTTGTATGTGAATGTAGAGTCTATCACACCCGATCATCACGTGATGTCTCGAAACGACGAACTGTAGCAACGGTGCATACTCAGGGAGAACACTTTTACCTTGAAATTTAGTGAAGGGATCATCTTATAATGCTACCGCCGTACTAAGAAAAATAAGATGCATAAAAGATAAACATCACATGCAATCAAATATGTGACATGATATGGCCATCATCATCTCATGCTTTTGATCTCCGTCTCCAAAGCATCGTCATGATCTCCATCGTCACCGGCTCGACACCTTGATCTTCATCGTCGCATCGTGGTCGTCTTGCCAACTATTGCTTCTACAACTATCACTAACGCATAGTGATAAAGTAAAGCAATTACATGGCGTTTGCATTTCATACAATAAAGAGACAACCAAAAGGCTCCTGTCGGTTGCCGATAACTTACAAAACATAAGCATCTCATACAATAACATTTATCATATCATGTCTTGACCATATCACATCACAACATGCCCTGCAGAAACAAGTTAGACATCCTCTACTTTGTTGTTGCAAGTTTTACGTGGCTGCTACGGGCTTCTAGCAAGAACCGTTCTTACCTACGGCAAAAACCACAATGGTGATTCATTAAGTTTGTTGTTTTAACCTTCTTGAAGGACTGGCCGCAGTCAAATTCGATTCAACTAAATTAAGAGAAACAGACACCCGCCAACCACCTTTATGCAAAACTAGTTGCATGCCAGTCGGTGGAACCAGTTTCATGTGTTGGACATGTAAGGTTTGTCCGGGCCGCTTCATCCCACAATACCGCCGAATCAAAATACGATGTTGGTGGTAAGAAGTATGACATATCGTTGCCCACAACTCTTAGTCTTCTACTCGTGCATATCATCTATGCGTAGACCTGGCTCATGATGCCACTGTTGGGAAGAATTGCATGGAAAACAAAAAAATTCTACGCACACGTAAGATCTATCCATGGAGATTCATACCAACGAGAAGGGGAGAGTGTGTCTACGTACCCTTGTAGACCGTAAGCCGAAGCGTTTCACAACACGGTTGATGTAGTCGAACTACTTCGCGCTTCAACCAATCAACTACCGAACGCACGACACGTCCGCGTTCTGCACATGTTCAGCTTAGTGACGTCCCTCGCCTTCTTGATCCAGCAAGACGTCGAGGTAGTAGATGAGTTCCGTCAGCACGACGACATGGTGATGATGATGGTGAAGTGATCTCCGCAGGGCTTTGCCTAAGCACTATGAAAATATGACCGGGGGTGTAAACGGTGGAGGGGGGCGCCACACACGGCTAACAATTGATCTGGGGTGTGCTAGGCGCCCCCCTCCAACATATATATAGGTGGGAGGGGGAGGGGAGGCAGCCTGGCGCACCACATAGGTGGTCGGCCGGCCCTAGGGCTCCTGCCCTGGCCGCGCCCCCCTGCCATGTATTCCCAAGGGAGAAGGAAAGAAGGGGGAGGGAAGGAAGTGGGAATCCAATTCCACACTTCCCGTTCCCTTCCCCCTTTCCTTCTCCTCCTTAGGCCGGCCAGCTATGGGGGGCGCACCAGCCCCTTGGGGCCGGTGTGTTTCCTCTCTTGGCCCATAAGGCCCATATCTTTGCCGGGGGTGCCCGAAACTCCTTTCCGGTGACCCGGTAAGTACATGGTACCCTCCGAAACACTTCATGTGTCCGAATACCATCGTCCTATATATCGATCTTTACTTCTCGACCATTTCGATACTCCTCGTCATGTCCGTGATCTCATCCGGGACTCCGAACAACATTCGGTCACCAAATCACATGTAGCAACCTGACCCAAAATCGGTCAAATCTACGTATGCATACCATCCCAAGATCATCTTTGGTACTCACAAGACATCGATGAAATAATCAAAGTTCAATCACACCTGAATTTATTACACGATTCTCATATAGAGTCTTTATTACAATAGAATAAATTCGCCAAAGGCCAACTCATGAGAAATAAACTACTAAAGCTGCGAAGCGTGAGCGAAAAAGTGAGTCCATCCGACTCCAAAGGGCAATCGCCAAGCGGAGCGTAGCCTCACTCCTGATCGAATAAATCTACGCAACATAAGGCGTTGCAGCTGTGTAGGTCAGCTTTTTGAATAAGCTGGCAAGTCATGAAGAGAATAACAATAATAAAGTTACTAACACTATATGCATTTTGGCTGTGGGGCTCTAAGTTTCATCATTTTGCGAAAAGAAAATTTTCTCCTACTACAGTGGACTTGTTTGCAAATTACTACAGATTGTTGGTAGTTATTGAGATGGTTCCGCCAACCAATATCTCATTCCCAAATTATTAAGTCATAAACCCTCAAATTAATTCATTAGTTTTAGTGTTGAGATTTCCGAATACTTCCAAGTTCCAGAGGCTCAATTTGTCCGTAACCGGGGACACGGCTAATCGATTAGATCTTTAACTCTGCAGAGGTTTGCGCACTTTACCCGCAAGAATCATTCCCTCCTTTTAAGTCTTCGCACTTCATGGTGTTTGAAGAAGGGACGAATGAAACAGGGTCTTCCAAAGAGTTCTTCTGGCTACTGCCGGTACCCATCCAATCCTACCGTTCTTCTACATCTCGTAGTACCGTCCAGCCAGCGTCACTACTAAGGTTAACCCAGCGAGCCCATAATGGCTTGCGGCTGCGAGTAAGCTTCCGGTCAATGGGGCATCCATCCGTCTCTTCGTGGCTGGGTGAAGCTTTCGCAAGATGTCATGGCACTTCTCCATGCATCCCGCCAACCACTGGGTTCTCCAGGTGCCGTCACAAATCCTCCACCCGAAGAGTGAATTCAAGTCCGTCTTGATCTTGTAGTTCATGGGGTTGTCATCATCATTGACTCTCACATCTTGCTTATGAATTTCTCTCAACCAAAACCGTCTCACGAGCATAGCAAAATAAACTACTTCGTCCGGGGTCATGGTAACAAGGGATTGGTTCATCCTACCACATGATACTACTCAAGATTAATAACTTCAAAATTTCAACTACTGCATGCATGGTGGGTGGTATAATTTCTAATGCACAAAATCATAGGTATTGAAAATAACATGATCAAAGACTTGCCTTGCTGATGATCCTCGTAAGCTAGGGATTCAGAGTAGCAAGCTTCACTCAGGAAACTCTACCGAGACAAGCAATAATTCACAATAAGCATACAACAATGATCACTTTCATAACAGCATAGTAATATGAAACACACCAAACAAACAAATCCAAAACCCAAAAGAAACTCAAAGGAAATCCAACTCAAGGTTTTTCCTACTTCAAGCAACAACTAAAAATAGTTTTACTTAACAAAATTTTCTCAACATAGCCTAATCATGGATTTATGTTAACTTAACAGAAAGAATGCATTAAGCAACTAGGAGCAAAAAGAATCAATTTAAAATCTATTATGAAACTCCTATTAGGCCTAATTCAATTTCTATTAAGAAAAATGAAATAAAAGTTGTATTTATTATAAATAAAAGTTCATCCTATAAAGTGACAGAAACTATCCTAGAATAATCAATCACATGTGAAAAATAAATTGATTTACTAATTAAAATAATAGGAAAACAGTAGCTAGTTAATTAAGTAGGATTAACAAGATTCTGTTTAAAACTATTTTTTATTAATCCTAAAATACCCAAATTAATTCCTACGGTTTGGCAATGTCAAAAAAAATTGGGATAAAAGAATCATATAAAATAATTTTCCTAACTCATTTTATGGCAGATTTACTATTCTGACTAAATCTAAAATAAGCAATTTTAATTAATTTTAACATAGCTAAATATATTTTCTACAGAAACTATAGAAAATTTGCAAACCAACAAAAAAGAATCACCTAAAAATATTAAGTAGAATAAAAGTTATGAATTTTTCAAATCAGGAACTATTCATTAAAACAGAAAAACAAAATAAAGAAAAAGCGGCTAAACGGGCCTAACTAACGCACTGTGCGTAATATAGCTAAACGGGCCCTAGGGTTAAACGAATCGGGCCGGGCTAAATAAAAAAAACCTAACTAAAACTAAACCGTAACGAACCGAAATAAAACCGGTTTTATTTAAAGCGTATTCTTCGGGGTTCTAATCCTAAGCCGTCGATATAGATCGGACGGGGAGGGTAACTCCGTGGCTTACGGAGCTCGACGGGCGGCGGCGGCGGTGGCGAGTGTGTTGGCCTCTCCGGTCGTCCGGGAGGTCGTCGGAGTGGTCCGTGGAAAGAGGCGGACGAGGGGGGTTCTGGTGGAGTCGACGAGGCTCGGGGAGGTCTAGGGCGACGGCGGCGAGGCGAATGGCGGCGGAGGTGAGCTCGGGCTCCGGCGAGCTCGTGAGGAGGAGGAGGGTTCATGAGGGGCGAGGGGGGATGGGGTGCGGGAGGGCTTTATATAGGCGCCTCGGCTTGGGCGGGGAGGCAATCGGGAGGTATCGGATCCGGATTCGTCGGGATCCGCGATCGGCGGCGGCGCTTGCGAGGCGTGGCGAGGGGTTGAAGACGGGGTGGTGGCCCACTGCCAGAGAGAGAGAGAGGTGCGGCGTGGCGGTCGGCCGAGCCGAAAGGGTTCAGGCGAGGTGGCTGGCCGTTGGCTGGCTCATTGGCTGGCCCTCTGGGCCGCCTGGTGGGCAGTCTGCGGTGGGTGGCCTCGGCGCTGGCTGGGCGATGCTTTGGTGGCGCTGGGGCGGTTTTCCTTTTAAAAAATATTATTTTTAATAAAACAAAACAGAGATAACTTATAAAATATAAATATTTTATATAGGACATATATATACCAAAATGATCAGGGAATATTCCTATCATTTGAACATTTTCCAAAGGCAAAATCCAAACTTTATAAAATTCATTTTTTCCAAATTCAAATAAAACTCAAGTTTGAATTCAAAACTTTTGGCATTGTTTTCCTCTGATATTTTTGGAGTGTCATGTTTACTCCTCTCATACTTTTGCTCAAGTATTTATCAGGCATAGTTTTTTGAAATGATTCCCACTTGCCATAGTTTGAATTCAAATTTGAAAGAAACTCAAAACACTTCTGAAACTTCAAATGGCATTCAAATTCAAACAGGATGCATAGATGCTTAGCTATAATTGTAAAACATTCCAAATAGGAAATTTGGGATGTTACAAACCTACCCACCTTAAGATGAATCTCGCCCTCGAGATTCGGGTTGGCTAGCAAATAGGTGCGGGTGGTCTCGAAGAAGGTCTTCTTGGCGCCCTGTGTGGCTTCTTCCTCGGAGTGATGACTCCACAGCACCTTGCAAAACTTGATGACCTTCTGCGGGTGACTCTGCTCGCAGTCTCGAGAATTCGGACGGGTTTCTCCTTATAAGTCAGATCTTTGTCAAGCTGTATGGCCTCTAGGGGCCTTTGTGTCTCTCAACGGAATATCGGCCATATCGGCATGACACTTCTTCAGCTGAGAAACATGGAAGACATCATGAACTCCGGACAATCCTTCCGGCAATTCCAACTTGTAAGCAACTTCTCCACGACGTTCGAGGATTTTGTACGGGCCAATGAATTGGGGTGCTAACTTTCCTTTGACACCAAACCTCTTGATTCCACGAAGTGGAGACACACGAAGATATGCTCGGTCTCCCACTTCATAAGTTACTTCCTTGCGCTTACTGTCTACATAACTCTTCTGTCTCGACTGTGCTATCTTGAGTCTGTCCCGAATCAGCTTGACTTTCTCTTCGGAATCTTTGATAAGATCGGAACCGAAAAGTGATCGACCTCCAACACCATCCCACAGCAATGGTGTTCTGCACCTCCTTCCGTATAGAGCTTGAAGGGGCCATCTTGATTGGATTGATAACTGTTGTTGTATGAGAACTCTGCGTATGGCAAATTATCATCCCAGCTAGACCCATAGTCTAGCACACAAGCTCTCAACATGTCCTCCGAATCTGATTGACTCTCTCGGTCTCGTCCATCATCTCATGGATGAAAAGCTGTCTTGAATTCCAGCCTCGTGCCCAAAGTTTCATGCAAGCGCTTCCAAAACTTTGAGGTAAACTGTGTTCCTCTATCGACACGATTTTCCTCGGAACTCCATGCAGACATCGATCCTGGTCATGTATATCTTGGCCAACTTAGCACTGGTATAGGTAGTCTTCACGGAATGAAGTGAGCTACCTTGGTCAAACGATCAACCACGCCCAGATAGAATCATAACCTGAACGAGTCTGGGTAATCCTGTGATGAAATCCATTCCAAGTTTCTCCCATTTCCAATCGGGAATCGGCAAAGGTTGAAGTAATCCTGCTGGCTTCGATGTTCGCCTTTACTCGTTGACAAACATCGCATCTTGCTACGTACTCGGCAATATCCTTCTTCATACCTCTCCACGTAAACTTTCCTTCAAATCCGGTACATCTTGGTGTTGCCGGGTGAATCGAGTACGGTGAATCATGAGCCTCCTGAAGAATTAGCTTCCTGAGTTCGGGATCATTGGGTACATAAATACAATCCTCGAACCATATAGCTCCGTGTTCATCCTTACGAAATCCTTTAGCTTTTCCTTCATTCATCTTTTGCTTTATCTCATCAATTTCCTTGTCCGACTTCTGGGCTTCACGAATCCTTTCGGCTAAAGTGGACTGAACTTCCAGAGTTGCAACAAATCCTCTCGGAACTATCTCCATTCGGAGATCTCTGAGGTCATCGACTAACTCCTGGGGTAATCCTCCTGCTGTAAGAGTATTCACATAACTCTTACGGCTCAAAGCATCTTCTACAACATTAGCCTTACCTGGGTGGTAATGCAATCTCATGTCATAGTCCTTTATCAACTCTAGCCATCTCCTCTGCCTGAGGTTCAACTCTTTCTGCGTGAAAATATACTTCAAACTCATGTGATCTGTGTAGACATCACAACGGTTTCCGATAAGGAAATGTCTCCAGGTCTTGAGTACATGCACTACGGCTGCTAACTCCAAATCATGCGTGGCATAATTCATCTCGTGAGGTCGTAGTTGTCTGGAGGCATAAGCTACAAATTTTCCTTCCTGCATGAGTACTCCTCCGAGTCCTTGACGAGAAGCGTCACAATAAACCTGGTATTCCTTGTGTATGTCCAGCAAAATCAACACTGGGGCTGTAACCAAACGTTTCTTCAATTCCTGAAAACTGGCTTCACATTCCTCGGTCCAAACATACTTGGCTTCCTTATTCAACAGCTCAGTCATGGGCTTGGCAATCTTCAAGAAGTTCTCAATAAACCTCCGATAATATCCTGCGAGTCCGAGAAAGCTGTGGATCTCCTTGGTCGAGGTGGGTGGCGCCAATCGGTGGTGATTCAACCTTGGCGGGTCAACTGCTATTCCTTCTCCTGAAATAACATGTCCGAGGAATCCAACTTCCTTTAGCCAAAATTCACATTTGTTGAACTTGGCATACAACTGATGTTCTCGAAGTTTCTCCAGAACTAGACGCAAATGTTCCTTATGCTCTTCCTCGCTCTTGGAGAAAATCAGTATATCATCGATGAACACCACGACAAACTTGTTCAGGTATTCCATAAACACCTTGTTCATCAAATTCATGAAGTATGCAGGAGCATTAGTCAATCCAAATGACATGACGGTATACTCATATAAACCATACCTGGTAGTGAATGCTGTTTTGGGTATATCCTTTTCACGAATCTTCAATTGATGATACCCTGATCGAAGATCGATCTTGGAGAATAACTTGGCTCCAACTAGCTGATCGAACAGATCATTAATCATCGGCAGAGGGTACTTGTTCTTGATGGTCACTTCGTTCAACGCACGATAATCCACAACCATCCTCAAGGTTCCATCCTTCTTCTCTACCAAAAGAACTGGGGCTCCCCAAGGTGATGAGCTTGGCCGAATATATCCTTTCTCCAATAACTCATTTATTTGATCCTTGATCTCTTTCAACTCATTCGGTGGCATCCGATAAGGTCTCTTGGATATTGGGGCTGTGCCGGGCAATAACTCGATTAGAAATTCAATGTCCCTGTCCGGTGGCATTCCTGGTAATTCCTCCGGAAAAACATCGGGAAAGTCTTGCACTACTGGCACTTCCTCCTGAACAACTCCCGTGAGGGAATTCACCTGATTCTTCATCCGCTACGCCGGATACATACTTGATCCTCTTACGCTCCGGGGTGGTGAGCAGAATAGACTTCTTGGCACGATCTATGTTTCCTTGAACCGTCAACCAATCCATGCCTAGGATTACATCCAAGGTCTGGGTTTCCAATACTATGAGGTTTGCGGAAATTTATGGTTCCCGATGTTGAGGTTGCATGACAGCCTAAACCTGCCATCATTTCTCCTCCTGCGGGCCCGGCGTGAAGGGGCTTCTAAGGGTTTTAGTGGGCAACCCGTACTTTTCCACAACTACCCTTGATATGAATGAATCGTTGCACCGAACCAAAGAGTACCAATCTGAGCGTGAATTCAATAAAACTTACCAACCACGATGTTGTCGGCTGATCATAGACGTCCTCCACGTCGATGTGGTTCACCTGAGCACGAGGGAACGGATTGGGCTTCTTCGCTGAGCCTCCATTGCCGTTTCCATTCCTCTGCTTGGCCTCCGGGCAGTCGGTGGCATAGTGCCCTGTCTTCTGGCACTTGAAGCAGGTGATGTGGCTCAGATCCTTCGGAGCCGGGGCAGAACGATGCTGATTGCCATTACCGTTTCCATTGCCATGGCCATTGCCTGACTTGTTGTCCTGGTTGCGGTTGTTCCCATTTCCTCCATGGTTATGGCCTCCATGGTTGTGATGGGTGTGCCCTCCTGAGTATGGTGCATAACGGGGCTTCTGCTGAGCTCCTGAGTTGTGCTTCCCCTGGCTGTACTTCCGCTTGCGGTTTTCAATCTGCTGCTGCTTGCCTTCAAGTATGACGGCCTTGTCTACCAGCGCCTGGTAGTTGGCGAAGGTGGCCACAATAAGCTGCATACTTAGTTCATCATTGAGTCCCTCGAGAAATTTCTCCTGCTTTGCGGCATCTGTGGCCACATCATCCGGGGCATAGTGGGCTAGCTTGCTGAACTCATCCACGTACTGTGCCACAGTACGGTTCCCCTGGCGTAAGTTGCGGAACTCACGCTTCTTCAAACTCATGGCTCCAGCTGAAACATGAGCGGTGCGGAAGGCCTGCTGGAACTGATCCCACATGATGGCACCAATGTGATAAGTGGCGGTGTAGTTCTCCCACCAAGATGCTGCAGGTCCATCAAGTTGATGCGCGGCAAAGCGCACCTTCTCTGCATCAGTGCATCCAACAGTGATTAGCTCTCTTCCGACTTTGCGGAGCCAATCATCGGCCACAATCGGCTCAGTGCTACTAGAGAACACTGGCGGATTCAGCCTCAGGAATCGAGTCAAGTTGTCCACCGGGGGTGGTGGCGGTGGATTGTTGGTGTTGTTGTTCGATTCGGATGAGTAGCTGCATGAGGGCATTCTGCTGCTGGAGCAGCTGGGTGAGCTCGTGGAAAACCGTGTCACGTCTCGGAGGCATCGGTGTTTTGGAGTGGATGAGAAAATTAGAATAGAACAATGGTCTAATGAGAAATAACACTACCCATATGAATGCACAA
Source organism: Aegilops longissima (assembly GCA_021605205.1). Lineage (NCBI taxonomy): Eukaryota > Viridiplantae > Streptophyta > Magnoliopsida > Poales > Poaceae > Aegilops > Aegilops longissima. The sequence continues at coordinate 591,815,274 of CM038679.1, read as the reverse complement.
TCATAAACACACCAATCATTTATTCATTCCACTCAAACATGGTTCAATCTCGATTACAAAAGCTCATGACTAATCGAAGGAAAATATCGGCCTAACTGATTGACGAAAAGGTAAAAATAACATGGTGGTCGACTAAAAAGTCTTCATCAATAATCCTTGCGTCCTCTGGTGTGATGTCCTCTGTTATGGCGCCTCCTCTTGCAGCTTCCTCCAGTGGAACTCCCTTCATAATCCTGATCATTGCTCACGAGGGGTCCGTCATCTCCACTCGAAAAAAGGTCCTCTCCCAAGTCCATCTTTTCCTCTATTGCGGCAAGCTTCATCTTCAGGTCGTCGACTGTCTCCATGAAGTCCGCGACTTCTTCCTCATGGTTAAGGAAGTCTGCGTGTGCCTTCTCCTCCAGTTCCAGTTCACGGAACAATAGCCTCTGTGTGCCTTGAAGTTCGGCGAGTCTGAATCTCCGTTTCCGAGGAGACACTCCAAGTCCTGTACATAAGAGAGAATGGAGTCGTCCTCACGGTGCGGATGATATCTCCATTCCTTGCCTGCGAGAAACCATGGCGAGGTCGAGGATCGAGTTCGCCCTGTACTCCTCTCGGAGATGTCCAAGGGCACGATAGATCGCCATGTCCCTTCCGATGATCCAGTTGAAGTCGGGGAACTCAAAGTCAATAGGCTCCGTATGTCCTCCGAAAGTTCTCCCTGGAATATGCACCTCGATCCTGTAGCGGGTATCCGTTGGAAGTGCATTGGTTGGATTCCCGGTGATCCAGGGCAGAGCAATCTTCAGCTTCTTCACCATCTGGACCAGCTTCCTGCCGAAGGGCATCGTCTCATCGGGCTGGCAAAACTCCGGTAGCAAAACTGGGGTGAACTCCACGGCCATCTAGAATGTTGAAAATCGGAGAGGAATTAGAAATGAACAGGGGAGAATTACGAAATGATAAGGATATAAAGTAAATAGTCTCTTCCTATGGCTTTCCGATCCTAGGGGTTACGATCCTACGGTCAGCGTGAGCTCTGATACCATCTCTCAGAGCGACCGACCCAAAATCGGTCAAATCTACGTATGCATGCACCATCCCAAGATCATCTTTGGTACTCACGATTACATCGATGAAATAATCAAGGTTCAATCACACCTGAATTTATTACACGATTCTCATATAGAGTCTTTATTACAATAGAATAAATTTGGCCAAAGGCCAACTCATGAGAAATAAACTACTAAAGCTGCGGAAGCGTGAGAGCGAAAAAGTGAGTCCATCCGACTCAAAGGGAAATCGCCAAGCGCGGAGCGTAGCCTCACTCTGATCGAATAAATCTACGCAACATAAGGCGTTGCAGCCGTGTAGGTCAGCTTTTGAATAAGCTGGCAAGTCATGAAGAGAATAACAATAATAAAGTTACTAACACTATATGCATTTTGGCTGTGGGGCTCTAAGTTTCATCATTTTGCGAAAAGCAAATTTTCTCCTACTACTGATGGACTTGTTTGCAAATTACTACAGATTGTTGGTAGTTATTGAGATGGTTCCGCCAACCAATATCTCATTCCCAAATTATTAAGTCATAAACCCTCAAATTAATTCATTAGTTTTAGTGTTGAGATTTCGAATACTTCCAAGTTCAGAGGCTCAATTTGTCCGTAATCGGGACACGGCTAATCGATTAGATATTTAACTGCGAGGTTTATGCACTTTACCCGCAAGAATCATTCCCTCCTTCTAAGTCTTCGCACTTCATGGTGTTTGAAGGCGGGACGAATAAACAGGGTCTTCCAAAGAGTTCTTCAGCTCTGCGGTACCCATCCAATCCTACCGTTCTTCTACATCTCGTAGTACCGTCCAGCCAGCGTCACTACTAAGGTTAACCCAGCGAGCCCATAATGGCTTGCGGCTGCACAGTAAGCTTCCGGTCAATGGGGCATCCATCCGTCTCTTCGTGGCTGGGTGAAGCTTTCCGCAAGATGTCATGGCACTTCTCCATGCATCCCGCCAACCACGGGTTCTCCAGGTGCCCGTCAACAAATCCTCCACCCAAGAGTGAATTCAAGTCCATCTTGATCTTGTAGTTCATGGGGTTGTCATCATCATTGACTCTCACATCTTGCTTATGAATTTCTCTCAACCAAAACCGTCACGAGCATAGCAAAATAAACTACTTCGTCCCGGGGTCATGGTAACAAGGGGATTGGTTCATCCTACCACATGATACTACTCAATATTAATAACTTCAAAATTTGAACTACTGCATGCATGGTGAGGTGGTATAATTTCTAATGCACAAAATCATAGGTATTGAAAATAACATGATCAAAGACTTGCCTTGCTGATGATCCTCGTAAGCTAGGGATTCATAGTAGCAAGCTTCGCACTCCGGAAACTCTACCGAGACAAGCAATAATTCACAATAAGCATACAACAATGATCACTTTCATAACAGCATAGTAATATGAAACATACCAGACAAACAAATCCAAAAACCCAAAAGAAACTCAAAGGAAATCCAACTCAAGGTTTTTCCTACTTCAAGCAACAACTAAAAAATAGTTTTACTTAACAAAAATTTTCTCAACATAGCCTAATCATGGATTTATGTTAACTTAACAGAAAGAATGCATTAAGCAACTAGGAGCAAAAAGAATCAATTTAAAATCTATTATGAAACTCCTATTAGGCCTAATTCAATTTCTATTAAGAAAAATGAAATAAAAGTTGTATTTATTATAAATAAAAGTTCATCCTATAAAGTGACAGAAACTATCCTAGAATAATCAATCACATGTGAAAAATAAATTGATTTACTAATTAAAATAATAGGAAAACAGTAGCTAGTTAATTAAGTAGGATTAACAAGATTCTGTTTAAAACTATTTTTTATTAATCCTAAAATACCCAAATTAATTCCTACGGTTTGGCAATGTCAAAAAAAAGTTGGGATAAAAAGAATCATATAAAAATAATTTTCCTAACTCATTTTATGGCAGATTTACTATTCTGACTAAATCTAAAATAAGCAATTTTAATTAATTTTAACATAGCTAAATATATTTTCTACAGAAACTATAGAAAATTTGCAAACCAACAAAAAAGAATCACCTAAAAATATTAAGTAGAATAAAAGTTATGAATTTTTCAAATCAGGAACTATTCTGTTAAAACAGAAAAACAAAAATAAAGAAAAACGGCTAAACGGGCCTAACTAACGCACTGCGCGTAATATAGCTAAACGGGCCCTAGGGTTAAACGAATCGGGCCGGGCTAAATAAAAAAAACCTAACTAAAACTAAACCGTAACGAACCGGAAATAAAACCGGGTTTTATTTAAAAGCGCGTACCCCTTCGGGGGTTCTAATCCTAGCCGTCGATATAGATCGGACGGGGGAGGGTAACTCCGGTGGCTTACCGGAGCTCCACGGCGGCGGCGGCGGCGGTGGCGAGTGTGTTGGCCTCTCCGATCGTCGGGGAGGTCGTCGGAGTGGTCCGCGGGTGCTTGGGCGACGAGGGGGTTCAGTGGAGTCGGCGAGGCTCGGGAGGTCTAGGGCGACGGCGGCGAGGCGAATGGCGGCGGAGGTGAGCTCGGGCTCCGGCGAGCTCGTGAGGAGGGAGGAGGGGTTTCGGCGAGGGGCGAGGGGGGGGAATGGGGTGCGGGGAGGGCTTTATATAGGGGCGCCTCGGCTTGGGCAGGGAGGCAATCGGGAGGATCGGATCCGGATTCGTCGGGATCCGCGATCGGCGGCGCGGGCGAGGCGTGGGTGAGGTTGAAGACGGGGTGGTGGCCCTTGCCAGAGAGAGAGAGAGGGGCGGCACGGGCGGTCGGCCGAGCCGAAGGGTTTCAGGCGAGGGTGGCTGGCCGTTGGTCGGCTCATTGGCTGGCCCCTGGGCGCTGGTGGGCAGTGCGGTGGGTGGCCTCGGCTGGCTGGGCCGATGCTTTGGTGGCGCTTGAGGCGGTTTTTTTTTTTAAATTATTATTTTTTAATAAAACAAAACAGAGATAACTTATAAAATATAAATATTTTATATAGGACATATATATACCAAAATGATCGGGGAATATTCCTATCATTTGAACATTTTCAAAGGAAAAATCCAAACTTTATAAAATTCATTTTTTTCAAATTCAAATAAAACTCAAGTTTGAATTCAAAACTTTTGGCATTGTTTTCCTCTGATATTTTTGGAGTGTCATGTTTACTCCTCTCATACTTTTGCTCAAGTATTTATCAGGCATAGTTTTTTGAAATGATTCCCACTTGCCATAGTTTGAATTCAAATTTGAAAAAAACTCAAAACACTTCTGAAACTTCAAATGGCATTCAAATTCAAACAGGATGCATAGATTCTTAGCTATAATTGTAAAACATTCCAAATAGGAAATTTGGGATGTTACAAACCTACCCACCTTAAGATGAATCTCGCCCTCGAGATTCGGGTTGGCTAGCAAATAGGTGCGGGTGGTCTCGAAGAAGGTCTTCTTCGCGCTCCCAGGTGGCTTCTTCCTCGGAGTGATGACTCCACAGCACCTTGCAAAACTTGATGACCTTGCTGCGGGTGACTCTGCTCGCAGTCTCGAGAATTCGGACGGGTTTCTCCTTATAAGTCAGATCACTGTCAAGCTGTATGGCCTCTAGGGGCACTGTGTCTCTCAACGGAATATCGGCCATATCGGCATGACACTTCTTCAGCTGAGAAACATGGAAGACATCATGAACTCCGAACAATCCTTCCGGCAATTCCAACTTGTAAGCAACTTCTCCACGACGTTCGAGGATTTTGTACGGGCCAATGAATCGGGGTGCTAACTTTCCTTTGACACCAAACCTCTTGATTCCACGAAGTGGAGACACACGAAGATATGCTCGGTCTCCCACTTCATAAGTTACTTCCTTGCGCTTACTGTCTACATAACTCTTCTGTCTCGACTGTGCTATCTTGAGTCTGTCCCGAATCAGCTTGACTTTCTCTTCGGAATCTCTGATAAGATCGGAACCGAAAAGTGATCGATCTCCAACACCATCCCACAAACAATGGTGTTACGCACCTCCTTCCGTATAGAGCTTGAAGGGCCATCTTGATTGGATTGATAAGCTGTTGTTGTATGAGAACTCTACATATGGCAAATTATCATCCCAGCTAGACCCATAGTCTAGCACACAAGCTCTCAACATGTCCTCCAGAATCTGATTGACTCTCTCGGTCTGTCCATCTGTCTGCGGATGAAAAGCTGTACTGAATTCCAGCCTCGTGCCCAAAGTTTCATGCAACTGCTTCCAAAACTTTGAGGTAAACTGTGTTCCTCTATCTGACACGATTTTCCTCGAAACTCCATGCAGACATATGATCCTGGTCATGTATATCTTGGCCAACTTAGCACTGGTATAGGTAGTCTTCACGGGAATGAAGTGAGCTACCTTGGTCAAACGATCAACCACTACCCAGATAGAATCATAACCTGAACGAGTCCTGGGTAATCCTGTGATGAAATCCATTCCAAGTTTCTCCCATTTCCAATCGGGAATCGACAAAGGTTGAAGTAATCCTGCTGGCTTATGATGTTCTGCCTTTACTCGTTGACAAACATCGCATACTGCTACGTACTCGGCAATATCCTTCTTCATACCTGTCCACCAGAAACTTTCCTTCAAATCCAGGTACATCTTGGTGTTGCCGGGGTGAATCGAGTACGGTGAATCATGAGCCTCCTGAAGAATTAGCTTCCTGAGTTCGGGATCATTGGGTACATAAATAGGATCCTCGAACCATATAGCTCCGTGTTCATCCTTACGAAATCCTTTAGCTTTTCCTTCATTCATCTTTTGCTTTATCTCATCAATTTCCTTGTCCGACTTACGGGCTTCACGAATCCTTTCGCCAAAGTGGACTGAACTTCGAGTTGCAACAAATCCTCTCGGAACTATCTCCATTCGGAGATCTACGAGGTCATCGACTAACTCTGGGGTAATCCTCCTGCTTTGTAAGAGTATTCACATAACTCTTACGGCTCAAAGCATCTGCTACAACATTAGCCTTACGGGTGGTAATGCAATCTCATGTCATAGTCCTTTATCAACTCTAGCCATCTCCTCTGCTGAGGTTCAACTCTTCTGCGTGAAAATATACTTCAAACTCTTGTGATCTGTGTAGACATCACAAGCGGTTTCCGATAAGGAAATGTCTCCTGTGTCTTGAGTGCATGCACTCGGCTGCTAACTCCAAATCATGCGTGGCATAATTCATCTCGTGAGGTCGTAGTTGTCCGGAGGCATAAGCTACAACTTTTCCTTCCTGCATGAGTACTCCTCCGAGTCCTTGACGAGAAGCGTCACAATAAACCTGGTATTCCTTGTGTATGTCCGCAAAATCAACTTTGGGGCTGTAACCAAACGTTTCTTCAATTCCTGAAAACTGGCTTCACATTCCTCGGTCCAAACATACTTGGCTTCCTTCTTCAACAGCTCAGTCATGGGCTTGGCAATCTTCGAGAAGTTCTCAATAAACCTCCGATAATATCCTGCGAGTCCGAGAAAACTGCGGATCTCCTTGGTCGAGGTGGGTGGCTGCCAATCGGTGACTGATTCAACCTTGGCGGGGTCAACTGCTATTCCTTCTCCTGAAATAACATGTCCGAGGAATCCAACTTCCTTTAGCCAAAATTCACATTTGCTGAACTTGGCATACAACTGATGTTCTTGAAGTTTCTCCGGAACTAGACGCAAATGTTCCTTATGCTCTTCCTCGCTCTTGGAGAAAATCAGTATATCATCGATGAACACCACGACAAACTTGTCCAGGTATTCCATAAACACCTTGTTCATCAAATTCATGAAGTATGCAGGAGCATTAGTCAATCCAAATGACATGACGGTATACTCATATAAACCATACCTGGTAGTGAATACTGTTTTGGGTATATCCTTTTCACGAATCTTCAATTGATGATACCCTGATCGAAGATCGATCTTGGAGAATACCTTGGCTCCAACTAGCTGATCGAACAGATCATTAATCATCGGCAGAGGGTACTTGTTCTTGATGGTCACCGTTCAACGCATCGATAATCCACAACCATCCTCAAGGTTCCATCCTTCTTCTCTACCAAAAGAACTGGGGCTCCCCAAGGTGATGAGCTTGGCGAATATATCCTTTCTCCAATAACTCATTTATTTGATCCTTGATCTCTTTCAACTCATTCGGTGGCATCCGATAAGGTCTCTTGGATATTGGGGCTGTGCCGGCAATAACTCGATCAGAAATTCAATGTCCTGTCCGTGGCATTCTGGTAATTCCTCCGAAAAACATCGGAAAGTCTTGCACCTCGGCACTTCCTCTGAACAACTCCGTGAGGGAATTCACTGATTCTTCATCCGCTACGTGCGGATACATACTTGATCCTCTTACGCTCCGGGGTGGTGAGCAGAATAGACTTCTTGAGCACGATCTATGTTTCCTTGAACCGTCAACCAATCCATGCCTAGGATTACATCCAAGGTGCGGGTTTCCAATACTATGAGGTTTATGGAAATTTATGGTTCCCGATGTTGAGGGTTGCATGACAGCCTAAACCTGCCATCATTTCTCCTCCTCTGGGCCGACGCGAAGGGGCTTCTAAGGGTTTTAGTGGGCAACCCGTACTTTTCCACAACTACCCTTGATATGAATGAATCGTTGCACCGAATCAAAGAGTACCAATACTGAACGTGAATTCAATAAAAACTTACCAACCACAGTGTCTGGCTGATCATAGACGTCCTCCACGTCGATGTGGTTCACCTGAGCACGAGGGAACGGATTGGGCTTCTTCGCTGAGCCTCCATTGCCGTTTCCATTCCTCTGCTTGGCCTCCGGGCAGTCGGTGGCATAGTGCCCTGTCTTCTGGCACTTGAAGCAGGTGATGTGGCTCAGATCCTTCGGAGCCGGGGCAGAACGATGCTGATTGCCATTACCGTTTCCATTGCCATGGCCATTTCCTGACTTGTTGTCCTGGTTGCGGTTGTTCCCATTTCCTCCATGGTTATGGCCTCCATGGTTGTGATGGGTGTGCCCTCCTGAGTATGGTGCATAACGGGGCTTCTGCTGAGCTCCTGAGTTGTGCTTCCCCTGGCTGTACTTCCGCTTGCGGTTTTCAATCTGCTGCTGCTTGCCTTCAAGTATGACGGCCTTGTCTACCAGCTCCTATTAGTTGGCGAAGGTGGCCACAATAAGCTGCATACTTAGTTCATCATTGAGTCCCTCGAGAAATTTCTCCTGCTTTGCGGCATCTGTGGCCACATCATCCGGGGCATAGCGGGCTAGCTTGCTGAACTCATCCACGTCTTGTGCCACGAAGACGGTTCCCTGGCGTAAGTTGCGGAACTCACGCTTCTTCAAACTCATGGCTCCAGCTGAAACATGAGCGGTGCGGAAGGCGTGCTGGAACTGATCCCACGTGATGGCACCAATGTGATAAGTGGCGGTGTAGTTCTCCCACCAAGATGCTGCAGGTCCATCAAGTTGATGCACGGCAAAGCGCACCTTCTCTGCATCAGTGCATCCAACAGTGATTAGCTCTCTTCCGACTTTGCAGAGCCAATCATCAGCCACAATCGGTTCAGCGCTACTAGAGAACACTGGCGGATTCAGCCTCAGGAATCGAGTCAAGTTGTCCACGGGGGGTAGTGGCGGTGGATTGTTGGTGTTGTTGTTCTGATTCTGGATGAGTAGCTGCATGAGGGCATTCTGCTGCTGGAGCAGCTGGGTGAGCTCTGGTGGAAAACCGGTGTCACGTCTCGGAGGCATCTGGTGTTTTGGAGTGGATGAGAAAATTAGAATAGAACAATGGTCTAATGAGAAATAACACTACCCATATGAATGCACAATCATAAACACACCAATCATTTATTCATTCCACTCAAACATGGTTCAATCTCGATTACAAAAGCTCATGACTAATCGAAGGAAAATATCGGCCTAACTGATTGACGAAAAGGTAAAAATAACATGGTGGTCGACTAAAAAGTCTTCATCAATAATCCTTGCGTCCTCTGGTGTGATGTCCTCTATTGTGGCGCCTCCTCTTGCGGCTTCCTCCAGTGGAACTCCCTTCATAATCCTGATCATTGCTCACGAGGGGTCCGTCATCTCCACTCGGAAAAAGGTCCTCTCCCAAGTCCATCTTTTCCTCTATTGCGGCAAGCTTCATCTTCAGGTCGTCGACTGTCTCCATGAAGTCCGCGACTTCTTCCTCATGGTTAAGGAAGTCTGCGTGTGCCTTCTCCTCCAGTTCTAGTTCACGGAACAATAGCCTCCTGTGTGCCTTCGAGTTACGGCGAGTCTGAATCTCCCGTTTCCTGAGGAGACACTCCAAGTCCTGGACATAAGAGAGAATGGTGTCGTCCTCATCAGACGGATGATATCTCCATTCCTTGCCTGCGAGAAACCATGGCGAGTCTCGAGGGATCGAGTTCGCCTGTACTCCTCTCGGAGATGTCCAAGGGCACGATAGATCGCCATGTCCTTCCGATGATCCAGTTGAAGTCGGGAACTCAAAGTCAATAGGCTCCGTATGTCCTCGAAAGTTCTCCTGGAATATGCACCTCGATCTCAGCGGGTATCCGTTGGAAGTGCATTGGTTGGCTTCGGTGATCGAGGCAGAGCAATCTTCAGCTTCTTCACCATCTGGACCAGCTTCTGCCAAGGGCATCGTCTCATCGGGTGGCAAAACTCCGTAGCAAAACGGGGTGAACTCGACGGCCATCTAGAATGTTGAAAATCGGAGAGGAGTTAGAAATGAGCAGGGAAAATTACGGAATGATAAGGATATAAAGTAAATAGTCTCTTCCTATGGCTTTCCGATCCTAGGGGTTACGATCTCACGGTCAGCGTGTGCTCGATACCATCTCTCAGAGCGACTGACCCAAAATCGGTCAAATCTACGTATGCATACCATCCCAAGATCATTTGGTACTCACAATACATCGATGAAATAATCAAAGTTCAATCACACCTGAATTTATTACACGATTCTCATATAGAGTCTTTATTACAATAGAATAAATTCGGCCAAAGGCCAACTCATGAGAAATAAACTACTAAAGCTGCGGAAGCGTAGACGAAAAAGTGAGTCCATCCGACTCCAAAGGGCAATCGCCAAGAGCGGAGCGTAGCCTCACTCCTGATCGGAATAAATCTTTGCAACATAAGACGTTGCAGCCGTGTAGGTCAGCTTTTTGAATAAGCTGGCAAGTCACGAAGAGAATAACAATAATAAAGTTACTAACACTATATGCATTTTGGCTGTGGGGCTCTAAGTTTCATCATTTTGCGAAAAGCAAATTTTCTCCTACTACAGTGGACTTGTTTGCAAATTACTACAGATTGTTGGTAGTTATTGAGATGGTTCCACCAACCAATATCTCATTCCCAAATTATTAAGTCATAAACCCTCAAATTAATTCATTAGTTTTAGTGTTGAGATTTCCGAATACTTCCAAGTTCCAGAGGCTCAATTTGTCCGTAACCGGGGACACGGCTAATCGATTAGATCTTTAACTCTCCAGAGGTTTATGACTTTACCCGCAAGAATCATTCCCTCCTTTTAAGTCTTCGCACTTCATGGTGTTTGAAGGCGGGGACGAATAAACAGGTGTTCCAAAGAGTTCTTCAGCTACGCCGTACCCATCCAATCCTACCGTTCTTCTACATCTCGTAGTACCGCCCAGCCAGCATCACTACTAAGGTTAACCCAGCCGAGCCCATAATGGCTTGCGGCTGCATGTAAGCTTCCGGTCAATGGGGCTTCCATCCGTCTCTTCGTGGCTGGGTGAAGCTTTCCGCAAGATGTCATGGCACTTCTCCATGCATCCCGCCAACCACTGGGTTCTCAGGGTGCCCGTCAACCGTCCTCCACCCAAAGAGTGAATTCCGAAGTCCGTCTTGATCTTGTAGTTCATGGGGTTGTCATCATCATTGACTCTCACATCTTGCTTACGAATTTCTCTCAACCAAAACCCGTCTACGAGCATAGCAAAAATAAACTACTTCATCCCGGGGTCATGGTAACAAGGGGATTGGTTGATCCTACCACATGATACTACTCAAGATTAATAACTTCAAAATTTGAACTACTGCATGCATGGTGGGGTGGTATAATTTCTAATGCACAAAATCATAGGTATTGAAAATAACATGATCAAAGACTTGCCTTGCTGATGATCCTCGTAAGCTAGGGATTCGTAGTAGCAAGCTTCGCACTCCGGAAACTCTACCAAGACAAGCAATAATTCACAATAAGCATACAACAATGATCACTTTCATAACAGCATAGTAATATGAAACACATCAAACAAACAAATCCAAAAACCCAAAAGAAACTCAAAGGAAATCCAACTCAAGGTTTTTCCTACTTCAAGCAACAACTAAAAAACAGTTTTACTTAACAAAAATTTTCTCAACATAGCCTAATCATGGATTTATGTTAACTTAACAGAAAGAATGCATTAAGCAACTAGGAGCAAAAAGAATCAATTTAAAATCTATTATGAAACTCCTATTAGGCCTAATTCAATTTCTATTAAGAAAAATGAAATAAAAGTTTTATTTATTATAAATAAAAGTTCATCCTATAAAGTGACAGAAACTATCCTAGAATAATCAATCACATGTGAAAAATAAATTGATTTACTAATTAAAATAATAGGAAAACAGTAGCTAGTTAATTAAGTAGGATTAACAAGATTCTGTTTAAAACTATTTTTTATTAATCCTAAAATACCCAAATTAATTCCTACGGTTTGGCAATGTCAAAAAAAGTTGGGATAAAAGAATCATATAAAATAATTTTCCTAACTCATTTTATGGCAGATTTACTATTCGACTAAATCTAAAATAAGCAATTTCAATTAATTTTAACATAGCTAAATATATTTTCTACAGAAACTATAGAAAATTTGCAAACCAAAAAAAGAATCACCTAAAAATATTAAGTAGAATAAAAGTTATGAATTTTTCAAATCAGGAACTATTCATTAAAACAGAAAAACAAAAATAAAGAAAAAGCGGCTAAACGGGCCTAACTAACGACCGCTGCGTAATATAGCTAAACGGGCCCTAGGGTTAAGCGAATCGGGCGGGCTAAATAAAAAAACCTAACTAAAACTAAACCGAACTAACCGGAAATAAAACCGGTTTTATTTAAGCGTACCCCTTGGGTTCTAATCCTAGCCGTCGATATAGATCGGACGGGGAGGGTAACTCGGTGGCTTACCGGAGCTCGGCGGCGGCGGCGGCGGCGGTGGCAGTGTGTTGGCCTCTCGGTCGTCGGGGAGGTCGTCGGAGTGGTCCGCGGGTCTTGGGCGGCGGGGGGGTTCAGTGGAGTCGACGAGGCTCGGGAGGTCTAGGGCGACGGCGGCGAGGCGAATGGCGGAGGTGAGCTCGGGCTCCAGCGAGCTTGTGAGGAGGGAGGAGGGTTCGGCGAGGGGCGAGGGGGAATGGGGTGCGGAGGGCTTTATATAGGGGGCGCCTCGGCTTGGGCAGGGAGGCAATCGGGAGGGGGATCGGATCCCGGATTCGTCGGGATCCGGCGATCGGCGGCGGCGCGGGCGAGGCGTGGGCGAGGGGTTGAAGATGGGGGTGGTGGCCCACTGCCAGAGAGAGAGAGAGGGGTGCGGCGCGGGCGGTCGGCCGAGCCGAAAGGGTTTCGGGCGAGGGGGTGGCCTGGCCGTTGGCTGGCTCGCTGGGCTGGCCCTCTGGGCCGCCTGGTGGGCCATCTTGGTGGGTGGCCTCGGCTGGCTGGGCGAGTGCTTTGGTGGCGCTGGGGCGGTTTTCCTTTTTTTAATTATTATTTTTTAATAAAAAACAGAGATAACTTATAAAATATAAATATTTTATATAGGACATATATATACCAAAATGATCGGGAATATTCCTATCATTTGAACATTTTCCAAAGGCAAAATCCAAACTTTATAAAAATTCATTTTTTAAAATTCAAATAAAACTCAAGTTTGAATTCAAAACTTTTGGCATTGTTTTCCTCTGATATTTTTGGAGTGTCATGTTTACTCCTCTCATACTTTTGCTCAAGTATTTATCAGGCATAGTTTTTTGAAATGATTCCCACTTGCCATAGTTTCAATTCAAATTTGAAAAAAACTCAAAACTCTTCTGAAACTTCAAATGGCATTCAAATTCAAACAGGATGCATAGATGCTTAGCTATAAATGTAAAACATTCCAAATAGGAAATTTGGGATGTTACATCACATAACTCATATAACACTATATCGTCAACAAACGTTAAGCATGCAGACCCTATAGGTTCGAGAACTATGTAGACATGACCGAGACACCTCTCCGGTCAATAACCAATAGCGGAACCTAGATGCCCATATTGGCTCCTACAAATTCTCTGAAGATCTTTATCAGTCGAACCGTTTTGACAACATACATAATTCCCTTTGTCCATCGATATGTTACTTGTCCGAGATTCGACCGTCGGTATCTCTATACCTAGCTCAATCTTGTTACCGACAAGTCTCTTTACTCGTTTCATAATACATCACCTTGTGACCAACTCCTTAGTCATTTGCTTGAAAGCTTATCATGTGTATTACCGAGAGGGCCCGGAGATACCTCTCCGATACTCGGAGTGACAAATCCTAATCTTGATCAATGCCAACTCAACAAACACCTTCGGAGATACCTGTAGAGCATCTTTATGATCACCCAGTTACATTGTGACGTTTGATAGCACACAAGGTCTTCCTCTGGTATCCGAGAGTTGCATAATCTCATTATTGAAGGAATAAGTATTTGACATGAGGAAAGCAATAGCAATAAACTTAACGATCATTATGCTAAGCTAAAGGGTGGGTCTTGTCCATCACATCATTCTCCTAATGATGTGATCCCGTTATCAAATGACAACGCATGTCCATGGTTACGAAACCTTAACCATCTTTGGTCAACGAGCTAGTCTAGTAGAGGCTTACTAGGGACACGGTATTTGTTTATGTATTCACACATGTATTTAAGTTTCCGGTCAATACAATTCTAGAATGAATAATAAACCTTTATCATGAATGAGGAAATATAAAATAACAAATTTATTATTGCCTCTAGGGCATATTTCCTTCAGTATGAACCATGGAGAAGTTGGAATACAGTAGATATTACACCAATATAAATAAAGAATGAGTTCACAACAATACCAAAAGTGGTGATTTATTTTCTTATACGAATGGATCTCATAAGTTTTCTGTTGAGTTTTGTGTTGTGAAGTTTTCAAGTTTTGGGTAGAGATTTGATGGACTATGGAATAAGGAGTGGCAAGAGCCTAAGTTTGGTGACGACCAAGGTACCCCAAGGTAATATTCAAGGACAACAAAGTATCTAAGCTTGGGGATGCCCCGGATGGCACCCCCTCTTTCGTCTTCAATCCATCGGTAAATTTACTTGAGGCTATATTTTTATTCACCACATGATATGTGTTTTGCTTGGAGCATCTTGTATGATATGAGTCTTTGCTTTTCAGTTTGCCACAATCATCCTTGATGTACACACCTTTTGAGAGGGACACACATGAATCATGATTTATTAGAATACTCTATGTGCTTCACTTATATCTTTTGAGCTAGGCAGTTTGCTCTAGTGCTTCACTTATATCTTTTTAGAGAACAGCGTGGCTTTATTTTATGGAAATTGTTGAACTCTCATGCTTCACTTATATTATTTTGAGAGTCTCTAAACAGCATGGTAATTTTCTTAGGTTACGAATTTAGTCCTAATATGATGGGCATCCAAGAGGTATATAATAAAAACTTCCATATAAAGAGTGTTGAATACTATGAGAAGTTTGATTTCTTACATTTGTTTTGAGATATAATGATAGTGATATTAGAGTAATGCTAATGAGTAATTGTGGATTGGTAGAAATACTTGTGTTAAAGTTTGTGATTCCCGTAGCATGCACGTATGGTGAACCGTTATGTGATGAAGTCGGAGCATGTTTTATTTATTGATTGTCTTCCTTATGAGTGGCGGTCGGGGACGGGCGATGGTCTTTTCCTGCCAATCTATCCCCCTAGGAGCATGCGTGTAGTACTTTGTTTCGATTACTAATAATTTTTTGCAATAAGTATGTGAGTTCCTTATGACTAAGGTTGAGTCCATGGATTATACGCACTCTCACCCTTCCACCATTGCTAGCCTCTCTAGTACCACGCAATTCTCGCCGGTGCATTAAACCCACCATATACCTTCCTCAAAACAGCCACCATACCTACGTATTATGGCATTTCCATAGCCATTCCAAGATACATTGCCATGCAACTTCCACCGTTCTGTTTATTATGACATGCTTCATCATTGTCATATTGCTTTGCAAGATCATGTAGTTGGCATAGTATTTGTGGCAAGGCCGCCGTTCATATTCTTTATACATGTAACTCTTGATCATTGCATATCCCGATACTTCGCCGGAGGCATTCATATAGAATCATATTTTTTTTCTAGAATCGAGTTGTAATTTTTGAGTTGTAAGTAAATAAAAGTGTGATGATCATCATTATTAGAGCATTGTCCCACGTGAGGAAAGGATGATGGAAGTTATGATTCCCTCCCAAGTTGGGATGAGTCTCCGAACTTACAAAAAAAGAGGCCAAAAGAAGCCCAAACAAAAAAATGATAGAAAAGAGAGAAGGGGTGATGCTACTATCCTTTTACCAAACTTGTGCTTCGAAGTAGCACCATGATCTTCATGATAGAGAGTCTCCTATGTTGTCACTTTCATGTATTACATTATTGAACTTGGCTTGCATATTCCAGTGATGGGCTTCCTCAAATTGCCCTTGGTCTTCGTGAGCAAGCGAGTTGGATGCACACCCACTTATTTTCTTGTTGAGCTTTCATACACTTATAGCTCTAGTGCATTCATTGGATGGCAATCCCTACTCACTCACATTGATATCTATTGATGGGCATCTCCATAGCCCGTTAATACGGCTAGTTGATGTGAGACTTTCTCCTTCTTTTTGTCTTCTCCACAACCACCGTATTCTATTCCACTTATAGTGCTATATCCATGGCTCAGGCTCATGTATTGCGTGAAAGTTGAAAAAGTTTGAGAACATCAAAAGTATGAAACAATTGCTTGGCTTGTCATCGGGGTTGTGCATGATTTAATACCTTATGTGATGAAGATGGAGCATAGCCAGACTATATGATTTTGTAGGGATAACTCTCTTTGGCCATGTTATTTTGAGAAGACATGATTGCTCTATTAGTATGCTTGAAGTATTATTGTTTTTATGTCAATATTACACTTTTGTTTGAATCTTATGGATCTGAATATCCATGCCACAATAAAGAAAATTACATGGACAAATATTTTAGGTAGCATTCCACATCAAAAATTCTGTTTTTATCATTTACCTACTCGAGGACGAGTAGGAATTAAGCTTGGGGATGCTTGATATGTCACCAACATATCTATAATTTTTTGATTGTTCCAATTAGATACATTAAAACTGAGCACACTCCCAGCCCTCTCAGCCATTAGCATTTCTAATTGTTGGATCATCACTTTTAGTCATTTTTGGCCGTCAGATTCGCTGTTAGTCCCACCTAAATCTCGTATGAAGGCTAACTCGCATGTCAGGCTATGCTGGCCTTTTCGGTCCGCTGCTCCGATGGCTTTTTTGGGTGTCCTATGTTCAATTGAGCCTACTGGCCTAGTGGGCCTTGTACTTACCATCCTAAAACAAAATGTGTTCAGAAACTGCTCGGTCGCTCCGTCTATGAAATAAAGGAGAAAGGGATCCGGCGTTGCACCTGTGAGAGAAAGAGGGGGATCTGGTGATGCACGAGACGCGAGAGGCCAATGTGGACGGTTGCTGCGAGAGAAAGAGGAGGGGATGGATCGATCGGTCATGGCTCTCATGGCGGCGGTGCACTCAATCTGTTCGGCGGCGGGTGATGTCGCCACGGCCACATGTACGACGCCCCATCTCTCTTTCTCCCATGATATATAGCTCACTCGCCTCAACCCTTTCCCCTCTCTCTCGAAGGTCCTTGGTAGCCATAACCACGCCGGCGGCGGAGCGGGGGAGCCGGCGACTCTGGGTCATGCCGCCATTTCCGCATGTAAGACCCATCTCTGCATGCCCCCATCTCTCTTTCGTTCGCAGCAAAAGAACCCTAGCCACGCCCCCTCCACCCCCTTGCTTGATTCTTCGTTTTCGTGTGAACTATAATAGTGCGAAAGGCAGTGTCAGGTCGGCAAGGGAAGAACTCAGCCTCGCCAGCAGTATACCTCATCCACGCTTTTAGGGACGCAAAGGGTGAAGATTAGTTTTTCTTTTCTTTCTTAATTCTTAATCTCTGATTGGAACGGATGCTGCTATTTTGATTCCTTGGCGTGAGTCATGTTCAATGATATCCTCACATTCATTGGAACTGATGATCAGGGAACGAAAACACCCGTATGTGCCAATTGTGATCATCAGTCAATGTCACATCACATTCATCATCACTACTGGAAACTGGGAATTTGCCATCAGCCAGCTCTTTGCCATCTGCCAGCTGATGGCAAAGAACGTCTTTGCCATCTGCTTATAAAAAATAGATGGCAAAGAACCGGCAGATGGCAAAGAACATGGTTGCCATCAGCCAATTCTTTGCCATCCGCTAGTGGATGGCAAATAATCTTGCCATCTGCCGGCAGATGGCAAAGAGGTGGGTAGGGTCCAGTGCTACAACGGGCTGTCAACCCACCTCTTTGCCATCTGCCAGCAGATGGCAAAGAATCTTTTCCATCTGTTGGCAGATGGCAAAGAAGTGGGTGGAGCCCAATGGGTAACGGCGCTATAACGGCCAGTAGGCCCACCTCTTTGCCATCTGCCAGCGGATGGCAAAGGCCCATATCTTTGCCATCAGCCAGCGGCTGGCAGATGGCAAAGAGGTCCACCCCTCTCTCCCAGCCCGGCCCCTCCCCCCTCTCTCTCTCTTCCAGCCCGGCCCCACCCCCCCCCCCCCTCTCTCTCTCTCTCCCAACCTCACCACCCGCGCGCCCCGACGACCTGCCACCGCCCCGCCCGCCCCTCCCGCCATTGCAGCCCTCCTCCGCCCCTCCCCGCCCCTCCCCGCCACCGCAGCCCTCCCCGCCACTCCCCGCCCCTCCCGCCCCTCCCCGCCCGACGACCCACCACCGCCCGCCCGCCCTGCCCGCCACCACAGCCCTTCCCGCCCCTCCCCGCCCCTCCCGCCACCGCAGCTCGCCCTCGCCCATCCCTCCACCACAGCCCGTCCCAGCACACCGCCCGTCCCTCCACCGAGCCGCCCTCGCCCGCCCCTCCCGGCCATCATGCCCTCCCGGCCACAGGCGTGCCACGCTGCCTGCCCTCCATCGAGCCAGGCCACGCGCCGCCCCTTCCATGACCCTCCCATGCCACGGGCGCCATCGAGATTCAGGTATCCTTTTTTGTTTGAAGATTCAGGTATCCTTTTTTCTAAGCATATTAGCATGAAACATGTCAAATAAAAGGCGAATTAACGGTGGTAGTTGCTAGTAATTGAAATATAGCAACAAACCGTAGTTTTTCATGTCAGCAAGCGTGGGGAACTACTATCTTTGTATCAACATATCCTCGGAGGATGCGGCACCTAAAATATGCAACAATATCGAGGGATGCAGCACCTAAAAGATGTAGGGTTTGTAAGCTTGGAGCAAGAGTGCAATGGAAAATGTTCTTGTGTTCCATTAAAACAGGTAAGAAAGTAATTAGTTTGGGTGGATTGATTAGTTATAAAAGTAGATGGTCCTTTGCT
The DNA here is from genome assembly GCA_021605205.1 of Aegilops longissima. Taxonomy (NCBI): domain Eukaryota; kingdom Viridiplantae; phylum Streptophyta; class Magnoliopsida; order Poales; family Poaceae; genus Aegilops; species Aegilops longissima. The sequence continues at coordinate 591,796,471 of CM038679.1, read as the reverse complement.
TGGATCTTTAGGTTTAGTCATTGCCTTTCTACTTCAAACCCGGCGGATTTATCTTCAGCTTAAAAAAGACAGCGGGCTTGGTTAGCTTCAAGAAGAAAAATATTCCAAAACCGTGTAGCTATAGAGAAATATTCCATGTCTATTTCCTGATTTCCAGTCCACTTTTCAAAGCCTGTTGTAACTGTTTGCATAAGTGGTTGTATGATATGTTGAATATCTTGTGTCATGCTAGGCGGATATGTTTGCTTGTCTTTGGAAATATTCACTGTTGTGTTCTGCATTGACCTGCATTTATATTGGCAGCTATGTTCTTATTTGTCTCTATTACGATAGTTTTAGGTGAAAACAGAGTATTTACAGTTGTGACATGCACTACATGCTTTTCATAATTATTAATTCTTTAAATGTGACCATGCCGCCGTCTTAAGCAGATATGTGTGCCTCAATTTAGTTGATGTGCCTACCATGTTTCAGGCATGTTGTTCTTTCTTAGATAATCATAAATTGACAGTGCTTGCTTCTATTAGTTAAAAACTTAAAATATCTTACATTAGGATGTCTTGTGTTGTGCTTTCATGCGATTGTCTTGATTGAGTGCGTAAACTGAACCCGATCACCGATTAGTAGAATTAGTCATGAGATGAGGCACATAAGAGTTGAGAGGGCAGCCGTCATATTTACGATGCATGAAAGCGGCTCATGATTCCATTCAAGTAATGGATATATAGTAGTTGCTAATTATATTTATACTGATTGCAAGCATAATTAGCCTATTGTCTATGTAGTTTGCTGATTATACACTCTTTTCGTTCGTGTTTCACCCCCTAAGGCATTTGTTTTGTCTACATGAGGTTGCTTTTGTCCTCTCATCTGCTGTTTGGTCTTCGTCTATTACTCTGTTGGCTCGTCATCTCCTCGGTTGGAGGTTGTTCTTGGTCCTGCCATTTGTTCTTGTTAGAGCTCACTGAAAATATTTTTTCTCACCTATGCTAATGCCTTTCAGTTAAACTAGGAATTATTTCATTGTTGGAAGCTTTCATCTGCATATATGCGTAAGGGCTGTGTATTTATTTTGTTTCATTCATTTTTGTTCTATTTATTTTGCATAGAAAACCATTTGTGGTATGCTTTGATGGGCCTTATTTAATACAAGACAGAGAAAATTGGAAGTAGTAGCAAACCAGCCATGAAATTTTTGAGAGAACTATGCTAACCACAAGCAATGATGTACTCTGTCATTTTGCCATGATATTGTAGCCCACTTCCAAGACTCTATGTACTAATGTTAGCTACTTGCTTCTTTAGCTGCTCTAATTAGGAACCAATTCTCTGTGTGGTTTATCCTCTTAAAATTATTACTATTCACTTAGTGGGGGAGTGTAAGCAGTAGCTGATTTTAGAGAACACTACACACCAGAGCGGGAAGCCAAAGTCAGGAAGAAGAATGCATGTACCCTTGAGGACTGAAGAATGATGTTTAATCTTGCTTTTGTCTACGCTGCTATTCTTGGTTCAGATCCTTACCGTCGGTTCAGTTCCATTAGTCTTATGGATAGATGGACAAGTTGGTGAAAACTGAAAACTACCGGATGGGTTAATTAATCAGTTAATTAAGCGTTGCTGCCCCTAATTTCGTTTCAGCTTCATCAACACCTTACATTTGCTTGGTAGAAATTTAAACTGAACACCAACTTCACTTATGTTATACTCGGGTGATGGATTCCTTCAAATATACAAATTCCTCGAGCAAAGTTTTCAATACTTTGGTTTTTTCAATACTTTACTATCAAACACAGCCTAAGTATTTTAGGAATACTACAGTTTTTGAGATTATCATAGTTTTATTTGCAATGAGCTTTGGTTTCTGATACTTTGGTTTTTACAATACTTTACTATCAAACATAGCATGGCTGTGTTTGGTTGCAAAGTATTTTTGAAGTATTTCAAGAATACTACAGTATTTTAAAATACTATGGTTTTAAATACTTTGAGGTGTTTGGCTCTAGTTAAAATTGTAGTATTATAAACTGCAGTATCCACAAAAGCTGTAGTATTTTTGCAGTATTAAAAAAGCGGTTGGGACCTCTTTTTAAAAACTGAGAAACACAACAAAGAGGTTGGGACCTATTACAACGATGTATACTTTGATTGCCAAACATGCCATTGTTTCCACAATACTTTGAAAAATTGTTGTTTTCATAAACTACGATATACATTGTCGTTGGTATAAAAAACTGTAGTATCGGAATACTAAGGTTTTATAAAACATTACTTCAAACGGAGCCTAATTTTTGAGCCAAACACTTCAAAGTATTTAATACCAAAGTTTTTCTTAAAAACCACAGTATTCCTAAAAAACAGCAAAAATACTTCGCTCCTAAAGAACGGCCAGACCCCTCCGCCGATGCCAGTCATTGCTCCGGCGGGCACGGTGAGTTTCATTTGAGCGGTCATTAGTTACTAGTCTTCACATTTGAGTTGCATCATGGTAGCGATACATTGGAAATAATCTTTGGTGCAGCGTAACTCCCGACAAGCATCGACCGATCCTTCTCAAATGCCATTGGCGCTGACCGGTCCTACACCTACACCTACACCTACACCTCCGTGATGACCGTAAGTGTCCCAAGTGTTTTGCTTAATAGAGTTTTGTTGTGATGCCATGTTGTATATATCTAGACATATCGTGCATAATGTGTGTATGTTTGAAATGCATTGTATGTGTGGGATTCGACACCTAGTCGTGTGCCTTTGGTAGCCTTCCATAGGAAATGCCTCCTAGTGCTTCCATCGAGCCATGGTAGTTCGCTCTTGCTCGGAACACATGGATTGACCGGCATGTGTCCTTCTTTGCTCCTTTATGCATCCCTACGGGAAATGTCACGTGATGTATCACGAAGTCCTTGTAGCTTACTACGACTTGGTTGCACTCATTGATGACCGACACGTGCATTTTTGGGTCATGTATGTACGTCCGCACGTTTGTGCCACCTTGGTTCTATGACTAGTCATGTCGGCCGGGTTCTCTGCAATATGGATACTAGCGACATAATCATATACTTAGCATTTTTTCCTCCAAAATGACTCAATATGCTTAGCTAGCTCAAAATGACATAATAAGCAATTAGCTCCAAAATGACATATTTAACCTAGGATAGCTCTAAAATGACCTATACTTAGCATCTTTTCCTCCAAAATGACTTAATATGCTTAGCTAGCTTAAAAATGACCTATTTAACCTAGGATAGCTCTAAAATGACCTATACTTAGCATCTTTTCCTCCAAAATGACTTAATATGCTTAGCTAACTCTAAAATGACATAATATGCTTAAGAAACTAGATAACAACCCAGCGTTGTCATGAAAAATTAACATACCAAGTTGTAAAAATTCATGAGGTGTGATAAGAAAGAAATGAAATTTTCCTTTGAAGTGTGATGCTTACGGCGATAAGAAGGAAATGAAATTTACCACTGAAGTGTGATGCTTCTAAGCAAACGCAAATCACATTTCCAAAATGATACTCTACATTTGTAGTAAGTCATTCATTCATCAAAGTCTCTTCAAAAAGTTTCAAAAATTATTAGATGTATGGTTTATGGACAATAAGTTGACTTCTTGGCAATGCAAGCACACTTACGACACAGACATGTGAAAATCTGGCTAGCTTTGAAACATAAATATATAACCAATAATAGAAGGATAGATCAGAGATGGAAACAAAAAAAATACTTGGAACATAAATCACTCAGAATTTCATTACATGGATCCGTCCATATATAGCCTTCACGACATCTTCCTTTTTTGAGGGAGGGGAGATGGACCGATGGGCTTCTCTTTATTTTTTTGAGGGAGGGGAGATGGACCGATGGGACCGATGGGCTTCTCTTTATTGGTTTTATATAAACTGACTCATCGGTAATGGAAGACAGAAGAAATCGGTAAGTGGAATCACACAATTTGTTGGAAAAATGCTGAGATGGCAAGTTGATGAGGTGGATAGGCTGCATGTCAAGAGAAATAACATAGTGGGGATGAACTATTTAGGTATTATAGATGACATATTTTAGCTCCTAAATGACTTCACATGCTTAGCTAGCTCCAAAATGACATAATAAACTTACTTAATTAGCTCTAGAATGACCTTAGAATGTTTTACACCAAAATGACTTAGTATGCTTAGCTAGCTCAAAAATGACATAATAACCATACTTAGCTCCAAAATGACCTATTTTGCAGATATAAGTTGCATCATAATAATCTTCACATTTTAGTTGCATCATAATAATCTTCTTCTTCAAAATTTCTTCTTTCCCATTTTACAGATTTGCTTAAGATCACGGAAGCTTGGGTTGATGGAGTGCTTGTATTTAGTTTTTGTTTTGACCTTGTGAAACTTGCTACCTATGGATGAAACCGTGTAATATTGATGAAACTATGTATATGTACGGATGAAACTTGCTACTATTGGTAACATGTGTTGGATACATATGTGTTCATGACTATTGGTAATATGTGTTGAATATGCTATATTATGCTATATTGGTCATATAAATATATTTGTGTTTGATTTCTGTGAAAATGAATTGATATAAGAAAAAACAAAATTAAATGGGGCAATATAGTCACTTTGCCATCTATTGGTGATGGCAAAGAGCTGCGACCTTGCCATCTGTTGGTGATGGCAAAAGAAACAGCCTTTGCCATCTATTGGTGATGGCAAAAGCTCGCAACCTTTGCCATCTGCTGGCTAATGGCAAAGTATGTCGTTAACCTCGACGGAGCTAACCCGTTAAGAGGCTTAGCCATCTGCCGGCAGATGGCAAAGCCCTGAGCTCTTTTCCATCAGCCAGCGGATGGCAAAGCCACGGGCTCTTTGCCATCAGCCGCCAGATGGCAAAGAAGCCTTTACCGGCGAGGTTTGAGACGACCTGTTTGCCATCTGCTGGCTGATGGCAAAGCCTTTGCCATCCGCCGAACATGCCTTTGCCATCTGCCATGGCAGATGGCAAAGTTCCAGATTCCAGTAGTGCATGTAGCCCAAAGGAGAGCCACATAATTGAGCATGAGGTATGTTGCTTTGCTTCCCTAGCCTACTTCAGCGACAACTCTTCTTGCTTGCTTCATCTTGTCATTTTTCTGTGTACTCTTCGATCTTAGTCTGGATTGCATTGGTTGGATTCCACCTGGTTTCACTCATGTGATTTAGCTTGTGGATTTGGACCTAGGGTTTAGGTAACAACTAAAATTAAAAAGCTTACGGATCAATGAAAAATATGGCATGGCAATGTATGTATTTAATTGGATTGAGGATTCCTGACTACTCCCTCCGTTCCAAAATAGATGACTCAACTTTGTACTAACTTTAGTACAAAGCTAGTACAAACTTGGGTCATCTATTTTGGAGCGGAGGGAGTACAAAGGATTGAAATTCATTTTGACTTCAGTACTACCAATGCACGGTCTTTCTTCTTTCATAATTTAACTTCATCTGTTCGAAAAAGACTATCAATATATTTGTAAAAATACTATCGATATATTGGGAAAAAAGACGGGCGCAGTAATGCACGCCAATCTTGATCTAGTGCTATTATATTATCTGTTTTGGATGTTTTATATGCATTAATATGTTATTTTGTATTATTTTTGGGACTAAGTTATTAACCTAGAGCCCAGTGCCAGTTTTTCCTTGTTTCTGAGTTTTACAGAAAAGGAATATCAAACGGAGTCCAAACGGAATAAAACTTTCACAATGATTTTTCTTGGACCAAAAGATACCCATGTAACTTGGAGTGAGGGCCAGAAGATCCCCGGGGAGGCCACAAGCGTTAGGGGCGCTCCCTGAGGGCTTGTGGGCCCCTCGGGGGTCCCCTAAGCCTAAATCCAGCACTATAAATTCCCAGATTAAAATAGACTGTTCTGTTTTTGAAAAATTCTGTTTTCTATGTGTTGTTTGCTTATTTTGACGAATCTATGAGTAGTATCGGAGGGTATGAACCATAGAGAAGTTGCAATACAGTAGATATTACACCAATATAAAATTGGATTGAGTTTGCAACAGTACCTAAGTGGTGATTTGCTTTATTATACTAACGAAGCTTACGAGTTTTTTGTGTAGTGAAGTTTTCAAGTTTTGGTAAAGTTTTGATGGAAAATGGAATAAGGAGTGGTAAGAGCCTAAGTTGGGGATGCCCATGGCACCCCATGGTAATATTCAAGGACAACCAAGCATCTAACCTTGGGGATTCCCCGGATGGCATCCCTTCTTTTGTCTTCAATCCATCGATAAATTTACTTGAGACTATATTTTTATTCACCACATGATATGTGTTTTGCTTGGAGCGTCTTGTATGATATGAGTCTTTGGTTTTTTAGTTTGCCACAATCATCCTTGCTTTACACACACCTTTTGAGAGGGACATGCATTAATCGTGAATTTATTAGAATACTCTATGTGCTTCACTTATATCTTTTGAACTAGCCAGTTTGCTCTAGTGCTTCACTTATATCTTTTTTGAGCACGACAGTGGTTTTATTTCATGGAAATTGATGAACTCCCATGCTTCACTTATATTATTTTGAGAGTCTTAAATAGCATGGTAATTTTCTTAGGTTATGAATTTAGTCCTAATATGATGGGCATCCAAGAGGGATATAATAAAAACTTTCATATAAAGAGCATTGAATAGATGAGAAGTTTGATTACTTGCATTTGTTTTCAGATATAAAGATGGTGATATTAGAGTCATGCTAGTGAGTAATTGTGGATTGGTAGAAACACTTGTGTTAAAGTTTGTGATTCCCGTAGCATGAACGTACGGTGAACAGTTATGTGATGAAGTCGGAGCATGATTTATTTTTTGATTGTCTTCCTTATGAGTGGCAGTCGGGGACGAGCGATGGTCTTTTCCTACCAATCTATCCCCCTAGGAGCATGCTTGTAGTACTTTGTTTTGATGGCTAATAGACTTTTGCAATAAGTATTTGTGTTCTTTGTGACTAATGTTAAGTCCATGGATTATACGCACTCTCACCCTTCCACCATTGCTAGCCTCTCTCATACCGCGCACCTTTCGCCGGTATCATACACCCACCATATACCTTCCTCAAAACAGCCACCATGCCTAACTATTATGGCATTTCCATAGCCATTCTGAGATATATTGCCATGCAACTTTCCACCATTCCGTTTATTATGATACGCTTCATCATTGTCATATTGCTTTCCATGATCATGTAGTTGGCATAGTATTTGTGGCAAGAGCACCGTTCATATTTTTTATACATGTCACTCTTGATCATTGCACATCCCGATACACCGCCGGAGGCATTCATATAGAGTCATATTTTGTTCTAGGATCGAGTTGTAATTCTTGAGTTATAAGTAAATAAAAGTGTGATGATCATCATTATTAGAGCATTGTCCCATGTGAGGAAAGGATGATGGAAGCTATGATTCCCTCACAAGTTGGGATGAGACTTAGGACTTAAAAAATAAAAAGAGGCCAAAGAGCCAAAAACAAAACAAAAAGAGGCCAAAGAGCCCAAACAAAAAAACAAAAAATGAAAGAAAAAAGAGAAGGGACAATGTTACTATCCTTTTTCCACGTGTGTGCTTCATGATAGAGAGTCTCCTATTTTGTCACTTTCATATACTAGTGGTAATTTTTCATTATAGAACTTGGCTTGTATATTCCAATGATGGGCTTCCTCAAAATTGCCCTAGGTCTTCGTGAGCAAGCAAGTTGGATGCACACCCACTTAATTACTTTTTGAGCTTTAATACACTTATAGCTCTAGTGCATCTGATGCATGGCAATCCCTACTCACTTGCATCGATATCAATTGATGGGCATCTCGATAGCCCATTAATTTGCCTAGTTGATGTGAGACTTTCTCCTTTTTGTCTTCTCCTCACAACCTACACCACACTCTATTCCACTTATAGTGCTATATTCATGGCTCACGCTCATGTATTGCGTGAAAGTTGAAAAATCATGAGAACATTATAAGTATGAAACAATTGCTTGGCTTGTCATCGGGGTTGTGCATGATGAAATACTTTGTGTGATGAAGATGGAGCATAGCCAGACTATATGATTTTGTAGGGATAACTTTCTTTGGCCATGTTATTTTGATAAGACATGATTACTTTATTAGTATGCTTGAAGTATTATTGTTTTTATGTCAATATTAAACTTTTGTTTTGAATCTTATGGATCTAAACATTCATGCCACAATAAAGAAGATTACATTGATAAATATGTTAGGTAGCATTCACACTTCATAAATTCTTTCTTTATATCATTTGCCTACTCGAGGACGAGCAGGAATTAAGCTTGGGGATGTTGATACGTCTCCAATGTATCTATAATTTATGAAGTATTCATGTCATGTTTGCAACAATTATATATGGTTTTGGTATGATTGTATTAGAACTAACCCGGACTGACGCTATTTTCAGCATAATATCGTGGTGTCGTTTTTTTGTGTAAAAAATAAAAGTTCTCAGAATGGGCTGAAAATTTACGGTGATTTTTTATGGACGAAAAGAGACCCTCGAAGCACCGGAGCTGGGCTAGGAAGTGACCGAGGAGGCCACAAGCCTGGGGGCGCGCCTCCCGAGCTTGTGGGCCCCTCGGGCAACCCCCTGACTTGTTTCCAACGCAAACAATTCTTATAAATATAGAAACCTCCGAAAAGAACCCTAGATCAGAAGTTCCGCCGCCGCAAGCCTCTATAGCCACGAAAAACCAATCGGGAGCCCATTTCGGCACCCTGCCGGAGGGGGAAATCATCACCGGAGGCCATTTTCATCATCCCCGCGATCTCCATGACGAGGAGGGGGTAGTTCACCCTCAGGCTGAGGGTATGTACCAGTAGCTATGTGTTTGATCTCTCTCTCTCTCTCTCTCTCTCTCTCTCTCTCTCTCTCTCGTGTTCTTGATTTGGCATGATCTTGATGTACCGCGATCTTTGTTATTATAGTTGGATCATATGGTGTTTCTTCCCTCCCTATCTCTTGTTGTGATGAATTGAGTCTTGCTCTTTAAGGTTTCATTATGTTGGATTGAGTATTGGATTTGAGAACACTTGATGTATGTCTTGTGATAGGATATCTGTGGTGACAATGGGATGTTCTATTGATTCACTTGATGTATGTTTTGGCACTCAACTCGCAGATTCCCGAGGTGACATTAGGGTAATCTATGCATAGGGGTTGATGCATGTTTTCATCCTACGTTCTCCGATAGAAACTTTGGAGTGATTCTTTGTTGCACGTTGAGGGATTGCCATATGATTTGATTATATTATCATTGTTGAGAGACTTTGCACTAGTGAAAATATGAACCCTAGGCCTTGTTTTCAAGCATTGCAATACAGTTTTTACTCACTTTTACTACTTGTTACCTTGCTGTTTTTATATTTTTCATATTACAAAAACCTATATCTACTATCCATATTACACTTGTATCACTGTCTCTTCGCCGAACTAGTGCACCTATACAATTTACCATTGTATTGGGTGTGTTGGGGACACAAGAGACTCTTTGTTATTTGGTTGCAGGGTTGTTCGAGAGAGACCATCTTCATCCTACGCGTCCCACGAATTGATAAACCTTAGGTCATCCACTTGAGGGAAAATTGTTATTGTCCTACAAAATTTTGCGCTTGGAGGCCCAACAAGAGTCTACAAGAAGAAGGTTGCGTAGTAGACATCAGTGGCATGCCCGTGGGCTTGTGGTGCCCTGGTGGCCCCCTCTAGTAATTTCCTTCGCCAATATTTTTTATATATTCTGAAATAATTATCGGTAAATTTTCAGCTCAATCCGAGAACTTTTATTTCTGCACAAAAACAACACCATGGCAATTCTGCTCAAAACAAATTTAGTCTGGGTTAGTTCCATTCAAATCATGCAAATTAGAGTCCAAACAAGAGCAAAAGTGTTTGTAAAAGTAGATATGTTTGGGACGTATCATGGATCGGGGCCTAGGGGTTTGCCTCAGGCTCTAGCTGGGTCGTGACAGGGACGACATAGTTGACCCGGACGAGGCGGCCGGCCGGGCTAGCGGGGGTGATGTCCTCCAACTCCTTCTTCACCCGGACGAGGCCCTGCCTCTGCCACGGATGCCGCACCCACTAGATCCACTATCGTCGCAATAGGAGGAGCCAGTGATTGTCGAGACTGGTGTATTCAAAATATGCCGTGGAGGCAATAATATTGTATTATTATATTTTTCATGTTCATAATTAAGAGTTTATATTTCATGCTATAAATGTTATGATCCTGGAATATGTGATTTAGTGGAAAACTCATATTCACGTGTGAAATGATAAAATCTGTTAATCATTTCACACGTGCATATGAGTTTTCCACTGAATCGCATTTGTTTATCATTTCACACGCGCATATGAGTTTTCTACTTAATCGCATATTCCAGGATCATAGCAGTTATTTTATCCGTTTATCATTTCACACATGCATATGAGTTTTCCACTAAATTTCATATTCCAGGATCATAGCAGTTATAACATGGAATATAAAAATCTTAATTATGAACATGGGAATATAATAATATAATATTTTTGTCTCTAGGGCATATTTCCAACAGTCTCCCACTTGCACTAGGGTCAATAATCTAGTTAGCATATTTTCTTTTACACCAATGGCAATCTCGTGTTTGTTCATGCTTTGATTGTGGTATAGCCTTTGTCCTATCAGATCTTGACAACTTCAGATCTGTGTGTATTATTTGCATATCTATGCATCTATCATGCTTTCACAAATATGTTACCGGGAATGTTAAATTATATATAAAATGGTATGAAAGTATTTAGAACTATTTTATATTTAATCAAATATTAGAGGATCTTAAAAGGCCAAGAGGTGGAGGGCAACTTGGGCCACAAAGGCCCAAGTGAGGAGGCGCCTCCCTTCCCTAAGGAAGGAGGCCGAATTGGAGCGGGGGAGGAGTCCAACTCCTCCTCCCTTGGCCGGAAAAAGGGGAGGGACTTTCCCTCCCCTTGTGGCTCCCCTTCACTTCCCCCCAACCTATATATGCTAAGGATTTCCACCCTTTCGATACACATGTTTTGGAGCCTCCTCTAGTTCTACTAGTTCTAGTTCTGGTTGGTCCTATTTGACTAATTAGAGTTAGGCTAATCCTCTTGTTCCCGTAACTAGAAGTCTTGTGTGGTTCTAATCTCCTCCCTCTAATTGTTCGGCGACGATTAGCTCTGTACGACGAAGTGCTGCCGGATCATGAAGGCTCCACGCTTGCAACCAAGTAGAGAGGTCATTCTTTCAGTCTTTAGTTTGAAGGACTGATCGTGGGCGGTTCGCAGGATCGTTCATCGACGGTTTGGGGGTGTCGGGGGAAACGACACCTATGGGATCACAGGGAATCCCAACTACGGTTGGCGGGGCGCGGGGCTGTGCAAAGAGCGGGTCTAAAAGATCAGCACGACGGGATTTTTACCCTGGTTCAGGCCGCAAACGATGCGTAATACCCTAGTCTTGCTTTATTGTGTATTTGGTGTTCTTGGGTTCTTGAAGTAGCTGCAGTGCATGCCCAGTCCAAAAATTCTGAATCCTTCCTCAGTACGCCTCGGGCCTCCTTTTATACGTCAAAGGGGTCGCCAAAGTGACACACAGGAGGTGGAAAGCATCTACAGTGTACAAGTCTATCCCTGACATCGTGGGACAAACGCATTTAATGCGCTCCCGACGTGCCCTCTGGCTTTATCGGGGGCGGCAAAGAAGCCTGTCTCGTCCGTCACCGCCTCGCCTCGCTCCGACGCGCGTCCAAGCTAACGAGGCATGCAGTGATACGTCTCCAACGTATCTATAATTTTTGATTGTTCCATGCTATTATATTATCTGTTTTGTATGTTTAATGGGCTTTATTATACACTTTTATATTTTTCTCGGACTAACCTATTAACCGAAGGCCCAATGCAAATTGCTCCTTTTTTGCCTATTTCACGGTTTCGCAGAAAAGGAATATCAAGCGGAGTCCAAACGGAATGGAACCTTCGGGAGAGTTATTTTTGGAACAAACGTGGTCTAGGGGACTTGGAGTGGACGTCAAGAATGAACCGAGGAGGCCACAAGGTAGGGAGGCACGCCCCCCACCCTCGTGGGCCCCCCGCAGCTCCACGAAAACTTCTTCTTCCTATATATACCCATATACCCTGAAAACATCCAGGAGCACCATGAAACCCTATTTCCACTGCCGCAACCTTCTGTACCCGTGAGATCCCATCTTGGGGCCTTTTCCGGCGCTCTGCCGGAGGGGGAATCGATCACGGAGGGCTTCTACATCAACACCATGGCCTCTCTGATGATGTGTGAGTAGTTTACGACAGACCTTTGGGTCCATAGTTATTAGCTAGATGGCTTCTTCTCTCTCTTTGGATCTCAATACAAAGTTCTCCTCGATCTTCTTGGAGATCTATTCGATGTAACTCTTTTTGTGGTGTGTTTGTCGAGATCTGATGAATTGTGGGTTTATGATCAAGATTATCTATGAACAATTTTTGAATCTCCTCTGAATTCTTTTATGTATGATTTGTTATCTTTGCAAGTCTCTTCGAATTATCAGTTTGGTTTGGCCTACTAGATTGATCTTTCTTGCAATGGAAGAAGTGCTTAGCTTTGGGTTCAATCTTGCGTTGCTCGATCCCGATGATGATGGGGAAACGACACGTATTGTATTGTTGCCATCGAGGATAAAAAGATGGGGTTAATATCATATTGCTTGAGTTTATCCCTTTACATCATGTCATCTTGCCTAATGCGTTACTCTGTTCTTATGAACTTAATACTCTAGATGCATGCTGGATAGCGGTCGATGTGTGGAGTAATAGTAGTAGATACAGAATTGTTTCGGTCTACTTGTCGCGGACGTGATGCCTATATACATGATCATGCCTAGATATTCTCATAACTATGCACTTTTCTATCAATTGCTCGACAGTAATTTGTTCACCCACTGTAATACTTATGCTATCTTGAGAGAAGCCACTAGTGAAACCTATGGCCCCCGGGTCTATTCTCCATCATATAAGTTTTCAATCTATTTTTACTTTGCAATCTTTACTTTCAATCTATATCATAAAAATACCAAAAATATTTATCTTATTATCTCTATCAGATCTCACTTTTGCAAGTGGCCGTGAAGGGATTGACGACCCCTTTATCGCGTTGGTTGCGTGTAGTCTCCTACTGGATTGATACCTTGGTTCTCAAAAACTGAGGGAAATACTTACGCTACTTTGCCGCATCACCCTTTCCTCTTCAAGGGAAAAACCAACGCAAGCTCAAGTGGTAGCATGCAGCGCCATGCTGACTAGCTGGCTGTTGTGCTGGTGCGGTGACAGAGTCTTCACGAAGATCTGCATGCCACCACGCAAGTGCTTGCTTAGTTGGCCTGGAAGCTACATGCCTCCACGCAGGTGCTCGCCTAGTTGGCAGGCTGATTGCCGTGTTGGAATGGCCGCGGGGCAGCGGAGCCTTGGTACGTGTGGGCCTGGCTGTGGCCCTGTAAATGCCCCCGGCAAGGGCCTTGCCGGGGTTTCGTATGCGTCCCCGGCAAGGGTCTTGCCAGGGGTCTTCAGCCGTTCCCGGCAAGAGGTCTCGCCGGGTGTCTTCGTCTTCTGGTTGTTATCTAGTCTTGAAGTCCTTTGGTCTTCATAAAGATCTGCATGCCACCATGCAGGCGCCTCCTGAGCCTTGGTTCTGATGTTGTTGATGGTGTCAGGACTCTTAGGCTCAAGGGTGGCGGCTTTGCTGGTGTTGGGCAAGTCGCCCCTGCAAGGCTCTTGCCGGGGCTATGTAGGCCGCCCCGGCAAGGGTCTTGCCAGGGGAATCCACCTTGCCCCTTTGCTCTTCATGCTTCTGACTTGAGTGCTGCCTTGGCAGCCTTGTATCTTCCCTTCCTCCGCCCTGCCGAGCCCGACCGCAGGCGCGGCTACGACTGCCCGTGCACAAGTAAAGGGGTACAGAAAAGGCACCTATTTTCGTACGCTGACAGGAGCCCCAGGCCTAGGCCGCACACAAGGGCAAGGCGTTTGTTGGGCCAGGCTCAGAACGGTGCGAGGGCATGATTGGCGGAGTTTTTACTATGGTAACTCCCTCGCCAGTTCGATTCCCCATGATCTTCATTTAGTGCATGACATGGGGGTTGTGCGTGGGATGGTTGCAGCACGCTTGCGTCACCCCGTGGTGAATAATAAAGAGGTGGCCCGTGTCTTCCCCATAAAAGAGAGGAAGCCGCAGGGGCGCGGCTCATTTACAAAGTGGGCTTGGGTCATGGCCTTTATGGTGCCCGCGTCCCACGATCAAGGGTGGAAAACGGTCATCCCACTTGTCTTCTAGATTCTGGCTGCCCGCCACGTGTCCCCCATGCCTCAAGGAGGGTAGGTGGCGAATATGGAGGGCATGGGTTTAACACCGAGGCGGGAAACCGTGCGTCGCTGAATGGAGCAACGGGTCTGTCCTAATTCCCTGTGCCTCTGGCGCCCAGATTGGTTGAGCGGGGCGGTTGTGCTTAGGTTGGGGAGCCGAGCTCCGGCCTCGCCCCCTATAAAAGGGGAAGAGGGACGGCATCCTTCTGCATCCATCTCCTTCTTGCTTGGCCTCTTTCTTCCACTTGCCATGGTGAGAGGGCGCGCTGGCGCTCCAGTGGTGGCGACGAGGGCTTCCGCTCGACAGCGTGTCCTCCCCCCTCCGGAGCCCATGGCGGCGGAGCCTGCCGTGAGAGGAGGACGAGGGAGGGGTGAGGCCGGGGCCGCCGCTGTGCTCGGGGGAGAGGACGACGGGGCGGCGCACCGGCCGCGCTTCCGCCAGCGGCTCCCCTCCTAATGGAGGACCATGTCGGAGACCAGCCCCGCAAGTTCTTCATCAGGCTGTACAAGCCAGTGTGTGGTCACCTTCGCCTCCCCACCCCGTTCGCTCGGGAAATGGAGCTCGATCTGCCGCAGGCCTTGAGGTTGCCCATGAGGGGCTGTGGGAATGGCGGCATATGGGTCGACGTCGAATTTCCCGCCCCTCATGTCATGTATCTCCGGCGCGAGTGGAATACTTTTGCCCGTGCCCATAGCCTGTCGGAGGGGCACATTCTCCAGTTCAAATTAATGGAGAATGGCCTGCTCTCCATCAAGGTCTTCGGGCGCTCGGGAATCAGGTTAGGGTGCTGCGCGGAGAGCTCGACCGACGATGAAAGCTCCTCCTCGAGTAACAGTGACGAGGAGGGAACCGATGGGGAGGACAACGGGGACGGGTCCGACTAGGCATCAGGCACCCCGTCCTTAGGCGACGCAGGCAGCACCATCGTCTGCACCTGGCCTTCTCCCCGGCAGAGCGGTTTGCCGGGGGCAGTTCTTGGCGGTGGCTCCTCGAGCCACCTCCTTGAACTTCTCGGGGCCATCGCTTCTGGCGGCTGGCGCTGGAAGGCCGGAGAAGACGAAGAAGGCGGGTGGCGGGCCGTCAAGTCGAAGTATGATGGCATCGACACCTTCGTCTCGTATTGCCGGCCCGCTGCCTCATCTTTCGGCCTCTCCCCCGGCACCGTCATCACCAGCCCTTTTCTGGACGGCCGCCGGGACGTTCTCTTGGTGTCTTCTGCTGCTCTTACCTCTCCTAGGCACTCCTTTTGCCCTTCTGCTATCTTGGTCCTCTTCCTGAGGAGAGGGACAAGAAAGGGATTACGAGCATCTTATCTCTTTTTAGTTTTTAAGCCTACGGGCATTTGTCAAGTTTTAAACTTTGTAACCCCTTTCTCATGTTTACATTCCTTATGAATTCTACTTGTTAACAATGTATTAATGAAGAAAAGGGTGCTTGCCGGGTTCTTTTGTGCGCGAGCGAGGCTCACACCAAGGAACGAGTCCTTGTTATCCTAAGATAAACATAGTCACCCGGCAACAAACCTTGCCGTCCTCCCGCTTCATAGCTCGACCACACTCACGCCTTTGGTGGAGGTAGGGGCAAAGTAGGGTAAGGCCCTTCATTTGTTTCCTTGCCACCGCAACTACAACCAAGTTCTAGCCCAAAGAAGGGTTTTTTGGGCATAGGAAAGAGGGGAAAGAGGGGGCACGGGGGCATGGGAACGACGAAGTTTCGTACGTTCAAGTTCCATACGGAAGTGCATAGCGGGGGGTAAAAGACTTATCTGAATTTGCAGCCCCCGGCAACCTTGGCTTGCCGTGGTCGGATATCTGAATCTGCAGCCCCCGGCAACCTTAGCTTGTCGGGGTCGGGGTGTCGGCCTGTCTCCTTTCCTCCAAACGGTTTGGCAGAAACGCCTGTGTAGCCTGCGAACCAAAAAGGACTGGAAGGGACAGAGAGACACGCACTCAACCTCTTTGCTAGGGGTTAGTCGCTACTAAGCACTATCAACCCTATCAGAGAGAGAGACTCAACCTAGCATGCATGCTAAAACTTAGGGTGCGAGCGCTTCATTTATTTATCTGTTGCTCAGGGTCTGCTCCTAGCTTTGTACAAAGGGTTACATGCCTTGCCGGCAAGGCTTGTACAAAAAGTGGTCTGCCGGGGGGCCCGGGAACCGCGCCTTATGGGTAAAACTTACGAAGATGTTCGATGTTCCAGGAGTTACTCACTGGAATACCACCTTCGGTCTCCAGGCAGACTACGCTGGGCCTGGTGACTCATATTACCCGATAAGGGCCTTCCCACTTTGGCGTCGGCTTGTTGGAATTATTGTCCAAATGAATGCGCCGAAGAACAAGGTCGCCTTCCTCAAAGCTTCGGGCATGAACCTTGCGGCTATGGTAGCGGCACAAAGCTTGCTGATAGCGAGCGGCTCGCACAGCGGCCTGAAGACGATCTTCCTCAAGGAGTGTCGAATCATCGTGGTGCAACCGCTCTTGCTCAAGCTCATCATAAGCAAGCACTCGAGGTGACCCGTATATGAGTTCCGTGGGGAGAACTGCTTCTGCCTCGTATACCAAGGAAAAGGGTGTCTGGCCAGTGGCTCGATTTGGTGCCGTCTTGATCGACCAAAGAACCGTTGGCAACTCATCGATCCAGCGTCTTCCACACTTGTGTAGCCTATCAAAAGTTCTAGTCTTGACGCCTCGCAACACTTTTGCATTCGCCCTCTCAGCCTGGCCGTTACTTCTGGGATGAGCAACAGAAGCAAAACAAACCTTGATGCCGAGGTCTTGGATATACTGCATGAAGGTGCGGCTTGTGAACTGTGTGCTGTTGTCGGTGATGACTCTGTTCGGCACACCAAAATGGCAGACTAGCCCCTTGAAGAACTTGATGGCCGATTGTGTTGTCACCTTTCTCACTGGTTCCACTTCTGGCCACTTTGTGAGCTTGTCGATCGCGACGTACAAGTACTCAAAGCCCCCGAAAGCACGGGGAAAGGGGCCCAGTATGTCGAGCCCCCAGACTGAAAATGGCCAGGAAAGACGAATTGTCTGGAGAGCTTGGGCTGGTTGATGAAGCTTCTTTGAATGGAACTAGCACGCTTCACACTTGGTTACTAGGGCAGTTTCATCCTGGAGAGCGGTGGGCCAGAAAAAACCTTGTCGGAATGCTTTGCCGGCAAGGGCTCTTGACCCTATGTGGGAGCCACACATGCCTCCATGTATCTCTACCAACAGCCTCAGTCCATCCTCCCGAGGAATGCACTTTAATTTCATGTCGTTCGGTCTTCTTCTGTATAGGGCATCATCCACAAATTGGTACATGTTGGACCGACGGGCTACTTTCTCTGCCTCTTCCTGTTCCTCAGGGAGCTCCCCTGTTTGGAGGAAACGGACAGTGTGTTGTGCCCATGCCGGAGCCAGGGACTCGACGGCAAGGACTAAAGTCTCATCTCCAGCCGTAAGGGCAGCTGCCTCTACGGTCAGGGCTTGAGGCCCCGCCAGAGGTTGCTGCTCTCTGGCAAGCTTGGGGCACCCGGCAACGTCCTTGCCGACGGCTCCCGGGAGCTTAGGGGGAAAGTACTTGACAGGGCCTGCCTTCCATCTTTTATTCTGTCCTGCTAATGGCTCAACGGATGGCTGGGTTAATTGAAGCACACAGGTACCTGGTTCCACAGGCAACTTGAGGGCAACGCGTTTTGACAAGTCGTCAGCAATGTTGTTCTCTGCTCGGGGAACATGCTTGGCTTGTAGACCGTCAAAACGTTCCTCCAACTTCCTAACTTGATCCACATAGGCCTTGATACGTCCATTTTGCATCATGCTTTTATATCGATATTTATTGCATTATGGAATGTTATTACACACTATGTCACAATACTTATGCCTATTCTCTCTTATTTTGCAAGGTTTACACGAAGAAGGAGAATGCCAGCAGTTGGAATTCTGGGCTGGAAAAGGAGCAAATACTAGAGACCTATTCTGCACAACTCCAAAAGTCCTGAAACTCCACGGAAGTCAGTTTTGGAATATATTAAATATATTGGGCGAAGAAAGCACCAGAGGGGGGCCACACCCTGTCCACGAGGGTGGGGAGCGCGCCCTACCCCCTGGGCGCGGCCCCTGCCTCGTGGGCCCCCTGGCAGGCCTCCGGTGCCCATATTTTGCTATATGAAGTCTTTCGCCTTGGAAAAAAGCAGAAAGAAGCTTTCAGGATGAAGTGCCGCCGTCTCGAGGCGGAACCTTGGCTGAACCAATCTAGGGCTCTGGCGGAGCCGTTCTACCAGGGAAACATCCCTTCGGGAGGGGGAAATCATCACCATCATCATCACCATCGATCCTCTCATCGGGAGGAGGTCAATCTCCATCAACATCTTCACCGACACCATCTCCTCTCAAACCCTAGTTCATCTCTTGTATCCAATCTTTGTCTCAACACCTCAGATTGGTACCTGTGGGAGTAGTGTTGATTACTCCTTGTAGTTGATGCTAGTTGGTTTATTCGGTGGAAGATCATATGTTCAGATCCTTTATGCATATTAATACCCCTCTGATTATGAACATGAATATGATTTGTGAGTAGTTACGTTTGTTCCTGAGGACATGGGAGAAGTCTTGCTATAAGTAGTCATGTGAATTTAGTATTAGTTCGATATTTTGATAAGATGTACGTTGTCTTTCCTCTAGTGGTGTTATGTGAACATCGACTACATGACACTTCACCATTGTTTGGGCCTAGGGGAAGGCATTGGGAAGTAATAAGTAGATGATGGGTTGCTAAGGTGACAGAATCTTAAACCCTAGTTTATGTGTTGCTTCGTAAGGGGCTGATTTGGATCCATTTGTTTCATGCTATGGTTAGGTTTACCTTAATTCTTCTTTCATAGTTGCGGATGCTTGCGAGAGGGGTTAATCGTAAGTGGGATGCTTGTCCAAGGAAGGGCAGTACCCAAGCACCGGTCCACCCACATATCAAATTATCAAAGTAACGAACGTGAATCATATGAGCGTGATGAAAACTAGCTTGACGATAATTCCCATGTGTCCTCGGGAGCACTTTCCTATATATAAGAGTTTGTCCAGGCTTGTCCTTTGCTACAAAAAGGATTGGGCCACCTTGCTGCACCTTGTTTACTTTTGTTACTTGTTACCCGTTACAAATTACCTTATCACAAAACTATCTGTTACCAATAATTTCAGTGCTTGCAGAGAATACCTTACTGAAAACCGCTTGTCATATCCTTCTGCTCCTCGTTGGGTTCGACACTCTTACTTATCGAAAGGACTACAATAGATCTCCTATACTTTTGGGTCATCAAGACTCTTTTCTGGCGCCGTTGCCGGGGAGTGAAGCGCCTTTGGTAAGTGGAATTTGGTAAGGAAAAATTTATATAGTGTGCTGAAATTTACTGTCACTTGTTACAATGGAAAGTAATCCTTTGAGGGGCTTGTTCGGGGTATCTTTGATACGTCTCCGTTGTATCTACTTTTCCAAACACTTTTGCCCTTGTTTTGGACTCTAACTTGCATGATTTGAATGGAACTAACCCGGACTGACGCTGTTTTCAGAAGACTTTCCATGGTGTTATTTATGTGCAGAAACAAAAGTTCTCGGAATGACCTGAAACTCCATGGAACTTATTTTTGGAAAATAATAAAAATACTGGAAGAAGAATACACGTCAGGGGGGCCTCCACCTGTCCACGAGGGTGGGGGCGTGATACGTCTCCAACGTATCTATAATTTGTTATTGCTCCATGCTATATTATCTATTGTTTTGGACTATATTGGGCTTTATTTTCCACTTTTATATTACTTTTGGGACTAACCTATTAACGGAGGCCCAGCCTGTAATTGTTGTTTTGCCTATTTCAGGTGTTTGAGAAACGGAATATCAAACGGAGTCCAAGCGGAATGAAATCTTTGGGAGCGTCATTTTCTCATCGGATAAGATCTAGGAGACTTGGACCCTCGGTCAAGAAAGGAGGAGGCGGCCACGATGGTGGGGGCGCCCCTAGGCGTGCCCCTGCCTCGTGGGCCCCCCGAAGCTCCACCGACGTACTCCTTCCTCCTATATATATATACCTACGTACCCCCAACAGATCAGAGACGGAGCCAAAAACCTAATTCCACCGCCGCAACTTTTTGTATCCACGAGATCCCATCTTGGGGCCTGTTCAAGCTCACGGAAGGGATTCCACCATGGAGGGCTTCTACATCATCATCATAGCCTCTCCGATGAAGTGTGAGTAGTTTACTTCAGACCTTCGGGTCCATAGTTAGTAGCTAGATGGCTTCTTCTCTCTTTTTGGATCTCGATACAATGTTCTCCCCCTCTCTCGTGGAGATCTATTCGATGTAATCTTCTTTTTGCGGTGTGTTTGTTGAGACCGATGAATTGTGGGTTTATGATCAAGATTATCTATGAGCAATATTTGAATCTTCTCTGAATTATTTTATGTATGATTGAGTTATGTTTGCAAGTCTCTTCGAATTATCCGTTTGGTCTGGCCAACTAGATTGGTAGTTCTTGGAATGGGAGAAGTGTTTAGCTTTGGGCTCAATCTTGCGGTGTCCTTACCCAGTGACAGAAAGGGTTGCAAGGCACGTATTGTATTGTTGCCATCGAGGATAACAAGATGGGGTATTTATCATATTACATGAATTTATTCCTCTACATCATGTCATCTTGCTTAAGGCGTTACTCTGTTTTCATTAACTTAATACTCTAGACGCATGCTGGATAGCGGTCGATGAGTGGAGTAATAGTAGTAGATGCAGGCAGGAGTCGGTCTACTTGTCTCGGACGTGATGCCTATATACATGATCATACCTAGATATTCTCATAACTATGCTCAATTCTGTCAATTGCTCAACAGTAATTCGTTCAACCACCGTAAAATACCTATGCTCTTGAGAGAAGCCACTAGTGAAATCTATGGTCCCCGGGTCTATTTTCATCATATTAATCTTCCTATGCTTTACTATTGATTTGCTTTTTACTTTGCCTTTTTATTTTACTTTGCATCTTTATACCAAAAATACCAAAAATATTATCTATCATCTCTATCAGATCTCACTCTCGTAAGTGACCGTGAAGGGATTGATAACCCCTATTTGCGTTGGTTGCGAGGAGTTATTTGCTTTGTGTAGGTACGAGGGACTTGCGCGTGGCCTCCTACTGGATTGATACCTTGGTTCTCAAAAACTGAGGGAAATACTTACGCTACTCTGCTGCATCATCCTCTCCTCTTCAGGGAAAACCAATGCAAGCTCAAGATGTAGCAAGGCGCGGCTGCCCCCCTGGGTGCGCCCCCTGCCTCGTGGGCCCCGTGACGCTCCACCGACCTCAACTCCAACTCCATATATTCACTTTCGGGGAGAAAAAATCAGAGAGAAAGATTCATCGCGTTTTACGATACGGAGCCGCCGCCAAGCCCTAAAACCTCTCGGGAGGGCTGATCTAGAGTCCATTCGGGGCTCCGGAGTGGGGAATTCGTCGCCGTCGTCATCATCAACCATCCTCCATCACCAATTTCATGATGCCCACCGCTGTGCGTGAGTAATTCCATCATAGGCTTGCTGGACGGTGATGGGTTGGATGAGATTTATCATGTAATCGAGTTAGTTTTGTTAGGGTTTGATCCCTAGTATCCACTATGTTCTGAGATTGATGTTGCTATGACTTTGTTATGCTTAATGCTTGTCACTACGGTCCGAGTGCCATGATTTCAGATCTGAACCTATTATGTTTTCATGAATATATGTGAGTTTTTGAGCCTATCTTGCAAGTCTATAGTCACCTACTATGTGTTATGATCCGGCAACCCCGAAGTGACAATAATCGGGACCACTCTCGGTGATGACCATAGTTTGAGGAGTTCATGTATTCACTATGTGTTAATGCTTTGGTCCGGTACTCTATTAAAAGGAGGCCTTAATATCCCTTAGTTTCCATTAGGATCCCGCTGCCATGGGAGGATAGGACAAAAGATGTCATGCAAGTTCTTTTCCATAAGCATGTATGACTATATTCGGAATACATGCCTACATTACATTGATGAATTGGAGCTAGTTACGTGTCACCCTATGTTATGGCTGTTACATGATGAACCGCATCCGGCATAATTCTCCATCAGCGATCCAATGCCTCTGAGCTTTTCACATATTGTTCTTGACTTATTTACTTTTTCGTTACTCTTTGTTACAATCACTACAAAACCCAAAATATTACTTTTGCTATTGTTACCGTTACTTTCATACTACTTTGCTACTAAATACTTTGCTGCAGATACTAAGTTATCCAGGTGTGGTTGAATTGACAACTCAACTGTTAATACTTGAGAATATTATTTGGCTCCCCTTGTGTCGAATCAATAAATTTGGCTTGAATACCCTACCCTCAAAAATTGTTGTGATCCCCTATACGTGTGGGTTATCAAGACTATTTTCTGGCACCGTTGCCGAGGAGCATAGCTCTATTCTTTGAGTCACTTGGGATTTTTTCGGCGTTCTGGGAACGGGGGTCCCCAGACTTGCCTGCCTGCTGCCTGCGGCGTGGCTCAAAGGAGGCCCAGGACAGCCCATCTTCATCAGCACAAGCTCAAGACCCTCACGAGGGGAAGCCTCATGAGGCGGACGACCAAGAGCTTCCTCAGGCGCGGCCTCGTCAGGCTGGCTCACGAGGAGGCGGAGAGTTCAAGGCAGGGTACCTCGCGAGGTGCCCATGGCGCAAGCCATGGCGACTAGGGGCGCCAGCCGGCGCCCCACCAGCGGCGTCCTCCTTTCCTCTTTGGTGCAAAGGAGCAAGCGCAGCGAGAGCATCAAGCAAAGGCATCCGTTTGGTGCAACAAGACCAAGACCAGCCCCAACGGCTGGAATGCGATCATCGTGGAGCCCAAGCAGAGTCATCACGAGCCTTTGGCGGCGAGGACCAACTTTAGTCAGGATAAGTGTACCCGTTGTTCCCCTTCAAAATGGCCAATTGTTGGCGCCCTTCCCGCTCAATTTTTGGGAAGAGGCCCAGGGCCTTCACCTATATAAGTAGAGCTAGCCACTATAGGAGGGGGGGGGACGATCGGATAGAGTGGGAAGCACCCGAAGAGAGAGAGAGAGAGACCCGAGCCTCAAGCTAGAGCGACGAGACACCACTTAGCAGTTCATCGCTTCCACCAAGAACAGACCCTCGCGAGGCTGTTCTTCCCTGTACTGTTCCTCATCAGCCCAAGAGGCAATCCACACACACCTTTGGGTAGGGTATTACACCACGATGGTGGCCTGAACGATATAAATCTTGCGTCTCTTGTGCTGTTTCGTTAGTAGTTTAGGTCCCTACGATTGGCGAGGTGCGAGGCGGTGGAGGATTGGATCTCCGCGCGCCCGAGTTGAACCTTAAGGGTCTGCGGAACCCGAAATCCGACATTTGGCGCACCGGTAGGGTGCGCGGAAACCGCTTTGTCGCCTCGTTCTTCCTCGACCACGCAACCATATACGGCGCTCGTCGGGCTCGCGCCCGAAGCGCGCGCCGCCTCGCCTCCACGTTGCCCGAGCGGCTCCGTCGGCGGGCGTCCTCGTCGTTCCCCGTCACGTGCCGTCAACGCCGCCACCGGCCCGGCGGGGAACGAGCAGCAAGCGTCGTCCCAGCACCCGTCCATGAGGCGGGACGGCCGCACCGCCAAGTCTTCGCTCACCCTCGCTGGTTCTTCGTCGCGCGCGCCCCGCGCGGCCATGGAGGCCCGAGCTGCACTCATCGCGGCTAACGAGCTCCTGCGCTACCACCCCGTCGACGACGTCTACGAAGAGTGGCTCGACCGCGTCGCCGAGCTCGTCCACGCTGCGGGAGCTGACCCCGCGCCGTCCGTCGCTCTGCAGCGCACACCGCCGCAGGGCGATGGCGCTCCCGGGCGCCTCAGCTGCCTCCTCCCCAAGGCGGCGCCCAGCCCCAAGCGCGCGGCCTGGCGGAACCCGTTCCGCCCGAGCGCCAGCGCGGCAAGAGCAGAGCTGCCAAGAAGTCCCTCGCCCGCAAGAAGCTGCCCGAGCGCTCCATGCTCCAGCACGTCAAGACCCTGCGCTACCCCCAGCCGCGGCGTAGGGAGGCCTGCAAGACCAAGCTCTCTGCCGTCCGAGGCCCCCCGCGGCCACGGCGGGCTGCCGCACCTTCACCACCGAGCTGCGCATCGTCGCGTGGCCCGCCAAGTTAAAGCCAGACCTGCATCCACGCTATGACGGCACGGCTGACCCTACGGAGTTCCTCCAGCTCTACGAGCTGGGCATTGAGGCTGCCAACGGGGACGAAAAGGTCATGGCGAACTGGTTTCCCATGGCGCTCAAGGACGGAGCCCTTTTGGCTCTGAATCGGCCCGAGCACGATCTCTTCTGGGCGAGATGCGCACCCGCTTCATCGCCAACTTCCAAGGTACTCGCGACCGCCACCCGCCGTTAGCGACATCGCCGAATCAAGCAGCAGGGAAACCCTGCAAAAGTACATCAACGCTTCAACAGCGCGCCTCAAGATCCCACAGGTAGCGGAGGAGGCCATTATCTCTGCCTTCTCTGACGGCGTGCGCGATGTCAAGATGAAGGAGGAACTGGCGATGCATGAAGATCTGTGCACCTCCCTGGAGCTGTTCGACTTGGCGACCAAGTGTGCCAAGGCTGAGGAGGGGCGCCTCTCCCTCCTCGAGCTGCCTGCCGCGTATCCCGAAGAGAAGAAGTCCAAGCCCAAGGACTTGAAGCGCAAGGGGGCTGCCGTGCTCGCAGCCGAACCAGACACCAAGCGAGGCAGAGATCAGCCTGAGTCTTCCAAGGGCAGCCGGTACTGCGTGTACCACGACCTCCACACCCACAACATCAATGAATGTCAAGAGCTCCGGGCCGTGCGCGAAGGAAGGGTCGGCAGACGCCCTGAGCGCAGCGACCGGGGCTACGGCCGAGGAGGAATAAGAAATGCAGGACGCTAGGAAGACCGCGGCCCGCGCCAAGGGTGGCGCGACCAACCTCGCGAGGACCGCTGGCAAGACCCACCTCGCGAGGGGGGCTGGAGGGATCATCCTCGCGAGGATCGTCCGCAAGGGAACACAGGCCTCCCTCTGCTGCCGCCACCGCCAAGGAGAATCGAAGACCGTCATCAGGACGAGGGGGCTGGTAGCTTCCAGGAAGCGTGTGCGATCGCCTGCATCCTGGGCGGAGCTCAAGCCCCAGCCTCTCACCGCATCTTCAAGCAGTTCGCCCGCGAAGTAAATGCAGTCCTCCCCAAGCTCGAGTCCACGCGCCCTCTCAGGTGGTCGGCGTGCGCCATCACGTTCAGCTCAGCGGATCAGCTCAAGTCGCAGCCACAGCGGAGTTCTCCCAATACTTTGCTCCCCAATCATCAGCAACGTGCTGGTCACCAAGACCCTCATCGACGGCGGAGCAGGGCTCAACGTCTTGTCCGTGGAGACATTCAACAATCTTAAAGTGCCTTACAGCCAGCTCCAGCCAACCAAGCCCTTCTCCGGAGTCACCGACGGCTCCACGGTCCCGATCGGGAAGGTCCGCCTTCCTATCACCTTCGGGGCCCGCGACAACTACCACACCGAGCTCATCGACTTCGACGTCGCCCACATTCGCCTGCCGTACAACGCCATCCTCGGGTACCCAGCGCTGGCCAAGTTCATGGCCGTAACCCACCATGGCTACAACATCCTCAAGATGCCAGGAAGCGGCGGGGTCATCACGGTGCCTTGTGAAGAGAGATGCAGTGTGCTCCTGGAGCGAGCTTTTGAGCAGCCATTTGGAAGACCGGACCACAAGCAGCAGGAGGCCTCCGAGGCCACACCCAAGAAGAAGAAGGCATCGACCGCCCGGCTCTTCAAGAGACAGCCCCTCGGGAGCCCCGACCCAGGCGGGGGAGCCTCCTTCCATCGCATAGGAAAGCGTGCCGGTGCCCTCCTCGAGGCAGGGCTCGGGGCTCTCCACGAGGGCGCCGACCTCGCCAAGGTCTCAAGGAGGCGCTTGGGCACCACGTGGGCGTGTGTCAAGCACGTTTCCATAGCGGGAGCAAGACCAGGAGGAAAGAACCCCAAGAGTTCATCAGCAAGGCCATTCGGGAGCTACAGGAGTCAAGGGTCATGAGGGGCAGCCACCGCTTTGCCAGCTGTGGCCCCCATCCAGCGAGGATTGTGGGCTGGCGTGCGCATCGACATACCAGGGCTCGACCGAGCCGCATCTCAAAGTGCCTCGGCCCTCGCGAGTGGGGCGTTGAGGGTCCGCCCCTTACTACGTGACGCATGCCTTATGGCCTGCCAAACGCGGCTGCTGCGCACTAGCGTATCATGAGGACCATCTGAGGCTCAAGAGGTCAGCCACGCGCAGCAGCCTGGCGGAGATGGAGATGGCCCATGAGGAGCCGCCGGCGCCTCCGAGCCTCCCGAGGCCCCGGGCACAGGGGCTCGTGAGGATCGACTCCGCAGCCCACCGAGTCTGCTACATCAACAACCCTTCATCCCCAACATCACCAGGTGACATCTTTAAGTTTTATTTCCGGCTTGGAGCGCCTTCAGGGCCGCATTATTCCCAGGCCGCGTGGGTCTGTCCCTGCGGCATGTATCCCTTCTTATTTCATGTCTTTAGCTTATCCTGTTGGGGGCGCCCCTCAGGCTGCATCATCCCCAAGCCGCTCGGGCCAGTCCCAGTGGCATGTATCCTTCATGCGTTTTCCTTAGGATTATGCTCTCGTTCCACCATGCTTGTTATTTGGTGCCTTCTCCTGGGTGGCGAAATCTTGCACGTTAAGGGGGGGGGTGCCTGAGCATCGCGACTCAGGGCTCCTACCGGCTCTCCGGCCCTCACCCTCTGGTATTGTCCATGGCATCGCGACCTGGCTTGCCAGCGACGGTAGAGACCAGCCCGAGGGCAGGGACCCGAGGACGTAGAGTTGCGTCATCTAACCTAGCTTACGCGTTAAAGGGGGGGTGCCTGAGCATCGCGACTCAGGGCTCCTACCGGCTCTCCGGCCCTCACCCTCTGGTCTTGTCCATGGCATCGCGACCTGGCTTGCCAGTGACGGTAGAGACCAGCCCGAGAGCCGGGACCCGAAGACCTAGAGCACCGGCATCTGGCCAATTTTGCAGGAACACACTCGAAGATAAGGCCCAGAGCCAGGCGCAACCCGCCTTGAGGTAAGGCCTCATGAGTCCTGTGCTGGCTCACGGGTGCCCCAAGCATGCCTCGCGAGGCCTCCCACGCCTCTCCAGGGCAACTAACGACAGGACTAACGATCGCCCCGGCGAGCTCCAGTTCCTTTTGTGGTGAACCTGCAGGGTCCCTCCAAGGAGCACGGAACGACCTCGCCACGCGATCTCTCGCCGGCCAAGGCACGGACCTGGCGCTGCACCAGGAAGCATTGTCCTGACCCTCGAGATAAGTCACCCTCCAGTCCACACTGTCATCGCAACACCATCCCCACACTCAATGCAACTCCGTGTTAGCAACGTCGCTCTCCTTTCTCACCGAATGATGGCTGCTTGAGCGCCAAGGGGGACCCCCTGAGCATCGCGACTCAGAGGCTCTTACCGGACCTCGGGCCGCTCACCTCCTGGCCTTGACCACGGCATCGCGACCTGGCATACCAGTGACGGCTGAAGCCGCCTTGCGACTGGGACCTATCGGCGCAGAGCACCAAGCCCTCACGAGGTTTGAAAGGAAGAAACTGAGCTAGAACGGAATGAGCATCCCGCATTGCCTCATAACAAGGATCATATTGACAAACGAAGCTACAAATATCTTACAAGCCCCCGCGGGGTACATTCTTGGCTCCTCGCAGGAACAAAAGACGCGAATCCTAAGGAGTCCTATCTACAGGGACCACCGCGGCAGACGCCATCATCAACAGTGGGCCACCCGGTCAGGAGCCAACCCCATCCAGATCAGGGGCGGCGACGGCCTGACGAGCCCGCCCTACTCCGGGAGCGGCGCAGGCTCGAGGGCACGTAGCTGTCGTTACTAGTCTCCGGCGTCGCGAAGAGCTCGGCGGAGTCGCTGGATCCTCCGGCGCCTTCGTCGCCTGAGAAGCTGCCAAGGGAGTGGTCGGTCGGCCTCCGTCTTACCGCAGCAAGACCCCGACCACCTCTCCCGGGGCAGCACTCCATTCGACGACCCGCCGCGTCGAAGAGCTTGAAGGACATCACCGAAGCACCGTCATACTCCGGTGGATCGTGAGGCGCCCTCGCCTGCGGACCAGGCGACCTCGCCCCAGCCTCGAGTCATGAAGACCTCGCCGGGGCAACTCTGCGACCTACGCCCCGGTCGTGAGGGTGCTGCAGCCGGCGCTTTGCAGCGAGTCCCAGGGGCTCCCCACCGGACGACGGCAGGCGAAGAAAGAAGGAAGACGAATCCAAGACTTGGCGGTAGCGGCGACGCTGGCACGAACTCGGCGCAGAGCCTCGGCGTGAACTGGGGGAAAGACACCGCCGTGGCCCGCCCGGCGTCATCGGCAGCGCCGCTCGTGGCGCCAGCGTCACCTCCTTCAGGCCACCAATCTGCGCATACAAGGAAGAGGAAACCCTGGTGGCGGCCGCACACCAGGCACGGCGCCTCAAGGCGCTCCTGCCTCGACACGGAGAGAGCAAGCCGCTTCTTTGGGGAGCGGGTCAGGTCCTCTTGTGGAGCCTTTCCCTTCTCCTCCCTGGAGAACCGGTGGATCGGAACCATGGCAACCAGGCGAAACGAGGGAGAGGAGAAGCAGAAGGATAGGCTGGAAGGGTGCACGCTGCGTTCGTGCCAGCACGGAGGCCAACCGTCGGCCTCCACGATCACCAGCCATCATGCCCAACTCGCATGCAAGGACACGTCGAATCCGGGCGGTTACCAAAGGCGTCGTGGGGAGCAGCGCCACGTCAATCAACCGCCACGCGGCGCCCAAGGTCGAGGCTATTAGCGCCCACGACGCTCGCGACTTGCCCTTCGCCTCTGCTCGGTCAAGTTCGGCGCGCCATGGGCCCGGGGCTCTGTCGGCGTTCGGGAGCAGGGGTCCCAGACTTGCTCTGCTGCTGCTGGCGTGGCTCAAAGGAGGCCAGGACAGCCCATCTTCATCGGCACAAGCTCAAGACCTCGCGAGGGGCCAAGCCTCATGGGCGGACGACCAAGAGCTTCCTCGGCGCGGCCTCGTCGGTGGCTCACGAGGAGGCGGAGAGTTCAAGGCAGGTACCTCACGAGGTGCCCATGGCGCAAGCCATGGCGACTGGGGCGCCAGCCCAGCAAAGCATCCTCCTTTCCTCTTTGGTGCAAAGGGAGCAAGCGCAGGCGAGAGTATCAAGCAAAGGCATCCGTTTCGGTGCAACAAGACCAAGACCAGCCCCAACGGCTGGAATGCAGTCATCGTGGAGCCCAAGCACGCATCATCACCAGAGCCTTTGGCAGGCGAGGACCAACTTTAGTCAGGATAAGTGTACCCGTTGTTCCCCTTCAAAATGGCCAATTGTTGGCGCCTTTCCCGCTCAATTTTTGGGAAGAGGCCCAGGGCCTTCGCCTATATAAGTAGAGCTAGCCACCACAGGAGGGGGGGCGATCGGATAGAGTGGGAAGCACCCGAAGAATAAGAGAGAGAGACCCGAGCCTCAAGCTAGAGCGACGGGACACCACTTAGCAGTTCATCGCTTCCACCAAGAACTGACCCTCGCGAGGCTATTCTTCCTGAATCTGTTGCTCATCACCAAGAGGCAATCCACACACCACACCTTTGGGTAGGGTATTACACCACGATGGTGGCCTGAACCGAT
The DNA here is from genome assembly GCA_021605205.1 of Aegilops longissima. Taxonomy (NCBI): domain Eukaryota; kingdom Viridiplantae; phylum Streptophyta; class Magnoliopsida; order Poales; family Poaceae; genus Aegilops; species Aegilops longissima. Next base: position 591,766,315 of record CM038679.1, on the reverse strand, counting down.
ATAAATCTTGCGTCTCTTGTGATGTTCTCGTTACTAGTTTAGGTCCCTGCGATTCGGCGAGGTACGAGACGGTGGAGGGTCGGATCTCCGCGCGCACCCCAGAGTTCGAACCTTAAGGGTCTGCCGGAACCCGAAATCCGGCATATTTATATCTGCGGTCACTATGAAGAACTTGAAAGACGCGAAAACAAAAATTTATCCCTCAACTACGAGGGGAGGTAAGGAACTGTCATCTAGCTCTACACTTGATTCACCTTCTGTTTTGAGTAAGCTTGCAACACCTAAACCTGCTTCTGCTATTAATTCAGATATCTCGCATGCTATTGATGATGCCATTTCTGCTGTGCATGATAATTGTGATGAAACTACTTCTATGCTTGATACTACTGTGCCACTTGGTGAATTTCTTGATGAACAACTTGCTAGGGCTAAAGAGAATGAAATTATTGAAACTGGTAATATTGAAGATAGTGATGATGAAGACTCTCCCCCTAATAAATATGAATTGCCTGTTGTGCCTGAGGGTTATGTTTTGGATGAAGAATCTGCTAGAGCCATTCTTGCTTGCAATGATAGAAGTGATCTTAAGAAATTATTAGCTAAATGGAAGTAGCGATCTCTTAATGCTAGAATGAAACCTGACCCTGCTTTCGCTAATTCACCTATCTGTGTTACTGATAAGGATTATGAATTCTCTGTTGATCCAGATATAATTACTTTGGTCTAATCTGATCCTTTTTATGGCTAAGAATCTGAAACTGTTGTGGAACATCTTACTAAATTAAATGATATAGCCACCCTATTCACTAATGATGAGAGAACTCTCTAGTTTTATATCCTTAAAATATTTCCATTCTCATTAAAGGGTGATGCTAAGATATGGTTTAATTCTCTTGATCCTGGTTGTGTGCGTGGTCCCCAAGATATGATTTATTACTTCTCTGCTAAATATTTCCCTGCTCATAAGAAACAAGATGCTTTAAGGGATATATATAATTTTGTGCAAATTAAAGAAGAGAGTCTCCCACAAGCTTGGGGGAGGCTTCTCCAATTACTTAATGCTTTGCCTGATCATCCTCTTAAGAAAAATGAAATACTTGATATTTTTTATAATGGACTAACAGATGCTTCCAGAGATTACCTGGATAGTTGTGCAGGTTCTGTTTTCAGGGAAACAACACCGGATGAAGCTGAAATTTTATTGAATAATATGTTGACAAATGAAAATAATTGGACACTTCCTGAGTCAACTCCTGAGCCTATTCCTAAACCAACTCCGAAGAAAAGAGGTGTTCTATTTCTCAGTCCTGAAGATATGCAAGAGGCAAAGAAATCTATGAAAGAAAAAGGTATTAAAGCTGAAGATGTTAATATTTACCTCCTATTGAAGAAATACATGGTCTTAATTTACCGCCTGTTGAAGAAACATATGATCTTAATCCCTCACCAATTTAAGAAACACATGGTCTTGATAACCCGACACAGGTAGTAAAGGTAAATTCTCTCTATAGATATGATAAAGCTGAAATCCCTCCTACTAAAATTGCTAGCCATTGTCTGGATGAGTTTGATAACTTTATGGTTAAGCAAGAAGACTTCAGTGCTTATTTTGGTAGACAATTAAAACAAAATGCTTATATGATTGAACACTTGAGTAATTACATGGCTAATGTTAAAGGTGAACTGAAACTCATTAGTAAACATGCTTCTATGGTCACCACTCAAGTAGAACAAGTACTTAAAGCTCAAAATGATTTGCTCAATGAATTGAATAGTAATAATAATGATTATGTTGTTAGAGTGGCTACTAGAACTGGTAAAATGACTCAGGAACCTTTGTATCCTGAAGGCCATCCTAAGAAATAATGTTGATGCACCTAGCTCTTCTAAAAAGAAGAAAAAGAAGATGATAGGACTTTGCATGCTTCTAGTGAACCTATTGCTGAAACACCTGACAATCCAAATGATATTTCTATTTCTGATGCTAAAACACAATCCGGTAATGAACATGAACCTAGTGATAATGTTAATGATGATGTTCATGTTGATTCTCAACCTAGCAATGATAATGATGTAGAAATTGAACCTGTTGTTGATCTTGATAACCCACAATCAAAGAATCAACATTATGATAAGAGAGACTTTGTTGATAGGAAACACGGTAAAGAAATGGAACCATGGGTCCAGAAACCCATGCCTTTTCCTCCCAAACCATCCAAGAAAAAGGATGATGAGGATTTTGAGCGCTTTGCTAAAATGATTAGACCTATCTTTTTGCATATGCAATTAACTGATATGCTCAAAATGAATCCTTATGCTAAGTACATGAAAGAAATTTTTACAAATAAAAGAAAGATACCGGAAGCTGAAATTTCCACCATGCTTGCTAATTATACTTTTAGGGGTGGAATACCTAAGAAACTAGGAGATCCAGGAGTACCAACTATACCATGCTCCATTAAAAGAAACTATGTTAAAAATGCTTTATGTCATCTTGGAGCCAGTGTTAGTGTTATGCCTCTCTCTTTATATCATAGACTTGATTTGAATAAGTTGACACCTACTGAAATATCTTTGCAAATGGCTAATAAATCAACTGCTATACCTGTCGGTATTTGTGAGGACGTGCCTGTTGTAGCTGCAAATGTTACTGTTTTAACAGACTTTGTTATTCTTGATATTCCCCAGGACGATAGTATGTCTATTATTCTTGGAAGACCTTTTTTGAATACTGCAGGGGCTTTATTGATTGCAACAAAGGCAACGTCACTTTTCATGTTAATGGTAATGAGCACACGGTACACTTTCCGAGGAAACAACCTCAAGTCCACAGTATCAATTCTATTGGAAAAATTCCATCGATTATTTTTGGAGGTTTTGAATTTCCTCTTCCTACTGTCAAAAAGAAATATGATATTCTTATCATTGAGGATGTGCATATCCCCATTGAGGTAACATAGTGTTATTCGAATTTTCTCTGGTTCCATGTTAGTCGGATGAGTTTGTTAACAAGACTTGATCAACCTTGTTAGTGGATTCCTTTTGATGAGCATGAGATGGATGAAACTAGAAAGCACAACCTTCTGTACCCTCTCTCTCTACTTTCTGTTATTTAGTTGAAATAAAGTAAAAATAGTTTTTTGTCTGTTTTCTGAATTATCCGTGCAATATAAAAATACGCCAAAAATAAAAGTTCTCCAAATGCCCTGAAAATGGAATATGATTTTTTTTGGAATACTTGAGAATATCTGGCACTGAGAACACAGCAGGGGGAGCAAGCACCTGGCCACGAGGGTCCAGGGCGCGCCCCCTGCCTCGTGGGCCCATGGTGGCTCCCCTCCACTTATTCATGCACCCACACACTTTTTCTTCCTCCCCAAAAAAATCACCATCCAGCTCAAGCACGAGTTCTAGCTCATTTTGCTGCGATTTTTTATCTCCTTGCTCAAAGCACCTCTCACAAAACTGCTTTGGGGGATTCTTCCTTGGTATGTGACTCCTCCATTGGTCCAATTAGTTTTTGTTCTAGTGCTTTATTCATTGCAAATTTGTACTGCCTACGTGACCATGTTCTTGAGCTTGCATGTCAAATTTATATGGTTCCAATACTGTATCTCTATACCTACTAATAAAGCAAGGTGCGTTTCTCCAATTTTTTCATCCGTTCACCGATATAATCTATACCTACTAATAAAGCAAGGTGCGTTTCATCGATTTTTTAATCCGTTCACCTCTATTTTTGTAAGATTTTTTTACTATCCGAGGTGGTACTAATTTTTGTGTCGCAGGAAATATCGCAGGCTGAAGTTTTGTATGTAACAGTCCGTCCTGGGCCTGGCAGCATTGCAGATGGGCTTTCCTAGAGCCCAAAAAATAATAATCTAGACCGATAGCCACGGGAGTGGACTTTCTACTGTACCGCGAAAAAATAGATCCCCCATAGGAACCGAACCCAAGAGCTCCCCTAGAATTCTAGATGCAACAACCAGCTGAGCTATTCACGTTTGGTGTTTAATTGTCCCACACTGCTTTTCTTAACCAGTTCGCATCGATTAATATACCAAGCACCTCAGAAATCAACAAACAGATGGTCAAAAGCAGTAGCCTCCTCATATTTGGGCAGATGGGCGCTAATTAAAGAAGGATTGCATATATAATGAAAGTAATTAAAGGAAGGATCTCTGGGCTCGATACACAAAAAATGCATGCGACCAAGGAGGAGCACCATGACGCGTGGAGCGCATGGAGCTTACCGGCGACAAAGCGCTGGAAAAGTACGACCAGCATGCATGTGTTCGTGCAGGTGCCTCCACGGCGGAAGCCACTGGGCTGCTAGCGTACATGTATATGCATGTATTTGTGCAGGCGACCACCACTGAAGCCACTAGGCTGTGCGTGCGCATTCAGTACATGCACATGAACTGAATCCTATTCGATGGTGACAACCGGCGGCAGTTCATCGCCATTGCCGCCGACAGCGACGACGAGGTACGACACTGCACATTCAGACCTGTTGACGCCGCCAAGGAGCAGAGGGCACCGGAGTCCAGTCCGAGGCTGCCGCAAGTATTTATATGAATCTATATTGTGGTTGGGGCTTGCAGGTTACAGAAGTTTATACATGTAATCGAGCATTTGTTCTTAGGCCAACTCTCATTTTTCTATTCTATTCAAGAATATTGTTTTCAACGTGGAGAATTCCGTAAAAGATGTACTCGCATTTGAAAGACACGTAAAAAGGCACAAACTATCTTGATCATGAAAATCCTAAACCATCTAGAATGAGGTGGACAAATACGAGAAGAAGGATAAGAAGTTCAGGAAGATAAGAGAAGCACCAAAATTTCATGCAATACGAACATTCGAAACCTCTCGTTCAAAATTTATTTTGAGGGAACTTGTCGTTCAATCTAGCAAAATCCTACAACCCACATAAGTATACGCCCTGGTTTTTGACCCATTCCACGCCAGTTTTGGTCAACTAGGGATTTATCACCAACCCAATATTTTAATTTGATAGAATCGACCAGTCGATGTGTATTTCATGGTTATGTTCTTTTGTTGATCTGATAGCTTGATCATTGCAGGAACAAAGGTCGATCGACCAAGAAGAGCTCTTTCAAGCTGTAGCACCTGCTCGTTTTGTCTCATTGTCTCAAATTATCCTCTTTTCTTTTTTTTGGTGGAAGTCATAATATTTGTTTTGCTATGATTTTTTTCCCATCGAAATGAAGTATTATGTGGTGGGTGGGGTGATTGACTGCAATTTTTTTAGGATTAACTGTAAAGATTTATAATAGTTCTAGGATTAATTGCTAATATATATTTCTAGGATTAACTACAAAGAACATTACATAATAATATATTAATTTTCTTAGGGGGGAGTAAGACAACATGCGCCTCTGGTTTATGCTTTTAGGGAAATGGTTACCAAAGCAGAACGAGCTTTTAGAATATGGTAATTTGCGATGTTGGTATTGGTCGTCTCAATTATTGGGTAGTTGATAGCGCCTAAACTGAAGATTACACCCTGTTACAACTGAAGGCGTCCAACTAAATCTTTTTTTGTTTGTGTCCTTCTCAATTGTTTTAACTTCTAAGCAATATAAGTACTCATGTGGCAGCATTGAATGTTAAAGTATTAAGTTCCAAATGTTTAATGAGAGGTGTCTCATGCAGTGGTCGAGCTCATCGTCTTGGGATTTACCACGTTCCGACAAGTTATGATTGGGTTGACACCGCAACAAGGGTGAAAAAGGACATGCGGTAATACGGACGGGACGTTGTTTTCAAAAGGAGGGCGTGATTTTTTTTGTTCTCCCGTTGCAACGCACGGGCATTTTTGCTAGTTATTTCTAAATTTTTTAGCTATCCAAGGTGGTACTAAAATTTTTATGTTGCGCAGGAAGTGGGCAATTCAATTGAGCGTGTCTTCCGTGCCTGGGCCTCAACCTGGGCTTGTGCTGGAGGTTGTCGTCTCCTGTCGCAGGAAAACAAGCGGTCGATTTTACTCAAAAAAAAGAAACAAGCGGGTGATGGCGCACGGCAGGGAGCTCCCCACTGACCAAGGTATTTGACGGCAACAGGGGTGGTGGTGGAGGCGCGGGCGAGCAGCGCCAAGGACAGAGGCAGAGGTGGCCAACACGGGAGGAGGTGGAGCGAGGCAGGGTCCAGAGATAGCAGGAAGGAGGCGACCGGGAGGTCGATGGCCGGCGGCTGCTAGCCGACGAGGTCGCCGGAGGCGACGGGCAAATCAGGGGGCGAAGCAGGAGACAGCACTCAGTGACCGGCCATGGCAGATTACAGGCGGCTGGAATAGAGCCACAGGCGCGGCGAAGATCTAAGAGGAGGGAGGCCAGAGCAGAGGATGACCGAAGGCGGTCTTCCATGACCGCGTGCAGCACGGTCCGCGGCTCGGCAGCTGCAGGACGGCGCAAGGAGAGGCGGGGCCACGGCGCGCGAAAGAGAAAGGAGGGTTGTCGTGGTTTTGTCACGGCAGATGTCCTCATGAAAGGACTTAGTCGTGGAGCCATCGCTACGGGTTAACTTGAAGGGGTTAAAGCAGACGCAAAGACACAAGGGTTTATACTAGTTCGGCCCCTTCGATGAAGGTAAAAGCCTACGTCTAGTTGTGATAGGATTGATGTGGTTTCGATGACTAGGGAGCAAATAAGCTTCGCCTAGGCCTCGAGTTGTTGTTGTCTGTCCTTGAACCGCCCCGAGTCGTCCCCTTATATACACGGGTGACGCCCGTCGGTTCAGAGAGTCCCAATCTCCGGTTCATACTCGTATCCGGGTTGGTCTCTCTCTATTCCTAACTTACAATACAAGTTTACATACCAGGCCGGTTTACGGCTACAGGTTCTAAACCGACTATAGGCCTTGGGCCCTTACTTTCATGCTTGGGCTTTTACACCGTTGAACTACTGATGAAGTTAACCCGGCCTAGATAGGCCGGTTTACGCCCAGTAGTAATATCCCCAACATTAGGCCCCAGATTGATTTGAATAGGTTCATGTCAATCCTTGATAAAAAACCTTCAACTTCAACATCTTCTTGTAATTGTTGAACCACCGTGATGTCACCTTCTCTGGTTACTGTAAACCGCCATATTGACTTCTCCTGTGAGTTTTTGTAAACCGCCGTGACGTCATCTTCGGAGCACCGCAACGGTCCGTCATGACATCATCTCTGCATAAAAAGGATTAAAAAGATTCCCTTCTCATTAATGATTATCTCAAAAATCGAGGCGACAGGCGCGCCTACTCGGCCGCTTCGGACGCCTTGATTCTCGCACCTGCCTTTTACTCTTTCCCTTATAAATAAAGCCCGAGGGCCCCCTTTTCTCTTCCTCTTCTGCATCTTCTTCTTCCTCGCGACGCCCTCAGCTCTGAAGCTCCGCCGCCGTCCGCGAACTTCGAGAACTGCACCAACCAAGGCCACTGCATCAACCTGAGTTAGATCAGAGGCTCATCGCCCCCCTTCGCCGTAATCTACAGCGGTAAAATTCTTCTGTTCTTTGTCCTTAGATCTGCATCAAATTTTTGCAAGCTCATCCGCACAGTCCTCCATTTTTCCTCTTCTTCCTACCTTCTGCCGTGGTAGTTTTAATCCAAAAACGGTATAGATCTCCTGCGGTAGTCATTCCGCATCTGTTTTTAATACTAGCAGCCCTTCCTTTTCTTCTGGTAGAGTATGCATCCTTCTCTGTTTTACTTGAACGCCTTTTAAAGAACGCAGTAAAAACTGCATTATAGATGTGCGGTAGATCCAAATAGATTTGAACATTGTGTGAAACCTGTTTCTGTCAACACTTAGCAGAAGTTTTGAATCTGGGCCTTTCTGCCTATGGGCGGTTTAATCCTTGATAGCCAATCTGCAATATGTCATTAGCCCTCTCTTAAACCGCCAACTGTACCTTGCATTGTAGTTTCGCCGGTTTAACACTAAAATTTTCACTTATAAACCGTAGACAGTAAACCGGCCTGGTTTGATTTTCTTTCAGCTCCCTCCTTCCGGAATGGCGAAACAATTTACTGCTTGCAATTGGGTTCCCTCCCGGATCACAGAAACACAACTCAACGGCTACGTCACCACTGGCGTTTTAGCCTCAAAAAATGTTCTCCACTGGCGAGTTCCGGAATCGGAATGTCCACCTGAACCTCAAGAAGGCGAAGTGATTGTTTTTATGCAACACCTAGACCGGGATTCAGCCCGCCGGATCAAAAATTCGGGATGTCCTCGCAAGCTTCCAACTCCATCCACAAGATATTGGTCGAACTCCGTGTCCAATATATGCAGATTTCAAGTATTCTCGTAAGTCTATCTTCAAGAAGAACCAACCGCGGAGTTATTTCGAGATTTCTTTCATTTGAACCGCCGTACAGAATTCTCGACGGTCCTAACACGAGAACTTGGCGGCGTTTCAATCCGTAAAAGGAAAGAAGTGGACTTCCTCACGCCAAACATCATAGCCATCCTAAAGATTGGAATCAAACCTGGTTCTCTGCCGAACACCGATCCTAACGGAGAAATCCCTTGCGGGTTATCGCCCTCACCGCTTAGCAACAGCCACCCATTGCCTTCAAGGCTTGACGCCGTGGGGCGAAAAAACTTTGCACCTCAAATTACCAAGCTCCGGGCTTTGATGGCCAACGGCTTAACCGGTATTGACCTTGTCCGTTCTTTGGGTTTCTTGGGGCATCTTGCCATTAAGCCGCCGCCCGGATTGATGCACTGAATATCTTTGGTGACGTCAAAGATCCTCAACATCATCACGAACTATCAATAACTGAGCTTGAAGTTACCGAAACAGTGAAGAAAATGCTTGATGAACCGATCTCCGCATGCAGCCAAACCGGGCTGGCTCCGTTCTGCCTCTCCAACAAACCGCCCGAGGTAAGGTTCCTCTCCTTACTCTACTGACTTTGGTTCCATATTGATTGTATTAATCCCTCTATTAATTTTCAGGCCAACAGCTCCTTTTGGAAACGAACTAAACCGGCCCGGGTTCCTCGTGCAAAGACCAAGACCACCAAGAAAACTGGCAAGAAGAAAACCGCCGAGTCTTCTGAATCGCCAGAAGATGAAGAATCAGATGCTGAGGTAGAGCTTGACTCACTTGGTTCCTTTTTCATTCATCTTATTGTGATTAAAATTCCGGGATGACGCCGAGGCCGGCCATGCGAGAACTGTTGAGGTAATCCTTCTTTCTTCGATTACGATCTTGTACCGGTTAAAAGAATTTGCCGCCACATCCGGAAAGTGAAACAATCTCACTCTTATGCTCATTTGAATCAAAACTTTCTTTGAAGACACAAAGCAAATTGAAGAACGCCAGACGACCAAAGCATAGCGGTCAACAAATTACGTCGTCCGGTTTAGCTGACACACCAACCCGGAAGCGTCGCCCAGAGGTGACTTGTTCTCCTGGCGTTATCCTTTGAAAGGTTTCTTCCGATGCCCTCTCAATCCGTCGGCCCAATTACAGGCTTCTTCCAACTCGTCTGCGGCGGTTCATCAACCACTCAGTTGCCTCCTCTCAAAGTTCTGCTTTGGTAAGTATATTACTCCTTAATTTGTTCCTTGTATTTGTTGGTTTAACATATTCTAACCCTTGATGTTGTAGCACCAAGGCTCGACTTAGTAAAAGGCCAAGACCCTCGACCCTCATCGTGGATGTTGATCCGGAGAAGACTCAGAGCATCTTGGTGAAAATCCGAAGTTACTAAAGACAATTCTCTGGGAAAATCAAGATGTCAATGCTAATCCGCCAGAGGTTGAACCGGATGTCCAAGTTGAGACTTCAGATCCTCCTGCTCCTCCGAGTCCTGCAGCAGAACAACGGGACTCAGCTCGCTGATCCGCCAAGCCCGGTATGAAAGCGCCAAGCCCAGCTTGAAAATGCTAATCCGCCAGCCCGACCAAAGATGATGATGTCAGTAAGTTACGGGCATCGCATATACCGCCCCTGGTAATCCAGTTGCTCTATCAAAGTACAGTGCCAAGGAAGAATTTACTGCCCTGAGCAAAGGGAAGGAGAAAACTGATCTGTCAGCTTATAGTAATTTCTCTGCCCAAGACCTTCACTCTGGCTTCTTGAACCGGGTCTACACAAGCCGTGATTTTGAAGCCGGTTTAGTAAATCTCATGAAGGAGCGCTATGAGGTAAACAGTTGTGCCTCTCTTGTACCTTCATTGCATAGTAGCCCCCAAGGGCCTTTTGTAATCTTCTTTCAAACCGGGACTTGATATAGAACTCAATACTTTCAGAATCCACTGATGTAGCCCCCAAGGGCCAGTTCAACTTATTATAGTTAAACCGGGACTTAACATAAAACTCACAACTTCAGAATTCTCTGATGTAGCCCCCAAGGGCCGATTCAACTTAGTATAGTTAAACCGGGACTTTAATTTATATCGCCGCATCAGAACATGTTCGAGCAAATAGCCATTAGCCCCCAAGTGCCAAGTTGAATACTGTATTGAGCTTGGGACTTTGTGATTTTATTGGAGATGAAGATCAAATATGCATTAGCCCCAAGTGCCAAGTGTATGACCTGGTTATGCGCTTGGGACTTGTAATGAAGATATTAACATGCTCCCTTTTTGTTGCGAGTGAGATACACCAACAAGCCTCACAAATCAATGATCTTCAAGAAAATCTGAAATCTCAACAAGCGAAACCTCCAAGGCCAAGGATGAGCTGAAAACCGCCTTGACTACCATGGAGCAGCTCAAGGAGTGGTTTAAGTCTGGCGGGCCAGTTGGGATACTGAAAAGGCGGGCTTGCTAAAACGGGCGGAAGATGCTGAAGCAGCTCTTAAACCGGCGACGGAAGAGCTCATTGGATTAAAGCGCCAAATCAATGCCATGACCTCTGCAATATTTTCTAAGCAACATTTAACCAAGGTTGTGATGAATATTCCGTTTTGAAATTTCCTCCGGTTTAACCTGAACTTTCTTAAACCGGTATAGGTAGGCGCATTGCTCATCTGGGCTCTGACATGCGGAAGAAACTCAAGGCCGTGTATATGCTAATTGAACAGCTGTATACCGGTACCCAGCGAGTTATTTGCGCCAGTTCTTATGATAATGCAGCTCCGACATTGATCAAGGACACACTGGACCGGCTATCTATGATACCAAAGACAGATAGAAGAATTGAAACGATCCGCGTCGGGCTGGCACCTTATTGGCCCTAACTCGCGCCAAAGCATGGATAGCTGACCTTGATCCGGCTGACATAGCCAAAGGCTTCCCCAGTGCTCAAGAAAATGGCGAAGCATTTGATAATGATGCTCTCAAACGGGTAACCAGGGAGATGCGTCCTTCTGGCGAAGTCAAGCTGGCAGAAGAGGCCAACTCGACGGTTCACCGCTCCTTCTACGACGAACAACAAGACGGGTTGAAGCTGTTATTCGGAAGTGCGTAATCTTGTTCCACCAACCCGTAAGCACACTTATGCCCCCGACGTTGATCCGCTGAGCTTATAAGTGGAGAGGCTGTCTTCGTGCTTTAACCGGATTGATCGACCACCAATGACTTCCGCCATTGGATGATGAGGAGGAAGAAGTTGAACCGACGCCAGACGACCCATCTACTTCACGCCAACCCGCAATGAAGCTTAATCCGTCAAGTCGGTTGATACGCGTAAACTGCCTGTTATGAAACAGTTCCAAAATTTGGGCCTCTGAATGCCTTGTAATAGAATAGCCAACACTTTTGCTTTTAATATGCCTTCGCACGGTGTTGATATTTTTGATTAAATGATCGAAACCTTCAATCTATATTGCCCGCAGTCACAAAATCTTAAACCGCCACGGCGGTTTGTGCCGCATATATATATATATATATATATATATATATATATATATATATATATATATATATATATATATATATATATATATATATATATATATATATATATATATATATATATATATATATATATATATATATATATATATATATATATATATATATATATATATATATATATATATATATATATATATATATATATATATATATATATATATATATATATATGAAATATATTGAGGTATATGATCAAAATTTATGATACAAAATACCTGCCATCGCTGGGCATGAAGTTGGCATAGCCAATCTTGAAGCGGAGGTTCTATAAACCATTACCGTCAAAGGAGAAAACAGCTCCTGTGTTTATAATGCCGGTTTACCATGTAAACCGTGCCGGGTCATGACAAGCCTCCTGTTACTCCATAATGGGATGTTAACAGAAAAAGTCAAACCGGAAAAATTATCTCCGGATTAAAGAAATGGACCGAATTCCGTCAATTGACAGTTTGAACCGGTTTAAAAATGTTATCTGTTTAAAAAATGCAACAAAAATCAAATAATAGTTATGAAAAATCATGGAAGCAAAGGCAATGATAAACCATTTGCAAAAAGAGGCTTTACTGAGCCGATCAGATGGTGTTACCATGGTCGGACACGACCAAGCTCCCTATAAGGTGTAGCCATGGTTCAAGTCAGCCAGGTCCCCAACTGAAACCGTGGCATTATGCCGATCAAGTGGCGTGGCAATGGTTCGGGTTCGACCAAGCCCCCAAGTGACTCTATGGCCTTAGGCCGATCAAGAGGCGTGACTGGTTCAAACTTGACCATGTCCCCAAGTGATCTCGTGGCTTTCGCCTATCAAAAGGTGTTGCATTGGTTGGACACGACCAAGCCCCCAAGTGATATCATAAAGCTTTTGAAAAGCAAACTCAGGGGGTAGACCGGAGGCCGCTTTAAGACAGTAACAACTCCATGTAACCACGCATGATGTAACAGTAACAGATACCCGCTTTAGCCGAGGCTCCGGTTTATTACTTTATTCATAATATATACAGTCATAATATGTACATAAGTAGAGCCGATGGCTCAGGTATAATAAGGCCGAAGATGAGCTATGTTCCACGGCATGTTGGTCTCCTCCTCTGACGTGCGTGAGTCTTTATGCTCTCGAATATCGATCGATAATACGACCCGTTGTGCAGATTCTGCTGACCACTTAAAGGTCCCTCCCAAGGTGGGGATAACTTATGCATATCGGTCGGTCTTGGATGAGCCAAGCACCAAATCTCCTTCTTGAAAAGTTCGGTTACGACCGGCGACTATGGTAACAACGAAGATCCTGTTGGTAAATCGCCGAGCGGGCAGCTGCTATATCACGCTCCTCATCCAACCGGTCCAAAGCGTCTTTGTTGCCGCCTCGTTGTCCGCTTCAACATAAGCTGCCATACGAGGTGAGTCATGATGGATGTCATCGGGAGAACCGCCTCCGCCCATAAACCATCAAAAGCGGTGTGTATCATGTGGATCTGTTGGGCGTAGTGTTGATACTCCATAACACGATGGTAGCTCTTCTACCCAACAACCCGTGTCCTCTCGCAAAGGGACCATAAGCCGGGCTTGATGCTTCTCAAGATCTCTTGATTAGCCCTTTCCGCTTGACCATTGGACTGTGGGTGGCTATCAAGAAACGCTGCGGATGTGTTCACGTTCTCAGAACTCTTTCATGGCACCTTTGGACAAATTGGTACCAAGATCGTGATGATACTTGTGTGGAAAGCCAAACCGAAAATCACCTTTTTGATGAACTGAACCGCCGTGGCCGCGTCACACTTGCTAACAGGTTCTGCCTCCACCCACTTTGTAAACTTGTCAACTGCCACCAGGAGGTGGGTTTTCTTGTCCTTGGACCTTTTGAAAGGTCCAACCATATCCAGCCCCCAGGTTGCAAACGGCCAAGTAATTGGAATCATCCTCAATTCTTGGGCCGGTACATGAGCACGTCTGGAGAACTTTTGGCAACCATCACATCGTTTGACCAGATCTTCCGCATCAGCATGAGCAGTCAACCAATAGAAACTGTGGCGGAACTCTATAGCCACCAAGGATTTTGAACCTGCGTGGTGACGACAATCTCCTTTGTGGATCTCACGCAATATTTCACAGCCTTCCTCAGGGGACACACAGCGTTGAAACACCCCTAACACGCTGCAATGATGCAATTCGCCATTAACAATGGTCATAGACTTGGATCGCCGGATTATCTGTCAGCCAACGCCTCATCTTACGTAACTTCGCCCGGTTCATGTACGCAAGATAAGGAAGCGTCCAATCCGGAGTGACGTGAAGAGCTGCCACCAATTGAGCCTCCGGATCAGGAATAGCCAAATCCACTTCACCAGGGAGCTTGACCGACGGGTTGTACAGCACGTCCAGAAAAACATTGGGCGGGACCGGTTTACGTTGAGAGCCCAACCGGCTTAAAGCGTCCGCCGCTTCATTCTTCCAACGGTCCACGTGGTCCATCTGATAGCCCTTGAAATGACCTGCAACAATATCCACCTCACGACGATATGCAGCCATGAGTGGGTCCTTTGAGTCCCAAGTGCCAGACACCTGTTGAGCCACTAGGTCCGAGTCACCGAAGCACTTAACCCGGCTTAGATTCATCTCCTTAGCCATCCGGAGACCATGGAGCAAGGCTTCATACTCAGCTGCATTGTTAGTACAAGGGAACATTAAGCGGAGAACGTAAAAGAACTTGTCACCTCGTGGGGAAGTTAATACGACTCCAGCCCCCGAGCCCTCCAATTGCCTGGATCCGTCAAAATGGATGGTCCAATATGTGTGATCCGGTTTTTCTTCAGGTGCTTGCAACTCCGTCCAATCATTGATGAAATCCACAAGTGCTTGAGACTTTACCGCCGTCCGAGGCACGTACTTCAGACCGTGCGGCCCAAGCTCTATAGAGCACTTGGCAATCCGGCCAGTCGCTTCCCTGTTCTTTATGATATCGCCTAAAGGAGCAGAACTGACCACCGTGATAGGGTGCCCTTGGAAATACCGCTTCAGCTTCCGGCTTGCCATAAAAACTCCATATACTAGCTTCTGCCAATGCGGATACCTTTGCTTAGATTCAATAAGTACCTCACTGATGTAGTAAATCGGACGTTGAACCGGATGCTCCTTCACTGCCTCCTTCCGCTCCACCACAATGGCCACGCTGACCGCCCTGGCGTTAGCAGCAACATATAGCGGCGGCCTTGTCAATGGGAGCGGCGAGCACAAAAGCGGGTTGGCCAATTGCTGCTTTAAGTCCTCCAAGGCTTCATCGGCGGTGGACTCGCATAAACCGATCGTTTTTTTGACATTCGGTACAAAGGGATGGCCTTCTCTCCGAGGCGGCTGATTAACCGGCTCAGCGCGGCAATCCGGCCTGCCAAACGCTGGACATCGTTGATACACTTTGGTTTAGCCAGGGAAGTAATAGCCGTAATCTTCTCCGGATTAGCTTCAATTCCCCTGTTGGACACGAGAAAACCCAATAACTTGCCTGCCGGAACACCGAAGACACATTTGGCCGGGTTGAGCATCATCTTGTAAACCCGTAGGTTGTCAAAGGTTTCCTTCAAATCGTCAATCAGTGTCTCCTTCTCCCTTGACTTGACCACAATATCATCAACATAGGCGTGCACATTACGGCCGATCTGTTTATGCGAGCAATTTGCACACAGCGTTGATAAGTTGCTTGGGCGCTCTTGAGCCCAAAAGGCATAGATACATAGCAGAAGGCTCCAAAGGGAGTGATAAACGCCGTCTTCTCCTGGTCCTTAACTGCCATCTTGATCTGATGATACCCAGAATATGCATCCAAAAAGCTCAAACACTCACAACCCGCAGTGGCATCAATAATCTGGTCAATACGGGGGAGGGCAAAAGGATCTGCTGGACAAGCCTTGTTAAGATCTGTGTAATCCACACACATGCGCCAAGTGCCATTTTTCTTAAGAACCAGCACCGGATCAGCAAGCCACTCTGGATGGAAGACTTCAACGATAAAACCAGCTGCTAAGAGCCTGGCCACCTCCTCTCCAATGGCATTGCGCCTTTCTTCATTAAACCGGTGGAGAAACTGCTTCACCGGTTTGTACTTGGGGTCAACATTAAAAGTGTGCTCAGCGAGTTGCCTCGGTACACCTGGCATGTAAGAAAGCTTCCATGCAAAAAATGTCCCGATTCTCATGGATGAACTCGATGAGCGCGCTTTCCTATTTCAGATCCAAGTTGTCTCTGATGCTGAACTACTTGGATGAATTGCCAGGCACGAAGTCAACAAGCTTAGTCTCAGCTGCCGACTTGAATTTCATGGCCGGATCATGCTCTGTAGTCGGCTTCTTCAATGGAGTCATGTCCGCCGGATCAACATTGTCCTTATAATACTTCAGCTCCTCGGTGGCACAAACCGACTCTGCGTAAGCCGCATCACCTTCCTCACATTCCAAAGCGATCTTGCGGCTCCCATGAACCGTTATTGTCCCCTTGTGACCCGGCATCTTGAGCTGCAAATAGATATAACAAGGTCGTGCCATGAACTTGGCATAAGCCGGTCGCCCGAACAAGGCATGATATGGACTTTGGATTTTTACCACTTTAAACGTCAATGTTTCTGATCTGGAGTCATGTTCATCACCAAAGGCCACTTCCAGAGCTATTTTACCAACAGGATATGCTGACTTGCCAGGTACCACACCATGGAACATTGTATTGGACGGTTTGAGATGTTTATCCGTTAGCCCCATACGACGGAAGGTCTCATAGTACAGGATGTTAATGCTGCTCCCTCCATCCATGAGTACCTTGGTGAACTTATAACCTCCCACCTGAGGTGCCACCACCAGGGCTAGCTGACCCGGATTGTCGACCCGGGGAGGATGATCCTCTCTACTCCATATAATGGGCTGCTCCGACTAGCGTAGGTAATGGGGCACGGCCGGTTCAACAGCGTTGACTGCCCGCTTCTGAAGCTTCCGGTCTCGCTTGTCTAAGCTGGTGGTGAAGACATGGTACTGCCCACTATTCAACTGCTTTGGGTTTCTCTGATAACCCGACTGTTGCTACTGCTGGTTGTAACCACCTTGGCTATTCTGATTGTTCTGGTTGTTCTGTCCGCCCGGATTACCATTAAATCCTGAACCGGAATTTCCTCCACCATAACCCGGCCCGGATCCTGAACCGCCGCCAGAGCCGTGATCATACCGGAAAGCATTAGAACTCTTGAACTCCTGCATAATGTAGCAGTCCTTCCAAAGGTGGTTGGCCGGCAACTCCTTCGTCCCGTGCTTTGGACAGGGCTGATTCAATAAATAATTTAAGCGATCCGGGTTAGGATTCGGAGCTCCACCACGATTCGCCGCCTTACCTCTGCACCGCTGACCCTTGTCCTGTGCGTTGGTATTAGCTACAAAGTCCATGTTGCCATCCGCTTTACGCTTGCCATTACCTGCTGAGTGGTGTTGCTGGCCCTTGGAGTTGATGTTCTTCCTTCCCTTCCCTGTCTTGTCATCGTCAGACTCGGGATCATTGGTACTATCAGAATCAGCATACTTCACTAAAGCGCCCATGAGAGTTCCCATGTCATTACAAAATCGCATCATGCGCCCCAACTTTAACTTCAGAGGCTGAAACCGGCAGTTGCCCTCCAGGGTTAAGATCGCAGAGTCAGCGTTGATCCGGTCTGATGAGTGCAAGATTTCGGAAACGCGGCGTACCCAATGGGTTGTTGACTTCCCTTCCCCCTGGACACAAGCCGCTAAGTCCACTACGGACATTGGCTTCTTACAAGTATCTTTGAAATTCTGGATAAACCGGGTTCGCAACTGGGCCCATGAACTGATAGAATTGGGCGGCAGGCTCTTGAACCAAGTACGGGCCGTTCCTTCAAGCATCATGGTGAAGTACTTTCGCACACGCCGCCTCATCCACATCCAAAGATCTCCATGGCCATCTCATAGCTTCATCCATGCTTCGAGCTAAATCGGCAGTGTAACTTGGCACCTTGCGCGGACCCTTGAAGTATTTGGGCAAGCGCACATTGCGTAAAGTGGGGACGAGGCAAGGCACCCCCAAAGAGCTAGAGGTAACCCCAGGCTCGACCGAGATGGTCGGACGAACCGCGTAAGTGATAAGCCTGATGTTGTGCTGCTAATTCGCCTCCTCGGCGCTCGGGCCCGGTCCACCACCTCCTGGGCGTTATCGACACCACCTGCTGAGTTGTTGCCACGGGGCGCACCACGCCGTGCATTACTTGATACGGCCGGTTCATCCACGTGCCTGCTATAGCTCCGTCTTGGGCGGGGGGTAGAGTGGATCCGGTCGCGGCTGTACGAATATGCTTCCTGTTGGACCAAAGCTGTCCTAAGGAGCTCCTTGACCCGGCGCGTCTCAACCGCCTGTGGTGAATCACCTTCAATTGGAATAGCCTCCAGCCGTGCCGCAGCTGCAACAAGGTTATCCATCGGGTTGGAGTAGTGACCCGGAGGTGTTTGCACAGCCTGAGGCACACTGGCGTTATGGCGAGGTAGATCTATTAAGCGGGGCTGGACCGGCGCGCCCGTCCCAGGTGCTTCCGCCCGGTTTACCACCGGCGAATTACTGGTTCCCGCTCTGGGGGTGTTGAAGAGGTCTCTTCCTTCGAAAACTGAAGGCAACCGGGATCTGTATTTCCTCCTCATGACTTCATGTGACGCGTTCTGATCCAACATGAGCCTATAAGCCTGCGCATCTAAAGCGGCCCGCTCTGCCGTCATCCTGGCATCTGCAGCTGCTAGATCCGCTTTAGCCTGAGTGATTTGTTCCTTCACCTTCGCAATCTCCGCGTTATGAGCGTCCTGATCCGCCGGGTTAGCCTCTGCCATGAGCACAGCCAACGCATCGAACAGATCTGATAAAACTTGAGCCGGCGGGCGCAGAGGGCCTCCTGCCCCGGCAGCCGTCGCCGCTGTTGAACCGACGATCATTGCCGCAGCAGTCGAAGAGTGAAGCACTGCTTGTGTACCGGCCATGAATATTCCAACCCGGTTGGGCAGATCGGAGGGGTCCGGAATACTGTCACCATCGGAACAGCCCCCAATTCGGCCATCTTGTAGCTGATATAGAGATTCACTTTCTCCGGTTGACGACTCGTCGTCAGAGTAGACGACGGTCTCGCCACCAGACTCTGATCCGTCCTCATAACTTCCTCCGTGGATGACTCCCACAAAGGCACGCTTCATGGCCGGTTTGACCTGGGCAGATCTCATACGCTGAGCCGCCTCGACGAGGTCGGGCGGATGTCCGGCTCAGCCCTCGCTCTCCAATCTTGCCGATGAAAGCGTGTATGCCACCAAAGGGGACCCGTATCCGTACTCGATTGAGCCGGCCTCGGGGCCCCATCCTACGTCGTCGATGTAGAGCTTGTCGCGACGACTCTTGGTCATCCGGCCCACAGCATAGCCTTCGAGTCCTTCGAACTTGCCCTCCGAGATCATCAAACCATCGTGCAATAGCCCCACGGTGGGCGCCAACTTTCGTGGTTTTGTCACGGCAGATGTCCTCATGAAAGGACTTAGTCGTGGAGCCATCGCTACGAGTTAACTTAAAGGGGTTAAAGCGGACGCAAAGACACAAGGGTTTATACTAGTTCGGCCCCTTCGATGAAGTTAAAAGCCTACGTCCAGTTGTGATGGGATTGATGTGGTTCTGATGACTAGGGAGCAAATAAGCTTCGCCTAGGCCTCGAGTTGTTGTTGTCTGTCCTTGAACCGCCCCGGGTCGTCCCCTTATATACACGGGTGACGCCTGTCGGTTCGAGATTCCCAATCTCCGTTCATACTGTATCCGGTTGGTCTCTCTCTATTCCTAACTTACAATACAAGTTTACATACCAGGCCGGTTTACGGCCATGTGTTCTAAACCGACTATGTGCCTTGGGCCCTTACTTTCATGCTTGGGCTTTTACACCGTTGAACTACTGATGAAGTTAACCCAGCCCAGATAGGCCGGTTTACGCCCAGTAGTAATATCCCCAACAAGGGTGGCGCGTTCTGGCTCAATGACCGGAGCGAGGAAAGATGGCAGCACTGGCAGGAGCGGAGGCTCATGGGTGCTGCGCCCCTCTCCTGGAGGTGGCGCTCGGGGGGCACGAGGGAGAACGGGATCGTGAGGAGGAGAGGAAGGGGATCGAGGAAGAGGACGAGGGGATCAGGCTTTTTTGTGTTGTTTTGTTTTTTGTAAAGGAAGGTTTAGGTGGGCCGCTGGGCTAATTAACGAGCAAACCGAGCCGCTATGCTGCGTTGCTGTTCCTCTTCTACTTTTTCCTTATCATTAATTAACACAAAAAATGATATAAGATACAAAGGGTTAGGTGATGAATCTGCTCAAACGATAAATTTCCTTGGGATCTCTGAAATACGTGTGACCCAAGAAAATTGGTTGCGGGCATGATTTGGAAATTAGATTCTAACTCATTTGAATTTAATTCAATTGGGTTTGAAATAAGTATTGGTTTTAGAAGTGTCCAAAATTTATGGAAATTTTGGTGGAGCTCGGATAAATGCAACAAGAATTAGTGGCAACCTTTGGAGACCAAACTTGAAATCGAAAAAGCATGGAATTTGGAGAAGATTTGGAAAAGAAAAGCAAAGCACTTAAATAAAAATATTTATTGTTCTTAGAAATGTATGAAATATTTAATGGTGTGATGATATGATGCAATGAAAAAATGACATAGGGAAAAATATAATAATTATATTACACAAAGATTCTAGAGGACCAGTCTAGATTCATGGAATCACTTTTATGGGCATGTGCGTAAATAAAGAAAAGGAAAAAAGAGAATTTGATTCAGAGGACCCATGGTGCAGGGGCGCTGCCGGCCGCCGCTAGAATTGCTTGATGTGGGAAAATGGAGGCGGTGCGCTGTACAATGGTGGGGTTACAGTTTTAGGGGTTGACTGCGTATGTGGATGAGAGGAAGCTTCAGGTAGTTTTTTAGACAAATCTCGCCAAAATATTTACCGGGCGGAAGGAAGATCTCTAGGGTGATCTAACCATACATGACGGCCACTCCAAAGAGAAAGTGCATGCTTTGGTAAATTGTGAGCTTCAAAATTTAAGCTCCTAAATTCATGAGTGATTCTACAAAAATTAAAAGCCAAAGAGTGATCTATTATTTCATGTATAATTGCTGCTTAGCTTGCCTTGTTGGATAGATTAGCGTGGATGCACCATGGGGCTTAATTAGCTAGGCTTTACTAAGTATAATGCATTTCGATTATTTTGGCACTTAGGTCAGCCGATTCCAACGACCAAACTCACCGAAGTAATTTCAGTTTTTTCTTTCGTTAATTGAGTTAATAACCGAACCTTTGGTCCTCACTTTTTTCAACTTCGGTCCCGATTAATTTGGCTCCGGTCTTTGCTTCTTGGTTTTTATGTCCACCGTGCGCGTGCAGCTCAGGGAGGACTGCGTAGCTACATGGGAGGTTAGGTGGCACATCATACTATTCTCCCTATTGGGCCATTGGGGGCAGATTTTGGTTCTACCAAAAACAATTCTTATTAATTAAGAGTACATCCTTGCTAATTTACACATGATCCCACCAATTCATATATGTCCCTAGATAGACAATCAACAAGCTTTTCAGAAATAAACAAGATAGAGGATGAGGTGTGGCTATTATTTGTCAATGGCAGAAACAATCAAAACAGAGGGTAAGATGTGGCTATAATCTAGCAATGATGGAAATAAACAAAACAAAAAGTGGGTTGTGGCTATAATCTGGGAGCCGGTGAGGTGTGGCCCGTGTGCTTAATAGTGGCAAATGTGAATATAAAAAGATGTTGCATGTGTGCTAATACGGATATTTCCTCTACAGTTTGTATACACAGGTCAGATGTTTAACTTCAAAGTAAATGCTACTGAACATCCCTAACTGAAATCGTAGATTGCCTAAAATCTCACGTGAGATATTTATTTTCCGTTGCAACTCACGGGCCTTTTGCTAGTACTAATAAAGCAAGGTGCGTTTCTCCAAAATTTTCATCCGTTCACCAGCGAATAGATTTTTTTGCTATTCGAGGTGGTACTAATTTTCTATGCATCCATGTGCTAGAAAAAGAAATATGGTTTATCCAGAATTTCGTACATGGACCACGTGCTAAAGCCCAGTAAAGCCAGCCCACTTATTTCCCTACCCACGCAGCTGGGAAACTCCTATTTGCCGCACCTAGCGACCGATAGTTGGAGGTTCGCACAGATAGCCCTAAACTGGGCCAGCCCGTTTTCATTTTTTGTGTTCATTTTCTATTTAACATTTTATGTTCCTTTCTCTTTTTATTTCCTCTTTCTTTTTTCCTTTTTCATTTTTAATCTTATTTTTGTTTATTTTTATGTTTTTGATCATATAATTTTTTATGAAATGTTTAGAATTTCAATTTTGTTCAAAATTTTGAAGAATGTTCAGAATTCCAAAATTCATTCACATTTTAAAAATGTTCAGATATTAAATAAATTGTCATTCTGAAATTTTTTGAAAATTTAAAAAATGTTTCTGTTTTACAAAATTGTTTCAGATTTTCAAAAAAACATTGTATTTTAAAAAATGTTCCCAATTCGAAAAAAAATCTTATTGTAGTGAAATCTTCATGAATTTAACATAAAAATATTTTAAGTAGCCCCGTATTGCTCTTTGCATACCGTCGTACCGATTTACAAACGTGTGTGAAACTACATGTAGTACTAAGATGTATGAAGTATGGATCTATTATTCCGGACAAAGGATGGATGTATTGGCACGTGAGCTAGCTGGAAAAGGACACTGAAATTTTTAAATGAAAATTAATGTTCCCATTTTTCAAAAAAAATGTATTTTCCAAAATTGTTCAAGATTCTTAAAAAATACATTTAAAAAAATGCTCCAAATTTGAAAAATATTCTTGCTTTAGAGGAATTCTAACAAATTCAAATAATGCTCATGTTAAAAATTACACATTTTCTAAAATTGTTCTGAAAGGTAAACATGTTCCCATTTTTTAAAATTGTTCAATAATTCACAAAATGCTCGTGTTCTTATAAAAGGTTCATGTTTTTGAAAAATGTTTGTGAATTTTAGAAAATGTTCCCATCTCAAATTTTGTTTCTGTATTTCTAAAATGTATGAAACTTCCAAAAACAAATTGAAGTTTTTAAAATTGTTTGGGATTTCAAAATTTGTTCATGTTTCCAAGAATATTCGGCAATTCATAATAACAATTATTTTTTAAGAAGTAAAAAAAGTAATCGTAGAATCTTTCAAATCTGACGTTGCGGTATGTTCTTAAATATTTACGTTGTCCATTAGTTAGCAGGTGCTGCCATTGACTCGAAAAGAGAAGACCCGCCTCATTTCCATAGTATTGAACTTCATGCCTTAAAATTCCCTTGAATGAATTAAAAAATAGATTGAATAATTCACGGATTTTCTCTGGCGTGCGATGACCTAATAAAACTCTTAAATCCACTTGATCAATGAATGAAAAAATAGCGGATTGATTACTTCACACGCGGCGAAACCCAGAACCAAAATGTTCCTTCTTGACATGCACACATGGTTTTTCTTGCACATATAATTCTCACTACATTAAGTGCACACTATTTTTCCTCCCATTGCAACGCACGGGCATATGTGCTAGTAGTTCTAATGCATGATATAGGCTCTAGGCACTTGTAGGAGTAGTTGCTATCAATTTTGTTGAGTTTGGTTCACTTTTATTTGAAATTACTAAAAATTTCAGAAATTTTTCAGAGGAAGAAATATGCTTAGGAAAATTTACCAAGGTGGTCCTTCATGGAAGCAACGACCAAGGCTCGCAATGCGCGATGCCGATGATGAGCCACCAAGGAACGCTCCAGTGCGGCCTTGTGAATGGCCTTCAGAAGGCTTTATGGATCGAGCGGGAATCAAGGAAGAATTTAACGCGTATTTGCGTTATGCTGATCTTGTGAGCTTCGAGGGAGAAAATCGCAGCCAGTACCACTATCTCACTAGTTCCTTTGTGAGGAGGTTTGAATTTTCATCTTCACGCAATTCTCAAACTGTCCTGTTTGTTCTCTATGAAAAATCCTACACTATGGACTTAGAGGATTTTACCACTGCTTGCAAACTTCCACGATGGGGTAGTACTAGTGAACCCCGCAAATCGGAATTTAGAGAATTTTTTGCTAGTATAACTGTGGGAGAATCTAGAGACATAACACAAGCTACCATAGGGAGCATTCATTTTCCTGCTATACATTATTTTTCTCTCTTCATAGGTAGGTGCATAAATGGTAAGGATGAAGCATGTCACATGTGTGTCCCTGACATCAGTATTCTTAGGAGTGCTGTGTTAGAAGACAAATATTATAATTTGGGAGCCATTGTTGCACGTAGATTGCATCATAATAGATTTAATGGAAATTTCTTTGGTGGAATTTATGCAAGTCGTTTAGCTAATTTTCTTGGTGTAGACATACGTGAGGATGATATTGATTTGCCTCCTGCTTATTTAGATTATGAGGCTATGGTTCGTCATCAGTTTATTGAGAGAAATGAACAACCTCTCCATTACCGACTAATCTTTGACAGACGACCCACCTATCGAGTCGCTCTTCATGCTTCTGCTTTCTTTGACTTTCAGGGAAAAGGGAGACATTTTATAACCAGAGAGGAGGCGGAGGAGTATAAGAGGAGGGCTGAGATAGCTCGCCTCCAAGCTGCAGCACACGATGCGATGACCGCTGCATCTCAGTACGACCCCAACTATAACTTTGGATATCCGCCAGGCCATCCGTGGCAATAAACCAACCTAGGCCAAATGCCTAAGCTTGGGGGAGAACGTATTTCCTACCGACATTACATTCATGTCCACACACTCATTGCTAGATGTCGGTGCTCATACTCCTTCACTATAATATCCATGCTAGTTTATTTTTCCTTTTTATGCTTTCTTCTTGTGTGTTTGATAAATCTTAAAAAAACAAAAAAAATAGTGTAGCTTTTAGTTAGTTCACTTTTCTGGCTGTAGTAGTAATAATTAAAAAGAAAACCCAAAAAGATTTTCTGTTCTTCTTTTGCTTGTTGGGAGCTTTCCCGTGTAAATAGTTTTATTTCTTTTCTTTTCTTTGGGGGTCGATAGGAGAAGACCATTGTTGAAGTGGCTCTTATATGCATTATTGTTGATTTAACCAAGAGCCCATATTGCCTTGTCTTCTCTTGTTTATTGAATTCTCGCAGATTCATGCTTAGTCCAATGCACGTGCACTCTTATTATTTTCACGTCGTTCGGCCGTGCAAGTGAAAGGCAATTATGACAATATATGATGGACTGACTGAGATGAGAGAAGCTGGTATGAACTCGACCTCTCTTGTTTTTGTAAATATGATGAGTTCATCGTTCCTGATTCAGCCTATTATGAATAAACATGTTTGCAATGACAATTAGAGATCATAGTTGCTTATGCCATGCTTGATTAGCTATGAGTTATAATGGTTTACCTTGCGTGCCAACATGATATTAAAATGGTTGTGATGTGGTATAGTGGGGTGGTATCCTCCTTTGAATGATTTAAGTGACTTGACTTGGCACATGTTCACACATGTAGTTGAAACAAATCAACACAGCCTTCACGATATTTATGTTCATGGTGGATTATATCCTACTCATGCCTGCACTCAATGTTTACTAATTTTAATGCATGTTCATGACTGTTGTCGCTCTCTAGTTAGTCGCTTCCCAGTCTTTTGCTAGCCTTCACCTGTACTAAGCGAGAATACTGCTTGTGCATCCAATCCCTTAAACCCCAAAGTTATGCCATATAAGTCCACTATACCTTCCTATATGCGGTATCTACCTGCCGTTCCAAGTAAATTTGTATGTGCCAAACTCTAAACCTTCAAATGAAATTCTGTTTTGTATGCTCGAATAGCTCATGTATCAACTAGGGTTGTCCGTATCTTCCATGCTAGGCGGGTTATTCTCAAGAGGAGTGGACTCCGCTCCTCACTCACGAGAAAATGGCTGGTCAGCGGGATGCCCAGTCACATGCTCTATGCAAATCAAATCAAAATAATTGCAAACAAAACTCCCCCTGGGACTGTTGTTAGTTGGAGGCACTCGTTGTTTCGAGCAAGCCATGGATTGATGCTTGTTGGTGGAGGGGGAGTATACACTTTACCATTCTGTTTGGGAACCGCCTATAATGTGTGTAGCATGGAAGATATCGCCATTTCTTGGTTGTTATGTTGACAATGAAAGTACGCCGCTCAAAATATTATTTATCTCTGCTATAAAGTCGAGCTCTGGCACCTCTACAAATCCCTGCTTCCCTCTGCAAAGGGCCTATCTATTTACTTTCATGTTGATTCATCACCCTCTTATTAAAAAGCACCAGCTGGAGAGCACTGCTGTCATTTGCATTCATCATTGTTAATTTATATTGGGTATGACTATGACTGGATCTCTTTTACCATGAATTACAATGTCTAGTCAGTCCTTGATCTTTAAAGGTGCTCTGCATTTATGTTTTGCGGTCTCAGAAAGGGCTAGCGAGATACCATCCTATTATATTAGATCATGATTGTTTTGAGAAAGTATTATCATCCGAGATTTATTATTATCGCTCGCTAGTTGATTATGCCATTGACATGAGTAAACATGAGACCTAAGAGTTATTGTGAATGTGGTTAGTCATAATCTTTGCTGAAAACTTGAATGCTGGCTTTACATATTTACAACAACAAGAGCAAACAGAGTTTGTAAAAGTTTGTCTTTATCACTTTCAGTTTATCAACTGAATTGCTTGAGGACAAGCAAAGGTTTATGCTTGGGGGAGTTGATACGTCTCCGTCGTATCTACTTTTCCAAACACTTTTGCCCTTGTTTTGGACTCTAACTTGCATGATTTGAATGGAACTAACCCGGACAGACGCTGTTTTCAGCAGACTTTCCATGGTGTTATTTATGTGCAGAAACAAAATTTCTCGGAATGACCTGAAACTCCATGGAACTTATTTTTGGAAAATAATAAAAATACTGGAATAAGAATACACGTTAGGGGGGCCTCCACCTGTCCACGAGGGTGCGGCGCGTGAAAGTGCAACTATCCCTAGGTGGTTTTGGTAATTCCTAACAACATATAGCTCATTGAGATAACACTATTTCAAGACTAATATTTCAGGAAAGCTCAATGATTGGCATGGCATGGATGAGAAAAGTGGAACCCTCAAAATGCTAAGGACAAAGGGATTGGCTCAAGCTCAAGACTCTAAATTTTATATTTTAGTGATCCAAGATCACATTGAGTCGATAGGAAAAGCCAATACTATCAAGGAGGGATGAGGTGTTGCTTAATGGCTTACTTGCTCAAAATGCTTAGTGATATGCTCCAAAGCCCTCAACTACTTTCTCACTTCCACATATGACCTAAACCAAAAGTAAAACTCGGCCCTACCGATTCTTTCCATCCGGCGCCACCGAGTTCAGATGTCATAGCCACTGCCACAAACCCTAGGCAAATCGGTCTCACTGATAGGGATCTCGGTCTCACCAAGATGGGATTGTAATCTCTCTGTTTCCCTTCGTAACATTTCGGTCCTACCGAGATGAGCGATCGGTCCCACCGAGATTGCAATGTAAACTCTCTGTTCCCTTTTGTAACATTTCGATCTCACCAAAATGAGCGAATCGGTCGCACCGAGTTTACTTGACCAACTCTCTGGTTAGTTTTTACCAAAATCGGTCTCACCGAGTTTGTGTAATCGGTCTCACCGAGATTATGTTATGCCCTAACCCTAACCATATCGGTCCTACCGAGTTGCACGTCGGTCCCACCGAAAATCCTAACGGTCACTAGATTTGCTGAATCGGTCCGACTGAGTTTCTCAATTTGGTCCCACCGAGATTGGTAAGTTGTGTGTAACGGTTAGATTTTGTGTGGAGGCTATATATACCCCTCCACCTCCTCTTCATTCGTGGAGAGAGCCATCAGAACGAACCTACACTTCCAATACACATTTTTCTGAGAGAGAACCACCTACACTTGTGTTGAGGCCAAGATATTCCACTCCTACCATATGAATATTGATCTCTAGCCTTCCCCAAGTTGCTTTCCACTCAAATCTTCTTTCCACCAAATCCAAATCCTGTGAGAGAGAGTTGAGTGTTGGGGAGACTATCATTTGAAGCACAAGAGCAAGGAGTTCATCATCAACACACCATTTGTTACTTCTTGGAGAGTGGTGTCTCCTAGATTGGCTAGGTGTCACTTGGGAGCCTCCGACAAGATTTTGGAGTTGAACCAAGGAGTTCGTAAGGTCAAGGAGATCGCCTACTTCGTGAAGATCTACCGCTAGTGAGGCAAGTCCTTCATGGGCGACGGCCAGGGTGGGATAGACAAGGTTGCTTCTTCGTGGACCCTTCGTGGGTGGAGCCCTCCGTGGACTTGCGCAACCGTTACCCTTTGTGGGTTGAAGTCTCCATCAACGTGGATGTACGATAGCACCACCTATCGGAACCACGACAAAAATATCTGTGTCTCCAATTGCGTTTGAATCCTCCAAACCCTTCCCTTTACATTGTTGCAAGTTGCATGCTTTACTTTCCGCTGCTCATATACTCTTTGCATGCTTGCTTGAATTGTGTTAAGATTGCTTGACTTGTTCTAAAGTTGGAAAAATCTGCCAAGAACTAAAATTAGGAAAGGGCTAGATTTTTATTTGGCCAAGTAGTCTAATCACCCCCCCCCTCTAGACATACTGTCGATCCTACAAGTGGTATCAGAGCTTTGGTCTCCATTTGCTTTGATTTCCATAGCTTTTGGTGGTCATAGCCTTGGTTTCACAACCTAGGAGAGTATGGCGTCTAGCGAGGGAAATTATAACCGTAGAGGTCCTTACTTTGATGGTAATAATTTTGCTAGTTGGAAGCATAAGATGAAAATGCATATTCTTGGACATAACCCCGCCGTTTGGGCTATTGTGTGTATTGGCTTGCAAGGTGAATTCTTCGATGGGAAAGAACTGAACCGTGAAGCTACCGCGGAAGAGTTGAAGATGCTGCAATACAACGCTCAAGCTTGTGATATCCTCTTCAACTGATTGTGCCCCGAAGAATTCAACAAAATCAGCCGTCTTGAGAATGCAAAGGAAATATGGGATACTTTGATTGACATGCACGAAGGTACCGACTCCGTCAAGGAATCCAAGTTGGATGTGCTTGAAAGTCAACTTGACAAGTTCAAAATGAAGGATGGTGAAGGTGTCGCTGAAATGTACTCTAGGCTTGCTCTTATCACAAATGAGATCGCCGGCTTAGGAAGTGAAGAGATGACGGACAGATTCATCATCAAGAAGATCCTAAGAGCCTTGGATGGAAAATATGATACCATGTGCACATTGATCCAAATGATGGCCAATTACAAAGATCTCAAGCGAACGGAAGTCATTGGAAGAATCGTTGCTCATGAGATGTCACTCAAGGATAAGGAGGAGCTCCATGACAAGTCAAGTGGTGCTTACAAAGCCTCATGTGAAGCCCCCACATCATCAAGTGAGAAACAAACCTTCAATGAAGAATTGAGCCTAATGGTGAAGAACTTTAACAAATTCTACAAGAGTAGAAGCAAAGAGAGAAGCTCCAAGTCAAGGTCCTACAATGACAAAAGATCTTCTAGTCGAGTGCGTAATTGCTACAATTGTGGAAGACCCGGACACTATTCAAATGAGTGTGCGGCACCATACAAAAGAACAGAAGAATCACCTAAGAGGAGAAGTAGAAGACAAGAATCATCACCAAGAGAGAGAAGGAGTCGCTACAAAAAAAAAAGACACATCCGTGACATTTTGGGCCGAACGAAAATTGTTTCTATCATACATATGACACTTCTATGACGATAATTGTGACAAAACCCGGTATCATCATAGATGTGGTGGGCTCCTACTTATATGACAAAAAAAACATGACAGAAAATGGGCTTTTCGTCCTGGGCGGGCCGGAGACGCAGTTGCATGACATTCTTTGGGTCGTCCATGATGGAAAAAACTGTGGTAGAAGCGAGGAGGAGGAAAATTTCATGGAGTTCCCGGTTACGGTGGGAGGTCGGGGGCCGAGCGATGCGCTGCTTTCTCGACACGACGCTGCGGTGTGCGAGGCGTTGGCTCTAACTGAACCCGAGCGAGGCGTTGGGCTCTAACTGAACCTGAGCGATTGCACTACAGGCTACGCGTTACTGAACCCGAGCGATCGATCGATGGTTGTTAACTAAACCCGATCGAGCGATTCCTTCGCTACTGCTGCTAACTAAATCCAATCGATGCTACCTGGATGAGCAAAGGAGCGCTATGGGGTTTGGATGAATAAATGAGCGGTGGCGTTTGCCTCGGATGAACAGGACCCGTGGTGTGGAGGGCTGGATGAACAGAGACGATGGAGGGGTGCCCGTGGAGGGTGGTTGAACAGACCCGTGGCGTGGAGGGTTGGATGAACAGTGGACGGTGGAGGGTGGTTGAACAAGAGCGGTGGAGAAGCGCACGGTGGAGGCTGGATGAACAGGAGCCCGTGGAGGCTGGAGGAGGTCGACGGTAGCCCGCTGAGGCTGGAGGAGGTCGACGGTGGAGATGAACAGATCCGTGGAGTCCTGTTTTGCGCACGCCACACCTCCCGGCGAACAGGACCCCTGCTTCACCAAGCGCCCAACACAAGTCTGTTTAAATGCTGTTTTACTGCACGCCACACCCTCCCGATCAACAGACCCCTGACCGACCGTAGGAGGTCCGTTTCGTCCGTTTTTTGCGGTATGCCACACCCTCCCGATCAACAGACCCTGTTTGACCGTAGGAGGTCCGTTTCCTCCGTTTTGCGGTACGCCACACCCCTCCCGATCAACAGGACCCCGTTCCAAACGTAGGAGATCCGTTTCCTTATTTTTGCGGTACGCCAGGCCTCGTTTCCATCGCATGTTCCGTCCAAGCCCTCCCGATGAACATGACCACGCATTCCATTCCGACCCAGCCGGTTGGCTCCCACGCGTTCTGTTGCCTCTCGATGAACATGATGCATTCCGTTGCCTCCCCATGAACATGACGGACTTCGTTGCCTCCCCATGAACACGACGACGATGATGTATCTCCGTTCCGACCCATCCATGTACACGAGCCCTGGCCGTACGTATGCGCGAGTAGGCGTTCGAGACCCCGCCCGTATGTACACATATGTGGCCAGATTTTCTTTCTTGCACCCGCCGCCAGACGACGCGGTACATGCTACGTGCGTGTTTCTACTACGACACGCGGCGCGCTCTACAATGACCAGTATGTACGACATCGTCAGGACCAGAATGACAACGCTACGACGC
Organism: Aegilops longissima; assembly: GCA_021605205.1. Lineage (NCBI taxonomy): Eukaryota > Viridiplantae > Streptophyta > Magnoliopsida > Poales > Poaceae > Aegilops > Aegilops longissima. The sequence continues at coordinate 591,735,084 of CM038679.1, read as the reverse complement.
TTCGACCAGGTGGGTCCCCACCGCAGCACTTCCTTGCGTGTCAAGATGTAGCTGGTGGGTCCCAGCAGTCGAGGGTCAATTGTTTTTTTTGCCCGGACGCACTTCCTTGCGTGCGAAGATGTAGCCGTGGGTCCCAGCAATGTGGGGCGAATCGCTTTTTTGCCGGACGCACTTCCTTGCGCAAGCGAAGGTGTAACTGTGGGTCCCAAATTGCCGGTGTCAAACCGCGGATCTTGGGTAGGTGTCCCGAATCAAGCGCCTAAGGCGGATGGTAACAGGAGGCAAGGGACACAATGTTTACCCAGGTTCGTGCCCTCTCTATGGAGGTAATACCCTACTTCTCGCTTGATTGATCTTGATGAATATGAGTATTACAAGAGTTGATCTACCACGAGATCGTAGAGGCTAAACCCTAGAAGCTAGCCTATGGTATGATTGTTGTCGCCCCATTTAACTAAACCCTCCGGTTTATATAGACATCGGAGGGGGCTAGGGTTACAGAGTCGGTTACAACAGTAGGAGATCTACATATCCGACGCCAAGCTTGCCTTCCACGCCAAGAGAGTCCCATCCGGACACGAGACTAAGTCTTCAATCTTGTATCTTCATAGTCCAACAGTCCGCCAAAGGATATAGTCCGCTGTCCGGATACCCCTTAATCCAGACTCCTCAAGAGCTCCGGAACCAGGCTTCAATGATGATGAGTCGCTAGCAGATTGTCTTCGCATTGCAAGGCGGGTTCTTCTCCAAATTCTGAATACTTGTTTGAATAGTGTCCGGCTTCCCATAAATGTTCCACTCCTTGGCTTTTTCACCCAATAATGGAGATCCTCCACGTGTCGAGCGAATGCGAGAAGCCGAGGCATTTTTACAATTGCCACCCTAGCCATGTAGGCAAATCGCCTATTGATGAAGCCATGTACCTAGGGTAGGGTCATGGACCTGTCCAAGTTACCCTCCCCAAGGACATCTCTTGAAGAAAACACCTTTCAGTCGACCTGGAAGGATTCCACTCGACGGACCTGAAGACACTCGACCATGAAGCCAACCACTCGACCGCCAGGAGATCTACAGTCAGTTTGCACAGAAACGGTCGGTCATTAAGTGGCTTTATGGTCATCATAGCACTTTATGTGGGAAGTTACCAGTAACTCCCTTTCTTAATGTACCTTAATCCCTACATAACTGAGGGCTGGAGGGGTCTGGCGAACTCTATATAAGCCACCCCCTCCTCAGTGTAAAGGGTTCGCACCCCTGTAACTCATACACATATAATACAGTTGACCGCCTCCGGGCTCCGAGACGTAGGGCTGTTACTTCCTCCGTGAAGGACATGAACTCGTAAACATCTTGCATATACGACTACTCCATATCTAGGATCTTGCCTCTCCATTCCTACCCCCCATTCTACTGTCAGACTTAGAACCACGACAGTTGGCGCCCACCGTGGGGCAGGTGTCTTAGCGACTTGTTGGAGAAGTTGCAGTTTTTCCGATCCCCTTCATCATGGTTTCATGTGGAGTTTTAGTTGAGGGCCGCGAGATCCGTCTCGGCGCACTCACGTTCATCGTCGACGACTCCGCTTGGCTGCAGGAGGCTCCACTCGACGTCGACGCACTCCCCGTCCGCGGGGCAATGCACTTTCGCGCGTGCGTCCGCGGCGTCCTTCTGCGGCAACCGTCGACCCAGTATCGGTCGGCTCCTGTGTCGTCCTCCCTCCCAGTCTCTCGCTGGCGCAAGCACACCGGTTGGTCTAGGCTTCAGCGGTGGGTGAGGCACGCGGTGGCCCGCCAGTCGGCCACTCCCCAAGTCGCGGCAATCGAGCCTGACGAATCTCTCTACGGCATGTTCGATCTGTCGACTGGCTCTGCAGAGACTGCATCCGAGTGCGACAGCAGTGATCCAGCGGCGGAGGTTCTGATGGTTGACGGACCACGAAGTCCTCCTGGTTTCCCCCGTGCCGACGGAGGCGTTGGCGGAGGCGAGCCGGCGCAGGTTCACAAAGAGTATCAACCCGAGCCCCTCACTTCGCTGCAGAGGGAGGAGCTTCGCCGCCGGAACATGGATGCGCTTCACACTCCTATCGCTGGAGAAACCCTCGAGGCCTGTGCCTTAGAAGACGCGCCATTAATCTTATTGAACGCACTCGACCGAAAATCTCCAGCGAGTGCTCGATTTAACGAGCGCAATAACGGGTCTCGCTGCCCGCCGACGTCAACTCTTTCCGCAACCGACTCAGGTATACCGAACTCCAATTCAGAATCTAGCAGCTGCAGCCCGTATAGCAGAGTCCATTCAGCCTTCCCAGTCAGAGGCTGGCAGAGGCTTGTTATAGATCAGAGATTTACTCCGGGCAGCAGGAGATCAAAATTCAGCTGTATCACAGTCACGGAATAGGACTCACAGCAGATCCGTCATTGCGAATACAGTCCAGTCGGTTCATAGCCCAAGATCGCCCCCGAGGCGTGAGGGACATGGAGGCCGGCGTGATCAGTATGAGGACCGATTCGATCATGTTGATCGACGTCGAGTGCCCACTCCTCCCCCAAGGGGTGGGTCATACGCGCCTCGACATCAGGATGACAGACGCCATCACAGTGTTGGGCGAAGGATTCCAGTCGACCCCAGGGAACCAGGGTTTGATGCAAGATCCATTATCGTTCAAGGTTTGGTCCACAAGAACAGAGCTCACCGAGAAGTCCATGACAGAGATGTGCCCACCAGCAGCAGAGTACACGTCTCAGGACCAGAGTGTTTTAGAAGATCCATCAGGGCTGCGGTGATTCCTCCCAACTTCAGGTTGGCGACTGTCGTCAGTAAGTTCACTGGTGAGTCCAAGCCGGATACTTGGCTTGAGGACTACCGAGTGGCTGTTCAGATTGGCGCGGCAACGATGAAGTGGCCATGAAACACCTGCCTCTTATGTTGGAGGGCTCAGCCAGAGCATGGTTGAATCAGTTAGCACCTAGCAGCATTTACACTTGGGAAGATCTTGCCCGAGTGTTTATCAGGACATTTGAAGGAACTTGCAAGCGACCAGCAGGGTTGACAGAGTTGCAGTCGTGTGTGCAGAAGTTGAATGAAACTCTGAGGGATTACATCCAGAGATGGATCACATTGCATCACACGATAGAGAATGTATCTGATCATCAGGCAGTCAGTGCCTTCAAGGAAGGCGTTAAGAACAGAGAGTTAACTTTGAAATTCGGACGGACCGGAGACATGACCCTGAGTCGAATGATGGAGATTGCCACCAAGTACGCCAATGGTGAAGAAGAGGATTGGCTCCGGAGTGGCAAGTACAAGTCAGCCGCTAATGAAACCGGGGGAGGGAACTCGAGTCGGAAGCAGAAGCGGAAAGCCGAGACAGTTGCTCCTGGTGAAGCCTTGGTCGTGACTCCCGGAAAGTTCAAGGGGAAATCCAAGGGACCTTGGAATCCCAAGAAGGTGAAAGACCAAGACGGAAATGATGTATTGGACTTGCCATGTCACATTCACACGAAGAAAGATGAAGAGGGTAAACTCATTTACCCAAAGCATACCACTCGGCAGTGTCGGCTCTTGATTCAGCAGTTCCAGGGGAAGCAGCCCGAGGATAAGGAGAAGGAGTCGGACAAAGTTGAGGACAAGGAAGATAGTGACAGAGGATACCCCCAGGTCAATTCCACCCTGATGATTTTTGCTGACGTTGAAAGCAAAAGTCGATTGAAAGTTATCAACCGAGAAGTGAATATGGTCGCTCCGGCGACACCCAGTTATCTGAAATGGTCACAGACCACCATCACGTTCAACCAGTCTGATCACCCGACACACATAGCCACCCCTAGGAGGCAGGCTTTGGTGGTCGACCCAGTCGTCAAGGCACTCGACTAACTAAAGTTTTGATGGATGGTGGCAAGGGCCTGAACATACCGTATGCGAGACGCTGAAAGGGATGGGCGTTCCGATGTCCAGACTCAAAGACCAAAGAACATGAGCTTCCATGGAGTCATTCCCGAAAGAAGGCTCACCACTCGCCAAATTGCTCTCGATGTGGTTTTTGGTGCTTATAAGAATTTTCAGAAGGAAAAGTTGACCTTTGAGGTCGTGGATTTCCAGAGCGCTTATCATGCTATCCTGGGAAGGCCGGTGTATGCACGTTTCATGGCTCGACCATGTTATGTATACCTCAAACTAAAGATGCCAGGCCCCAAAGGTGTGATCACCACACCGCAATCGGAAGAAAGCAGAAGAGTGTTTTCAGAAAGGCTCTAAGATCGCTGATGCTCAGATGGCAGTGGTAGAGCTGCAAGAGTACTAGAAAACTGCAGACCCGAGTGATTTGTTGCAAGCCAAGAAGCCCGCCACGGAGTCAGCATTTAAGTCGTCCGGTGAGACGAAACCGATTCATATTCACCCGACTGATCCAAATGCTGCTCCGACTCACATCTCAACAACACTCGACTCCAAATAGGAAGAAGCGCTCATCCAGTTCCTCCGTGAGAACTGGGACATCTTCGCATGGAAGCCTGCTGACATGCCAGGTGTTCCCAGGGGACTGACTGAGCATCATCTACGAGTCGAATCAAAAGTTAAACCTGTCAAAGAACATCTTCGACGTTCCGCCGTCCAGAAGAGAAAGGCCATTGGCGAGGAGGTGGCTCGGCTCTTAGCAGCAGAGTTTCTCCGAGAGATTTACCACTCTGAGTGGCTAGCCAATGTTGTCATGGTCCCTAAGAAGGAAAAATCACTTCGCATGTGCATCGACTTCAAACATATCAATCGGGCCTGCCCGAAAGATAATTTTCCTCTCCCCTGCATCGACCAAATAGTCGACTCGACTACGGGATGTGAGTGGTTGTCTTTCTTAGACGCCTATTCCGGTTACCATCAGATCCGCCTCAGATGGACCCGACAAGATCAAAACAGCTTTCATCACTCCATTCGGTGCTTCGTTATGTCATCATGCCATTCGCCTCAAGAATGCCGGAGCCACGCTCATGAGGATGATTCGAAGTGTTTGCTCACCAAATCAGTCGGAATGTGGAAGCATACATGGATGATATTGTGGTCAAGTCACGGAATGGTTCCGACCTGTTGACCGACCTTGCTGAAACATTTGCCAATCTCGGGAGGTATGATATCGCTTAATCCATCAAAGTGCACATTCGGAGTTCCCGCGAAAAGTTACTCGGTTTTCGCTTCAATGAGGAATCGACGCCAACCCGTAAAAAGTTGGCACTATACTCAATGAAACGCCTGCATGTGCACGATGTCTAGAAGCTTATCGGATGCTTGGCCGCTTTAAGTCGATTCATCTCTCGCCTCGGTGAAAAGGCATTGCCTCTTTACCGATCGATGAAGAAGTCGACAAGTTTGAGTGGACTCAAGTTGATGTAGCGCTTGCGAGCTAAAAGCTCGCTCTCCACTCCAGCCGGTGCTTGCTGCCCTAATCAAAAACAGCCTTTGCTGCTTTACATTGCAGCCACAGGACAAGTCACAAGATAAGATTTTACGGCCGAGCGGAAGAAGAAGGAAAAGCCTTCAAAGTTCAGCGCCCAAAGGTATTATCTTTCTGAAGTATTGACCCCATCAAAACAAAGATACCCTCATTATCAGAAGCTTGTTTATGGATTTATATGACCATGAAGAAGGTTGCTCATTACTTCTCTGACCATTCCATTACAATGCCGCCGATGCCCCATTGTCGAGATTCTGCACAATGAGATGCAATTGGTCGAGTGGCAAAATGGGCGATTGAACTCCTTCCCCTTGATATCAAGTTTGAGGCAAAGAAAGCCATCAAGTCCCAAACAGTAGCAGATTTCATCGCCGAGTGGATTGAACAGCAATTGCCGACTCAAGTTCACTCGGAGCACTGGACCATGTTCTTTGATGGTTCCAAGATGCTGAATGGTTCCGGTGCTAGGGTAGTGTTGGTTTCCCCCCGAGGAGATAAGCTCAGATATGTGCTCCAGATTCACTTTGATTCTTCCAACAATGAAGAAGAATACTGAAAGCACCGCTTGTATGGGTTGCGTGATGGCCATTTCACTGCCGTCCACACCTCATGGTTTATGGCGACTCAGATCTAGTGGTTAATCAGGTGATGAAGGAGTGGGATGTCAGAAGTCCAGCCATGACTAGTTATTGCAATGCAGTGAGGAAGCTAGAGAAGAAGTTTGAGGGGTTAGAGATCCATCATGTACCCCGACTGAAAAATCAAGCTGCTGATGATTTGACAAAAATAGGGTCCAAGAGGGAAGCCATTCCCAGTGATGTGTTTCTGGAGCACATCCACACACCATCAATTCAAGAGGATCCTTTCACCGAAGAAGCCCCATAGCCAAAAAGTGCCACTGATCCGACTGAAGTTGAGGTCCCAGCTGTGGTCGACCTGATCATGGAAGTCGTGGTCATCACTCCCGATCGACAAAGGTTGTACATCGCATATATCCTAAGGAAAGAGCTCCTGAGAACGAATAAGAGGCTCGACAGATCGTCCGCCGATCCAAGGCCTTTACTGTGATCAAGCGGACAGTTGTATGTGAGAAAGCACGATCGAGTCGGCCGTAAATGCATAACACCGTAAGAAGGTCGATAATTGTTGATGATATCCACTGGGACCTGTGGTCATCATGCGCCCTCTCGGACCATTGTGGCTAAAGCATACCGAAAGGGATTTTACCGCCAAAAGCAAATGAAATGGCAAAGGAAATAGTTTACAAGTGTGAAGGATTTCAGTTCTATTCCAATATGTCACACAAACCCGCCTCAGCCTTGAAGACCATTCCACTCGTCTGGCCCTTCGCTGTTTGGGGATTGGATATGATTGGAACACTGAGAACTGGCAGAAGCGGCTTCACTCACTTGCTAGTGGCAGTCGACAAGTTTCATCAGTTTCATTTGAAGCTAAGCCTATCAAGAATCTCGATGCATGCATCGAAGCTAAGCCTATCAAGAATCTCGATGCATGCACTGCTATCAGTTTAATCAGAGAGTTGATATTCAGATATGGAGTTCCGCATAGCATCATCACTGACAATGGGTCAAACTTCGATTCCGACAAATTCAAAGCCTTTTGCGCCTCTCAAGGCATGCGAGTCGACTATGCTTCAGTTGCTCACCCCTAGTCAAATGGACAAGCAGAACGAGCAAACGGTCTAATTCTCAAAGGACTGAAACCCGGGCTGATGCGCGATCTCAAGCATGCAGCAGGAGCGTGGGTCGACGAACTTCCATCAGTCCTTTGGGGATTGAGGACCACTCCTAATCGGTCGACTGGGAGAACTCCATTCTTTCTGGTCTATGGAGCTAAAGCAGTTCTGCCGAGTGACCTGCTTCACAATGCACCTCGAGTCGAACTCTACTCTGAAGATGAAGCGGAGCAAGCTCGGCAAGATGTAGTCGACCTCATAGAAGAGGAGAGAGAGATGGCCCTGATCCGCTCGACCATCTATCAGCAGGACTTGCGTCGATTCCATGCTAGAAATGTGAAGAGCTGAACCTTCCAAGAAGGAGACTTGGTCCTCCGAGTGGATCAACATAAACCACACAAGCTCGCTCCCACTTGGAAAGGTCCCTTCATCGTCACCAGAGTTCTCCACAATGGAGCATACCATCTTTACAACGTCGATCGCCAGATTGATGAGCCTCGAGCTTGGAATGCGGAGCTGCTCCGCCCCTTTTATACTTAAGTACTCACTCGGGTGAGATGTAATAAAAGTACCTATGTAGTTTGTTTATCGAAGACAAGAATGTTATAATTTTCCCAGTGATAGTTATTACTTTTTGTTTACATGAGAAATTTCCCCCCAGTGGGTGGCTTAGCTGCGAACCCGATTCGCCTAAGTTTGTAAAAAAAATCCCTGCCGAGTGGAGAGCCAGCCTCCCACTCGGGGGCTTAGCTGCGAATCCGTTTTGTCTAAGTGTTTGAAATCCTACCGAGTGGTGAGCCAGCCTCCCACTCGGGGGCTTAGCTGCAGTCTAAGTACTCGCCTAAGTGTTCAAAATCCTACCGAGTGGTGAGCCAGCCTCCCACTCGGGGGCTTAGCTGCAGTCCAAGTACTCGCCTAAGTGTTTAAAATCCTACCGAGTGGTGAGCCAGCCTCCCACTCGGGGGCTTAGCTGCAGTCCAAGTACTCGCCTAAGTATTTAATACAATGTGCGCTTTGCAAGGACGACGAGGTACAGGTCGAATGTTGCCTTCCCCTTCAGAGCTACGGCACAAAAAATACTCCCACTCGGAGGCTTAGCTGCAGTCCAGTACTCGCCTAAGTTTGAAAAATCCTACCGAGTGGAGAGCAAACCTCCCCCACTCGGGGGCTTAGCAGCAGTCCAGTACTCGCCTAAGTTTGAAAAATCCTACCGAGTGGAGAGAAAACCTCTCACTCGGGGGCTTAGCAGCAGTCTAGTACTGCCTAAGTTTGAAAAATCCCACCGAGTGGAGAGCAAACCTCCCACTGGGGCTTAGCAGAGTCCAAGACTCGCCTAAGTTTGAAAAATCCCACCGAGTGAAGAGCAAACCTCCCACTCGGGGGCTTAGCAGCAGTCCAGTACTCGCCTAAGTTTGAAAAATCCTACCAAGTGAAGAGTGGACCTCTCACTCGGGGGCTTAGCTGCAGTCCAGTACTCGCCTAAGTATCTGAAAATCCTACCGAGTGGAGAGCAACCTCCCACTCGGGGGCTTAGCTGCGGTCCAGTACTCGCCTAAGTATCTGAAAATCCTACCGAGTGGAGAGCAACCCTCCCACTCGGAGGCTTAGCTGCAGTCCAGTACTCGCCTAAGTACGAAATCCATTCCAATCCGCAAGGACGACGAGGTGCAGGTCGACTGTTACCTTCTCCTTCGGAGTAGCGCCACAAGTACAACATTCGCTCCATCCCGATCCGCAAGGACGACGAGGTGCAGGTCGACCGTTACCTTCTCCTTCGGAGCTGCGCCACAAGTACAATCCGTGCTCCATCCCTACCTGCAAGAACAATGAAGTGTAGGTCGACTGGATTATTCACCTCAGAGCTGCATCTCAAGCACTGAAGTATATTCTGAGTGAAGCACAAAGTTCGCTCGAAGGCAAATGAAAGCATATTCGATGATAAGCCAAATTCGGATAACATCCTACGGATTCAGAAGTACCCAGGCATCAAGCCTGTTAAAGTTTATCGGTTACAAGACCACTCGGCATTCCGAGGCAAATTTAAGAGGAATCATAGAAGTTTTTTACTCCTCAGGTGGAGGACTGGATGGCGCGACAAACTGGTCCAGGTCGATCCCGTCAGCGATCCGGGTGGCAGCACCAATGGAAGTCTCCATGAAAGATCGGAAGTTGTACTTCTTGGTATTGGCAACTTTGATGGACGCCAGCTTTTCCTCTCGCGCCTCCTTGCAGTGAACGTGGACCAGGGACAGAGCAACATCGGCACCACATCTGGCAAAAGACTTTTTCCATTCCTGCACTCGGCTTGGAATGTCATTCAGTCGAGTCATTAAAGACTCGAGGTCATTTTGAAGTATCTCGCCTGGCCAGAGTGTCGACTCGATCCGCGACACCGCAACCTTCAGTCAAGCGAGGTAGTCCACCACAGCAGCGACACGAGACTCCAGTTGGAGCACATTCATAGCGGCTTCATCCTTCACGGGAGAGTTAATGGGGTCCAGGTTGGTCTCCACTCGACTAGTCTCCTCCTCGAAGTTCTGACAGAATTCTGTAAATGCAACTCGAGTTCAAGCTAATGGTTCTATGATGAGTCGGTGATAACAAGTTAGTCAGATAAGAGGAATTACCTTCAAGCATGAGGAATAACTTCTTGGCGAGCCCTCCCAGATAAGCCTCCAGATCGTTCCTCTTCCCCGCCAGTTCGCTAACCTTGTCACTCAGAGCTATCTTGTCATTCTTCAGTCGGCTAACCTCCTTGTTGGTCCGCTACGAGAGCAGCTTTCAGATTAGCGTTCTCTTCTTCAAGTTTGGTGACCGCCAGTTTTTCTTCTGCGAGCTTTGTTTTGTCCAAAGCCGCTTTCTGCGCCTCGGCAAGGTCATGATCCTTCTTGTTCAGAGCCTCCTCCATTTTTTCTGCAAAATGACAGTGAGATCAGAATTAGGAAGGTGCAGAAAGACAAAGACAGTCGTCAAGTTCTCACCAGCCATACCTTTTGCTTCGTCTGTCGCCTTCTGCAAGTTCTCCTGAGCAAGCTTCAAGTCAAGGTTGAGCTGGATCTGTTTGTTTTCCAATTCAGTATAGCGAGCCACAAGATCACAGGATTTCTACGAAGAATCAAGCGACAGACATCAAAGATAGGTTACTTCCGAGTGACTAAGAAAAATCGTTGCGTTTCTAAGACTACAGCTGAATCAAAACATTCGACAGTAGTCTCGGGAACTACACCCAGTGGGTGCACTTAGCGTGCCCCCACTGGTCCTACCGACTCGGTTCGATCAGTCGATCGAAAGAGACAAAAAGGTTATGATCCCAAACCATAGCTAACTATCAGCAGTCAGCCTCGGTATCATCAAAAAAAGGAGTTCTTCAGACTACGGTTGACTACCAGCAGTCCACCATAGTCTCGGGGACTACACCAAGTGGGTGCACTCAGCGTGCCCCCCCCCCCCCCGGTTTCAAGATTCCATTCGACATGGTCCGACCGGACCGAGTGAAGAAGTTAGCAAAGAAATTAAAAGTATAAAGACTACGGTCGACTGCCAGCAGTCCACCATAGTCTCGGGGACTACACCCAGTGGGTGCACTCAGCGTGCCCCCACCAATCAAAAACCTCAATCGACACAAAGTGGGTGTACAGATACGAAGATCTTCAGAAAGAAGAGTTTTCAGGTAGCATATCCTAACAGAACAAGTGGTGAAAAACTAACCTAGACATTGCTCTGAAGAGCTGAGCTGGCATCATAGGCCGCCTGGCTGGCCTCCCGGACCACCTTCACTTGCTCCATCATGATCCCGCTGGCGTGATAGCTTCTCGAAAGCAGCACCCACTTCGCCCTTCCGGGACGTGGTGTGTAGCGTAAAAGGAGGGCGGATCAGCAATGACGATGAAGGCGGATACTCACGTCGGTGACACAGCAAAAGACATGAAGTCCGAGTGATGTTGCCACCCTCATGAACCAGCGTCTCAGGCACTGATACAACCTGAGCAGTCTTGCCAGCAGGCGCCTTTTTATTCCTCCTCCACCTCAATGGCGCCTCATCATCATCATCAGGGAGATCAATGACATGAGGAGGGGCTACAAGGAAGATTCAAAGTTAAAAACGTAAATCCAATCGACCAAAAGCGAAACTACAGAGATCATACCAAGGTTAGAGGTGGCAGCATCTTCCATCTCCTGGTCTTCATTCCTAGCTGAGGTCTCGGAAGTAGCAGCGCTGCGGGTTTAAGAAACCAGTTGATCAGTCAACAAGTCGACCAAAAGTATGTCTGTGCCAAACAAGAAAACACAAGTTCTGTTGCACCCGGAAATGGTGGGAATGGCCATCCTCATCTTGGGCAAAGCCTTCGTCGGTTTTGATGGCGTTGCTCGGGGTTGCTTCGGCGCTTTTTCAGTCGGCGCCGGAGACGTCGTCCGAGGGCGTTTCGTCGACTAGCCAACAGGCACGATAGCCTTGCCACGCTCGACCGCGGGGTCATGGGTGAGCTTGGATCGCCTTTCCATGCGAGGAGGGTCGACTTCTTCCTCCTCTTCCTCCTCCTCCTCTTCGTCAGAGCTGTCGTCGTCTTCGTCCTCTGCACCATCAGATTGCCATTCCTCCTGGCTTTCACCTCCGCTCCCTTCCTCCTCCTTGACTGGTTCTTGCGCCCCGTTGGGCGTCGAGTACATCTTGGTGGTGGCCTGGAAGACGACAAACAAGACAAAAGTCAATCAACCGATTTAAAACAAACAAGATGGAGAAATAGGGATCACAATCAAAGATGCAGGAATGGACCTTGTCTACTTCGTATGACTGGTCGAGTGGAGGGATCATCCTGGCTCCTCAAGGGTTGTCCTTGTTTCTAGTGATGCCCGCAAGACACCTTTCCAGCATGGCATCCTCGATCTCCTCCGGGTGGATCCGAGTGGTGTCATCAGTGCCAGAGTACAACCACATCGGATGGTCTCGGGCTTGAAGCGGCTGGATGCGTCGTCGAAGGAAGACCTCCAACAGATCCATACCAATCACCCCGTCTCGGATGAGCTGGACAACTCATTCGACCAACACCTTCACCTACGCCTTCTCTTCCGGGATCACCTTCAAAGAAGATGGCTTGCTCACTCGGTCCATGGAAAAACAAGGGAGTCCAGTTGACTACCCTGGCGTTAGCTGGTCCTTGCAGTAGAACCAAGTCGTCTGCCATCCACGGACTGACTCGGGTAAGATCATTGCTGGAAAAGAACTTTTTCCTCTCATTTAAACCCCAAGACCCCCACACATCTGAATCACTTGAGTTCTCTCATCACTCGGATTGGCCTTTTTCACCGTCTGGGAGCGACAAGTAAAATGTGCTTGAAAAGACCCCAATGAGGCCGACAACCCAAGAAATTCTCGCACAAAGACACGAAAAGCAGCGAGATACACGATGGAGTTGGGAGTGAAGTGGTGAAGTTGTGCCCCAAAGAAGTTCAGAAACCCCCGAAAGAAAGGGTGAGGCGGCAGAGAAAACCCGCGGTCGACATGGGTGGCCAAGAGAACACACTCACCCTCCAGAGGTTGTGGCTCCCACTCCTTCCCCAGGAGCCGCGCTGATCCATGGGGATCCGCCCTCATTGGCCATGTCGTCGAGATCCTTCGGCTGATCGTCGAGCGGATCCAGCCGCTCGATCCAGCCCTCGCGCAAGCCGCCTCGACGAAGATCCGCCTCGGTGGTCGCTTCTTCCCTTCGCCGCCGTCGCTTTCTTCGCCCGCCTCCAGCCGCCGCCTTCTCCTTCACCATTGTCGCCGCGAACGCTGACGGAACAGCAGCGCCGAGGTGGAATCGCACGAGCCGATGAATCCTGGGAAGGGAGGAGGAAAGGGAACACATCTGCTCAAAAAACCCCTCCAGGCCTTATATGAGGTTGCTTCCGAAAGGACCGATCGCAGGCCCGCAATCCTATCAAATCCAACAATGCCAGCGTGAATACGTGGCGAAAAAAGGTGGCACGGAGATCGAGGCGCCCCCTGCCTTATCCCGTCCTGACATCGCGGCCTCCTTCGCCTGGCCACTTCCGAAATTGAATCCCACCAAATCCGACGCCACAGTAGCAAATCGTCGATGTAAGATTTCCTCCGTCCGCATTCGGAGGTCTCAAGCATGAAAAACACACTCGACGGATACAAAGAATGGATCAAGGCGACTGAAAAAGAAGTTGAAGCGGTCACCTAAGCTCATTGATCCAGACATGACGTGCTCATCGCACGAAAAGTGGGTCGGAAGAGTTCTCAACTCCTTCCCCACTCAAACCTCGATCCATTCGGGGGCTACTGATGAAGCCATGTACCTAGGGTAGGGTCATGGACATGTCCAAGATAACCTCCCCGAGGACATCTCTTGAAGAAAACACCTTTCAGTCAACCTGGAAGGATTCCACTCGATGGACCTGAAGACACTCGACCATGAAGCCAACCACTCGACCGCCAGGAGATCTACAAATACCGCATGCAAACGGTCGGTCATTAAGTGGCTTTATGGTCATCATAGCATTTTATGTGGGAAGTTACCAAGAACTCCCTATCTTAATGTACCTTAATCCCTACATAATCGAGGGTCGGAGGGTCCGCTAACTCTATATAAGCCACCCCTCCTCAAAGGTAAAGGGTTCGCACCTCAGTAACTCATACGCATATAATACAGTCGACCGCCTCCGGGCTCCGAGACGTAGGGTTGTTACTTCCTCCGTGAAGGGCCTGAACTCGTAAACATCTTGCGTATACAACTACTCCATAGCTAGGATCTTGCCTCTCCATTCCTACCCCCCATTCTACTGTCAGACTTAGAACCACGACACCTATTAAAGAGACGGGGATTCACATATCCATATCATACCATCCTCCCACAGCGAGTATCCATCGGAGCACGCCTGGAAAAAATCCATTCCAACATGGCCAGTCGCCGCAGCTCCTCCTCTCGCCCCTGTAGCCCTAAGCCCGGTGATTGGAAGAAGTGTTCCGTCTCAGATAGCCAACTAGTGAGACTACGCACCGTGTGATTTCTCCCCCAGCAGATATGGTCCCAATTCGAGCCAGGCTTGCCACCTATAATGGCGGAGAACAAGCAGAGAGCTTCCCAATCCCTCCAAAGGGAATGGGTATGCCTTGCCCTTATTTATTAAGGGACTGGGATTTCAATCCACCTGCTCCTCCGCTGGGCTCACGGAGTTCTACGGCCTCCAATCGCATAATTTCACCTCGCCTCCATATTGCACATTGCTGGCTATGTCGCCTTGCAAACTATTTCGGGCTGCAAGCTCACTTGAGCTATGGAAGAGGCTATTCGTCTCGCACTCGCATACGTGGGGGTCACTGCTTCAAGTGGGATGGAGCCGAATATGGCGATCGCTGGGACCGGATACCGTCCCAAGACTCAAGAAGGCGACATGGCCTTCGAGTGGTTCTATATAGAGGACGTCTATCTTCCGGATCCTATTCAGATCGGCCTTCCTAAGTTTAATAATGCTCCTCTCAAGAAATGCCCAAGGAGCCCTCAGGAGGAAGACGATAGAGACGTTTCTTACCTGATGAGCCGGATAAAGGTGATGGCTCTATCAGGACTGACTACAACCGAAGCTATGTCAATATGCATTATGTGAGGGGTGCAGCCGCTTCAATACCGAGGCCGCCCAATGTGGGATTTTAACGGGGAAGACGATGCCACGCGCTGCGGCCGTAAGGGCCGGACTCGCTGCGCCCGCAAAACTCGTCCCCGTCTGCATAAGGGAGAGGAAGAGGAGTTCCTCTGCATCAAACCGCGGGACGGATTCTCCATGTACAATCCTCCGAGCTGGGTAAGCTGCCACTTTTCATGCCCTTCCCTTCCGCATTTCCACAATAAATGTCTTATATTGCCCGTTCACCGCAGGAGCTGCGTAAGGCAGTGAGGGAGATAACTAGCCCACCTCCACAACCAGAGGAACCTGAACGGTCCCTCGACCCCGGTCTTCAAGAGGATCCGGACATATTCATGGAGCTAATCTATAGGATATTTTATCAATCAAGACGTGATGGGGCCATGGTGGCTATTACAGCCGACTATCCGGGGCTACTGCCTGCCTCGCAGGTAGGTGAGACCAGGGGCCTAACCTTTGAGAAGTATCCCTTTCCACGCACCTTACCTTCCGTATCTGCACGGTGTCTTACAGGGAAGGTCCTCCGGACGCCATGCCGAGCCCGTGGCGAGTTATCAGCAAGGGGTACCGAGGCTAGGCAGGCTAAAAAGATAAGCGGTTTGGACTGAGACGCCGGCGCAGAGGTATGATATAAAACCTTGCTCCGTGGGTTTGTCTTTGAAAACATAATAACACCCATGTTTCCCAGAAGGAAAAATACTCACCGGACTCTATCTGAAGAAGTTGCCGATCACGCCTCCACTAGTCGGGCCTGTGGCCGACACGGAGGCGGGCACGCGCGCCGGACGTTCCTCCTACAGAGGATGCGGATAAAATCTCCGCTACAAATTCTGAAGTGGAGAGCGCCATGAATCATAGGCGCCGCCGGGCCGCATCAGGACGCTTGTTTCTCCCAATAGGCATTTGATGCCTTTAATTCGGGAGACGCGATATCTCTGTGTTGCTCAAAATGGTCTTGCGAGCCACGGACCCGAGATGTAAAGGATATACGGGTAAGAGAATTTGATGATTATATATATATATATATATATATATATATATATATATATATATATATATATATATATATATATATATATATATCAAGAGCTCCCCGAGACTTGAAACAGTTGGCACAACTGATTTAAGGATCATTATATGTGTGTGTTCTCAGAGAAGAATACCCAATTGTCTCAAGAGCTGGAAGAGTGCAAGGCCCAGCTACGGGCCGCAATGGCCGCATTGAAGGAGTCCGAGAAGGCCCCCTTTGGTAACACCTACTTTAAAGAGTGACAGGTACCATATAGGATGCAGCATGCATGCAATTCTGACAATAAATATTGCAGATGACGCCGGAGTGAATCCGGATGAGCAACATGTCATACGGCGGCTAAAGGCTGGCGAGCGCGTGCTTACAAAGGTTAGGCAGGAGAAAAATGATCTCCAAGATGCCAATACCCAGCTGAGCGTGGAACTAAAGGATGTTCGTGCCCAGCTGTCAGACTCCGTGAAGGAGAACAAGCGGCTTCAACGCGGCATTTTCAGTAAGTGCTTGAACGAACTTCAAAAAGAGTTCGGCGAGGAAGCCCGATAACAGAGTTATGTCTGCAGGTATGCTGATAGGTTGTCCCGCGAACGAGATGCCCGGGTCTGCGGGTGATCTTCTACCAGAGCTCTCCCAACTGCACGAACAAGTTCGGCAGGTGATGCAAGGTATTGCCCAGGCCTTGTGGCCATCCGTCTCCCTGCCCGAAGGCCTTGAAGGACTTGAAGAGAAGCTCAAGGGAGCGCGGCGACGCTTCCGATTATGGAAGGTATCAGCCTGCCGTCAAGGTGCCAGGGAAGCCTGGGTCATGGTGAAGACGCGGTATACCAAGGCTGACCCAAACCACATGGCCGAGGTCGGACCTGTGGGGCCCGATGGGAAAGAAATCCCTGTCAGTTTGGTGTATCACCAAGTAGAGTTAGCCGCCAAGTATTCCCAACAGGATTGTAGGCTAGACAGCCTGTTGGATGGCATAGAAGAAGAATTTAATCAGTCTAAGTGACTATGTAATTTGAATGACATGTAGAATGTCTCTACCCGGATTGTAAATCATTTGTCATGGCGGACCTTTTCGCTTCAACCTCTGGACCCGATAGTCCCGGAGTGTATCCGAATACCAGCGCAGTTATGTAATAACCGGGGTATGCGTGGAAACCAGGCGTAGGGGTCATAAGTGCTTAAACAGACAAGTAACCAACTAGTTATGTTATATTACATGGGTAGTAAGAAACATCTTCCAGGGAGAATAGTTCCGTTAGGGGTTCCTTTCCCTGGGTACGCATGCCCTAATGTGCATGTCCAAACTGCGAGAAGAGACGCAGGTGAAAACATCTGGGGGCAAGTGGAACAAAAAGTCATCTGTTATTCACCGACCGAAAATTCCCTTAAGAATGCTAGCTTTCGGCTTCACCCAGTCTGAGGTACACATCCGGCTGACCCGGCAGTAACAATCGCAGAGGTGCTCCCCTTATGCCCTAGCCGAATTAACGGGAACGTAGGCATAAATACAAGAGCCAGGAAACCCAGCTTGGCCAAAACTTAAGTCATATCAATGCATATAGTGGCAAAAAAAAGGTACATGTGAAGAATAACACATGTGCGGGGCATGAAGCCCATAAAATATTTAAGCTTCTGTATAGGAAGCCCCCAGGTATAATGAGCGCGGCTGGCGCATCAAGATTGTGTAGTCAAAACAAATTTTAGCCCTTCAAGGTCTCAAAAGAAAAGGGGAGAAAGAAAGAAAGAAAAGACAGATAACGAATGTATAAAAAATTTGACAGAGGTAAGGAAACGAACACGGAGTCCAGCACTAGGCATAGAATCTTTGGAGTCTCGCTGCGTTCCATGGATTTGGCTCGAGGCGGTTGTCCGATGCATCCTGCAGACGGTACGCTCCGCGGTTAAGACCTGGTCAATAATGAAGGACCCTCCCATTTGGGCTTGAGCTTGTCCTTTTCTTTTTCCGGTAGGCGAGAACGAAGTTCGCCAACGTTATAAGTTTTGGCCCGTACTTCTCTGCTTTGGTATCTTCTAGCCTATTGCTGGTAGAATGCGGAACGAGCTTTTGCCACGTCACGCTCCTCCTCGAGGGCGTCTGAACTGTCCTGCCGATCGAGCTCGGCCTCTCTCTCTCTTCATACATGCGCACTCGAGGTGAGTCATGAATTATGTCGCAGGGCAGAACCGCCTATGCGCCGTACACCATAAAGAACGGTGTGTATCCGGTAGTGCGATTTGGTGTGGTCCATATCCCAGTGAGTACGGAGTCGAAGCCTCTACCCAAAGGCGTGTTAGATTCCTTTAAGGACCGCACTAATCTGGGTTTCATGCCGCTCATGATAAGACCATTTGCTCGTTCGACTTGACCGTTAGCTTGTGGATGATACACAAAAGTGTAATCGAGCTTGATGCCCATGTTGTTGCACCATATTTTCACCTCATCGGCAGTGAAGTTCGTGTCGTTGTCAGTGATGATGCTATGGGGGACACCATAACGGTGTACAACCCTGGATATAAAGTCTATCACTGGTCCAGATTCGGCCATTTTAACAGGTTTGGCTTCTATCCATTTGGTGAATTTATCCACCATTACCAGTAAGTATTTTTTCTTATGGGTTCCCCCTTTAAGGGGTCCAACCATGTCCAGCCCCAAGACCGCAAAAGGCCAGGTAATGGGGATTGTTTGTAGGGCGACGGGTGGCATATGGCTTTGGTTTGCAAAGAGTTGGCAACCGACGCAGCGTTGGACCAAGTCCTGTAAAGGCTTCGGGCCGTCGGCCAATAAAATCCTGTACGGAAGGCCTTACTTACGAGGGCCCGGGCTGCGGCGTGGTGGCCACCGAGTCCGGCGTGAATTTCTGCCAGAAGCTTCCGCCCTTCCTCTTCGGAGAAGCACCTTTGAAGGACTCTGGTAGTGCTTTTCTTATAGAGCTCTCCCTCGTGGACCTTGTAGGCTTTAGATCGTCGCACAATGCAGCGTGCCTCATTTTGGTCCTTGGAAAGTTCCTGCCTGGTTAGGTAGGCCAGGAATGGTTCAGTCCATGGGGCGATGACGGCCATTATTACGTGGGCTGAAGGTGTTATTTCGGTGGCGGAGCCGCCGATTATTTCAGAGTGTTCGGCATCTGGCGTTGTAGCCGGGTCTGGAATGTTGTTGCTTGTTTCCCCTTCCCATGCCACGAATGGCTTAAACAGCCTTTCCAAGAATATGTTGGGTGGGAACGGATCGCGCTTAGCGCCGATACGGGCAAGGACATCAGCCGCCTGATTGTTTTCCCGAGCTACATGGTGGAATTCGAGTCCCTCGAACCGAGTTGACATCTTGAGTACGGCATTGCGATAAGCCGCCATTTTCGGATCTTTAGCGTCGAAGTCTCCGTTTATTTGTGATATTGCGAGGTTCGAATCCCCGCGCACCTCCAATCGTTGAATGTCCATGGAGACTGCCATCCGGAGACCATGTAACAGGGCCTCGTATTCAGCGGCATTGTTGGAGTCTGTATACAGTATTTGGAGTACATATTGGATTGTATCTACGGTAGGGGACATCAAGAAGACTCCAGCCCCCAGACCGGCCAACATTTTAGAGCCATCAAAGTGCATAATTCAATTGGATATGCGCCGTATTCCTTAGGGAGTTCGGCTTCTGTCCAGTCGGCGACAAAATCGGCCAATACCTGCGACTTAATAGCTCACCGAGGTTTATATGTTATGTCGAACGGGAGGAGCTCTATGGCCCATTTGGCAATCCGGCCTGTGGCGTCGCGGTTGTTTATTATGCCGTTCAGTGGCACTTCAGAGCCCACTGTGATTGAACACTTTTGAAAGTAGTGTCGTAGTTCTCGGGATGCCATGAATACTGCATACGCTATCTTTTGATAATGCTGGTACCGTGATTTGCATGGGGTGAGGACAAAGGATACATAATATACCGCCTTTGAAGGGGGATTTATGTCCGTCGCTTTCGCTCGACGACGAGTGTTGGCGCTTATGATTTGATGAGTCGCTGCTATATATAGCAGATCGGTTCGCCGATGTTTGGCGCGCCAGATTGGGTTGGTGGCCAAGATGGCTTTTATTTCTTCCGCTCCGCGCGGCAGCATCCATCCACTCGTAGTGTTTGCAAAAGGCCAAGAAGGCGATAAAGGGGTAGTGTCTTTTCTCCTAATCGGGAGATGAAGCGACTTAAGGCCGCAACACATCCAGTTAACTTCTGGATTTGCTTGAGGTCTGCCAATTGTGACAGGGCTCGGATTTTAGCCGGGTTTGCTTCAATCCCTCTACTGGAGACGATGAAGCCCAGGAGCTTTCCGGCAGGCACGCCGAAAATGCATTTTTCCGGATTGAGCTTGATGTCGTATGTTCAGAGGTTGTTGAACGTAATCCTCAAGTCGTCTATTAAAGAGTCGACGTGTCTGGTTTTGACGACCACATCGTCTACGTATGCTTCCACTGTTTTGCCGATTTGCTTTTCCGTGCATGTCCGAATCATGCGCTGATACGCTGTAACCGGGCGTTTTAAGCCCGGAAGGCATTGTGTTGAAACAAGGGCCGATGGCGTGATAAATGCCGCTGCGGCTTGGGCGGACTCGCCATCTTGATTTGGTGGTAGCCGAGTATGCATCGAGGAAGCACAATGATTCGTGGTTCCGCGGTGGCGCCGATAATTTGATCGATGCCGGGAGGGGAAGGGATCCTTGGGCAAGCTTTATTGAGGTCTTTGAAGTCAACACATAAGCAGGATTTGTCCTTCTTGGTACCATCACCAGGTTTGCTAGCCATCCGGTGTTTTATTTCTCTCGATGAATCCGCCTCCAATAACTTGGCTAGCTCTCGCCCATAGCTTGTCGCTTAGGTTCGAGAAGCGCCAAGAGTCTACTTGACCGGCTTGAACCCTTTTAGAATGTTAAGGCTATGCTCGCCAACTTGCGTGGGATTCTCGACATATCGATGGGTGCCAGCAAATATATCCCAGCTCTCAAGCAGAACTCCCATAGTGCGGCGTCCACATCGGGGTTTAACTGTGCCCCAATTGAGGTTGTTTTTGTAGGGTCCGTTGGGTGGACTTGGAATTTGACTATTTTGTCCTCTGTTTTAAAAGAGGTGGACTTGGATCTCTCGTCGAGTATCATGTCGTCCCTGTCCATGGTCGAGCGTAGCGCGGTTAACTCCTCTGCCGCTAGGGCTTCGGATAGTGCCTCGTGGGCTAGTGCGGCTGTTTTGTTTTCGGCGCAGAGCGCTATGTCCGGATCACTAGCTAGAGTGATGATTCAGCCCAGGCATTTTGAGCTTCATGTACCCGTAATGGGGTATAGCTTGGGAGATCGTAAATGCATCCCGCCCTAGAAGGGCGTGGTATCCGCTACTGAACGAGGCCACTTGGAATGTTATTTCTTCGGACCTGTAATTTTCCGGTGTGTTGAATACCACATCTAGTGTGATTTTCCCAGCGCAACGTGCCTCCCTACTGGGGATGATCCCTCTAAAGGTTGTGCTGCTTTGCTCAACGCGGTTCCATCTATTTCCATTTTGTGAAGGGTTTCTTGTAAATGAGGTTTAACTACCGTCATGCTGTCCATGAGCACTTTAGTGAGCCAAAAGCCATCCACAATTGGACTAAGGACTAGTGTGGCTGGTGCTCGGGCTGTTCGGCATTTGGATTCGCCATCGAATTGAAGGTGATAGCCGTGTCGCCCATGGATTTATTCTTTGTCACTGGCAGATCTCGGCAAGGCTGCATGGAGTGCTCGCTTGCGCCTATTATTTGAGGCGAATGTCTCGAAGACTGTTAAGACTGTATTGTAATTCACGGGATATTGCTCTGCGGTGTTTCGAGTGAGGAGATCCTCACCGCTCTTAGTGACCTGCCGGAGTACCCAACATGCTCTAAGGCTGTGTGTTGGTGTGGTATCCACCGTACTGTGAATTTTGCAGGGTTCGTTAAGCCATCCCTCCAATATGGTTTCGTGCCCTCTGGTGGGCTTTTGCTTTTTGTGATTGAATCAGGTGACTTATGGGGGTGCACCTTTTGGTTCGGACTGGGTATTTAGCCAAAGCCGGATTGTCCCAAAATTCCGTTTCGGTTTTCCAGGCGCTCTCCATCGCATAGTATTTCCGTACTATGGCCGCCAAGTCAGCGAAGTGTGCTATGTTGCGGCGGCTTATGGCGTTAAGGATTCCCTTGTCCGTGCAATTATTGCAGAAGAATGAAATTGCGTCTTCCTCTCGACAGTCCTTGACCTTGTTCATTACAAGGAGGAATCGCCCAATAGTGATGTAATCGCTTTCGGGCTCTTGTCTAATGTGGGAGAGATCGCTTGTATCCGGGTGGGTGGGCGGATTTAAGTCCGAACCTCGACCCGTCTCTGCGACCAGGGGCATGGGAGTTTCGATCATGGAGGTTCGGGCCCGGATGTCGCCGATAGGTCCGCCCATCGCCCGATTCTA
The DNA here is from genome assembly GCA_021605205.1 of Aegilops longissima. NCBI lineage: Eukaryota > Viridiplantae > Streptophyta > Magnoliopsida > Poales > Poaceae > Aegilops > Aegilops longissima. Next base: position 591,712,827 of record CM038679.1, on the reverse strand, counting down.
CGCTCAAGGCTTGGGGATGTCCTTTCGTACAGTGTATCCGCTCGAGAGCTCGGAATCGGACATAGCTTGTCCTCAAGATTGAGGGAAAATTACAGCATTGTTCCTCCACCACCGCTATCTGATGGGTAACTGGCGGAGAGTTAATCTCCCTTTGGTCGGGTTTAAGCCCGATCCGATCATAGACCATAGACACTACCAAAGCGGCGATGCGGTCCAAGAGCTCGTTTAGGGAAGAGAGCTCCATCGGATCCATCTGCTCGGCAAGTTCTGAGCTGACGTGGAGGTTGTTTTCGATGACCCGAGAAGTCATCATCGGCGCAGCAGCCGAACGGGCGGCCATGACAAACTCGCCTAGCCGGAGAGTCTGGCCGACAGCCAGGGCTCCTCTAGAGGTGACCCTGTCCTTGACAACGAGATGAGACATCCTTCCTTATGGCGACGGCACAGTGGAACTCTCAATGAAAGCACCAATGTCGGTGTCAAAACCGGCGGATCTCAGGTAGGGGGTCCCAAACTGTGCGTCTAAGGCAGATGGTAACAGGAGGCAAGGGACACAATGTTTACCCGGGTTCCGGCCCTCTCTATGGAGGTAATACCCTACTTCCTGCTTGATTGATCTTGATGAATATGAGTATTACAAGAGTTGATCTACCATGAGATCATAGAGGCTAAACGCTAGAAGCTAGCCTATGGTATGATTGTTGTCGTCCTACGGACTAAACCCTCCGGTTTATATAGACACCGGAGGGGGCTAGGGTTACACAGAGTCGGTTACAACAGAAGGAGATCTACATATCCGTATCGCCAAGCTTGCCTTCCACGCCAAGAGAGTCCCATCCGGACACGAGACGAAGTCTTCAATCTTGTATCTTCATAGTCCAACAGTCCGGCCAAAGGATATACTCTGGCTGTCCGGATACCCCTTAATCCAGGACTCCCTCACCAGCAGTGAGGGGGGCGAATCGTTTTTTTTTTTTGCCCGGACGCACTTCCTTGCGTGCGAAGATGAAGCTGGTGGGTCCCAGCAGTCAGGTGGAAACGTTTTTTCCGCGAAATACAGTGGCCCGTCCGGTGGGTCCCAGCTGTCAGGTAGAGGAATCATTATTTTCCGCGTAATAAGGAGGCACTTCCTTGCTGCGCCGTGGACCCAGCTGTCAGCCTCTCCACATACAGTCCATGTCCGATGGAAGCCATTCCTTGACCATGTTGACCACGCCGCACTGAGAGCACCAGGGCGGTGGATGACGATGAGGCCTAGGAAGGGGACGACGCGGAGCCGGGGAAGACGCGGCAGTGGATGCCCACGCGCAGAGGAGTATGAGGGTTCACTCGCTCGTGCGGTGTGAGGCTGCCGCCGCCAGAGAATAACAGGGGGTGTGGGTGCGTAGAGGGATGGCCTGGCCAGCGGTGGGAGTAGTAGGGGGCGGTGAGGCCTCCGCGGCATCACACCCGGCCATGGGCGGCAGGAGCAGGCCGCACGACCGGCGCTGCTTTGGGCGGCTGGAGCAAGAAGACCAGAGGTTGAAGAAGCACTACGGTCGTTGAATGGACATCGTACGGTCACTTGAGCTAGAATCGTTCATATATTGACTAAAGTTGACAAAGGCATCCGTCCCAGTCAACTTAGTAGCCCCACAAGTCAGCCTCCCACCAAGGTGGGTCCCAGCTAGCAGGGGGTATTCATTTTTTTGGGCGTAATAAGGAGGCACTTCCAATGGGTCCAGTGGCAGCTGGGGAACGTTGCTGAATACGGTGGCCCGCCCTGTGGGTCCCAAAGATCGTGGGCAAACTTTTTTGTGAAATATGGTGGCCCGTCCGTGGGTCCCTGTTGTCGGGTGGAGGAATAATTATTTTCCGCGTAATAAGGAGGCACTTCCTTGCGGCTGCCGTGGACCAATTGTCACCTCTCGACATACAAGACTTTTTCTTCGACGGAAGTCGGTCGTTGACCACATTGACCACGCTAAGCCGAGAGCACCACGGGGTGGATGACGACGAGGCCTAGGAAGGGGACGGCGGAGCTGGGAAGACGCGACAAAGGAAGCCCCCGCGGAGAGGAGTACGAGGTTCAACTGGTTGGCTGCGGTATGAGGTTGCTGGGCGCAGCATAACAGGTGTGTGGGTGAGTAGAGGGATGCCCCGCCGGTGGTGGGAGTAGTAGGGGCGCCGAGGCTCGTGCGCAGCACAGACATGCCACGGAGGCGGAGCAAGCGGCCCCACCGGCGCTGCTTTGGCGGCTGGAGCAAGAAGATCAGAGATTGAAGAAACACAACGGTCGTTGAATTGACATCCAACGGTTACGTCTGCTAGAATCGTTTGTTGACGTATATAATAACTAAAAAAATCTTGCATATGCGTCAACTAAACAGGCCCACAAGTCAGACCACTCCCTCTTTTTTTAATAATTTATATATAGCTCATGGCAACTTCTTATGCAATTTATTGCAGTCGTTTTTTTTGGTTGGCCAGGGACAATTTCGCATATTTCTGTGGGTTCCAAACTATTTTTAATACCGAAATGTCGAGCCAAATTTAAAGTACTTTGAAGATATATTTAAATTAGGTTAATGCCCAGTGAAATAGTAATCTGAAAATGTGAAGAAAAATCAGAAATTATAAAGTAATTGCCAATTTGTCATCTGTTTTTACATTTACAACCCATTTCATATTACTTTCAAGATTTGCAGGCGTCTTGAAAGAGTTGCAGCCCATCAGGGCGTTGAAAAATAAGTAGGCCTGGATTGGGTATTCTTCAGAAAAAATTAACTAGGCTCATTTTCACAAAGAAAAAATAGCTAGGCTGGTCACATGGTGAACATAAAATATAAGCCTGGTCTAGATGGGCCACAGCCCAGTTCAAACCCTGCTCCGTCTCAACAATACCAAACAAAAAAATACTGCTCGAGTAGCTACGTCCCAAGTGTCAGCCGATCTTGTGTTGTTATCTTGTCTATTGACTATATATGCTCACAATGTCGTGGGTCCCAGATGTCAGGAAAACACTAGGAGGAAGCATTATATTTTTCCATACGCTGACGTGGTGGGCCCCTACTGTGTAACATCCCAAATTTTCCTATTTGGAATGTTTTACAATTATAGCTAAGCATCCTATGCATCCTGTTTGAATTTGAATACCATTTGAAGTTTCAGAGAGTTTTGAATTTGAAATTTGAATTCCAAACTTTGGCATGTGGGAAACAATTCCAAAACCAAGCCTGATAAATACTTGATCAAAAGTATGAGAGGAGCAAACATGACACTCCAAAAAGATCAGAGGAAACAATGCCAAAAGAATTGATTCAAATCTGAAATTTTATTTGAATTTGAAAAAATGGATTTTCATAAAGTTTGATTTTGGCTTTGGAAAATGTTCAAATGAAAGGAATATTCCCTGATCATTTTGGTATATATATACCCTATATAAAATATTATAGTTTAGGTTTTATTTTGGTTTTGTTTTTATTAAAAAATAAAGAAAAAAACTTTTTAGGCGCCACCAGCCACCAGCCCAGCCAGCGCCCATTCACCTCACCCCTCCTCAAGAATCGCCCACCAACCGCCCACTAGGCCACAGCCAGCCCAAGACACCCGCCCCGCTCGAATCCCTAGGTCCGGTCACCGACCGAAAACCCTCCTCTCTCATCGACCGTGGCCCCACCTCTCTTCTTCCTCGCCCACGTTTGAACTCTCGAGATCCACGGATCCCAAGGATCCGGATCCCAATCACCCCGATGCCCTTCCGCCTCACCGAGGCCCTGGCTATAAGCCCGAGCCCGCACCCCATTCCCCTTAGCCTCGCCGAGCCCTCTCCTTCTCCTCCCGAGCTCGCCGGAGCACCGAACCCCCCTCCGCCAAAACCTCGCTGCCGCCGCCTGGTGCCCCCGACCTCCCCAACCCCACCAACCCTTCCCGTGCTCTGGCAAGACCTCCCGACGCCTCCTCAAGCTCGCTGACGCCTCAAGCCCCGGAGCACTCTCGCCGCCGCCGCCGACGTCGCCGGAGTCCGGTGAGTCCCCGGCAAACCCCCCCACCGTCCGATCCCAATCGTGAGGTTAGGATTAGAAGCCCCCGAAGGGGTATGTTTTAGTTAGAAAACCGGCCGGCCGAGCGGTTTATTTTTATTAGTTAGGTTATTTTAGTTAGGCCGGTTCTGTTAGTTAAACCCTAGGCCCATTTAGTCTATCTGACGCCTAGTGCACAGTTTAGGCCCATTAGGCATTTTTCTTTTTATTTAGATTTTCTGTTTTAGCCGATTTGTTCCAAATTTCAAAAATGTGTATCTTTTGTTCTGTTTAATATTTTTAGTGATTCTTTTTTGTTGGATTGCAAATTTTATGTAGTTTCTGAAAAACATATATTTAGCTATGTTAAAAATAATTAAAATGCTTTAATATTGTTTTAGTCAGAATAGCAAATCTGCTATAGTTTTAGTTAGAAAAATTATTTTTGCATGATTCTTTTGCAATCACTTTATTTTGATATTGCCAAACCCTAGAAATTAACTTTGGTATTTTAGGATTAATAAAAAATTAATTCTAGGCAGAATCCTATTAATCCTAATTAATTGATTAGTTCCTCTTTTCCTAATTAATTAATTAGTAAATTAATTTATTTTAACTTGTGATTAGTTATTCTAGGTTAGTTTCTGTCATTCCATTAGATGAACTTTTATTTATAATTAATAAAAGTTTTAAATTAATTTTCCTAATAGAAATTGGATTAGGCCTAAATTGAGTTTTATAATAGCTAATTAATTAATTCTTTTTGCTCCTAGTTGCTTAGTTAATCCTTTTCTGTTAAGTTAACCTAAAACCATGATTAGGTCATATTGAGGAATTTTGTTAAATAAAAACTATTTTTGCTATTGTTTGGAATAGGGAAAACTTTGAATTTGATTTCTTTGAGTTTTCCTTTGATTTGGTTTTGATTGTTTGGTTGTGCTATGTTATCTTTGTTATCTTGTGTGATCCTCTTGCTTTGTGCTTATTATGTTATTGTTTGTCTCGGTAGAGTTCCTGAGTGCTAAGCTTGCTACTCGACTTTTTAGCTTACGAGGATCATCAGCAAGGCAAGTTTTGATCATGTTATTTCTATACCTATGTTTTGTGCATTAGTAGTTGTCACCACCCCACCATTGCATGCAGTAGTGATAATCTTGAAGTCATTAAACTTGAGTAGTATCATGTGGTAGGATGAACCAATCCCTTGTTACCATGGCCCCGGACGTAGTAGTTATTTTGCTATGCTCAGAGACGGATTTGGGATGAGTGAAATTCATAAGTAAGATGTGAGAGTCAATGATGATGATGATGACCCCATGGACTACAATGATCAAGATGGACTTTGAAAATCACTACTGGGTGGAGGACGGTTGACGGCACCTCGAGCACCCAGTGGTGGCGGGATGCATGGAGAAGCGCCATGACATCCTCATGGAAAGCTTCACCCAGCCACGAAGAGAAGGATGGATGCCCCATGACCGAAGCTTACAGGCAGCCGCAAGCCATTATGGGCTCGCTGGGTTGACCCTTGTAGTGAAGCTGGCTGGACGGTACTACGAGAAGTAGACGAACGGTAGGGTTGGATGGGTACCGCAAGGGGCGTAAGAACTCTTTGAAGACCTCGTTTATCTCGTCCGCCTTCAAACACCATGAAGTGCTAAGACTTTAAAGGAGGGAATGATTCTTATGGGAAAGTGCATAAACCTCTCGCAGAGTGTTATAACCTAATCGATTAGCCGTGTCCCCGGTTACGGACATTTGAGCATCTGGACCTTGGAAGTATTCGGATATCTCAACACTTAACTCTAATGAATTAATTTGATGGGTTTATGACTTAATAATAATTTGGGAACGAGATATTGGTTGGCGGAACCATCTCAATAACTACCAACAATTTGTAGTAATTTGCAAATAAGTCCATTGTAGTAGGATAAAATTGGCTTTACGCAAAATGATGAAACTTAGAGCTCCACACCAAATATGCATATAGAGTTAGTAACTTTATTATTGTTATTCTTCATAACTTGCCGCTTATTCCAAAAGCTGACCTACATGGCTGCAACGTATTATGTTGCGTAGATATATTCCATCAGAGGAGGCTACGCCCGCGCTTGGCGATTGCCCTTTGGAGTCGGATGGACTCGCTTACCTTCGACGCTCCGCAGCATTTTAGTTTATTTCTCATGAGTTGGCCTTGAGCCAATTTATTCCCTTGTAATAAAGACTCTATATGAGAATCGATTAATGATATTCAGTGTGATTGAACTTTGATTACTTTATCGATGTCTCGTGAGTACCAAAGATGATCTTGGGATGGTATGCATACGTAGATTTGACCGATTTTGGGTCAGTCGCCACATGAGATGGTATCGAGCACACGCTGACCGAGGATCGTAACCCCTAGGATCGGAAAGCCATAAGCAGAGACCATTTACTTTGAACCTCTTTTCATTCTATAATTCTTCCCGATCTATTCTCGACTCTTCTCTTCTTTGCAACATTCTAGATGGCCGTCGAGTTCACCCCAGTTTTGCTACCGGAGTTCTGCCAGCCCGATGAGACGATGCCCTTTGGAAGAAAGCTGGTCCAGATGGTGAAGCTGCTGAAGATTGCTCGCCCTCGATCACTGGAAACCCACTAATGCACTTCCGACGGACACCCGCCACAGATTGAGGTGCATATCCTGTGGAGGACCTTTGGAGGACGCACGGAGCCTATCAACTTTGAGTTCACCGAGTTCAACTGGATCATCGGAAGAGACGTGGCGATCTACCGAGCACTTGGACATCTCCGAGAGGAGTACAGGACTGAGCTCGATCACTCGGACTCGCCATGGTTTCTCGCAGGCAAGGAATGGAGATATCATCCGCACCATCGAGGACGATTCCACTCTCTCGTACATTCAGACTTGGAGTGTCTTCGTGACACGGAGATTCAGCTCGCCAGAACTCAAGACACACGGAAGCTTTTGTTCCGCGAATCGAATCTGGAGGAGAAGGCTCATGCAGACTTCCTTGGCTATGAGGAAGAAATCACGACTTCATGGAGATAGTCGACGACCAAGATGAAGCTTGCCGCGATTGAGGAAAAGATGGACTTGGGTGAAGACCTTACCCGAGTGGAGATGAAGCACCCTCGTGAGCAATGATCAGGATTTGAAGGAGTACCACCAAGGAAACCCCAAGAGGAGGCGCCATCGATGAAGACTTTTAGTCGACCACCATGTTATCTTTTATTTTCTTTTTCGTCGATCAGTAGGCCGATGTTTTCCTTTCGTTTAGTCATGAGCTTTTGTAATCGAGTTTGAACCATGTTTGAGTGGAATGAATAAATGTTTGGTGTGTTATGATTGTGCATTCATATGGGTAGTGTTATTCTCATAGACCTTGTTCTATTCTAAATTTTCTCATCCACTCCAAAACACCAGATGCCTCCGAGACGTGACATCGGTTTCCCGCCGAGCTCACCCAGCTGCTCCAGCAGCAGAATGCACCGATGCAGCCCCGATTCGTAATCGTAACAACCCGCCAACAATCCACCGCCACCACCACCACCCACCGTGGACAACTTGACTCGATTTCGAGGTTGAATCCGCCGATGTTCTCTAGTAGCACCGAGCCGATTGTGGTGATTTAATCGCTCCGCAAGATTGGAAGAGAGCTAGTCACCGTTGGATGCACCGATGTCGAGAAGGTGCGCTTTGCGCGCATCAACCGGATGGACCTGCAGCTTCTTGGTGGGAGAATTACACCGCCACTTTTCCTTTGGGTGGCATCACTTGGGATCAATTCAGCAGGTTTCAGACCGCTCATGTCTCATCTGGAGCCATGAGTCCAAGAAGCGTGAGTTCAAACTTGCGCCAGGGAATCGTGATCGTGGCACAAGACGTGGAGGAATTCAGCAAGCTTGCCCGCTATGCCCTCGATGATGTGGCCACCGATGCCGCCAAGGTGAGAAGTTCCTTGAGGGACTAAATGATGAATTGAGCATGCAGCTTATTGTGGCTACTTTCAACAACTACCAGAGCTGGTAGACAAGGCCACCATCTCGAAGGCAAGCAGCAGCAGATAGAAAGCCGCAAGAGGAAGTACAGCCAGGGAAGCACAATTCAGAGCTCAGCAGAAGCCCCGCTATGCACCATACTCGGGAGGGCACATCCATCACAACCATGGAGGTCATAACCATGGTGGAAATGGAAACAACCGCAGCCAGACAACAAGTCAGGCCATGGCAATGGCAATGGCAATGGTAATGGCAATCAGCACTGTTCTGCCCCGGCCCAAGGATCTCGAGCCACATCACCGCTTCAAGTGCCGTAAGACAGGCACTACGCCACCGACGCCCGGAGGCCAAGCAGAGGAACGGAATGGCAATGGAGGCTCAGCCAAGAAGCCCAATCCTTTCCTCGTGCTCAAGTGAATCACATCGACGTGGAGAACGCCTATGATCAGCCGACATCGTGGTTGGTAAGTTTTATTGAATTCACGCTCAGTTTTGGTTCTGCTTGATTTCGTGCAACGATTCATTCATATCAAGGGTAGTTGTGGATAAGTACGGATTACGACTAGAACCCTTAGAAGCCCCTCCGCCGGGCCCGCAGAGGAGAAATGATGGCAGGTTTAAGCTGTCCTGCAAACCTCAACATCGGGAACCACAAATTTCAGAGAACTCATAGTGTTGGAAACTCAGACCTTGGATGTAATCCTAGGCATGGATTGGTTGTCAAAGTATGAAGGAACATTGGTGTGCCAAGAAGTCTATTCTGCTCACCACCCGGAGCGTAAGAGGATCAAGTATGTAGCCGCACACAGCCAGATGAAGAATCAGTGCATTCCTCACGGAGTTGTTCAGAGGAAGTGCCAGAGTGCAAGAATTTCCGATGTGTTCCCTGAGGAATTACCAGAATGCCACCGACAGAGACATTGAGTTTCGATCGAGTTATTGCCCGCACAGCCCCAATATCCAAGAGACCTTATCGGATGCCACCGAATGAGTTGAAAGAGATCAAGGAACAAATAAATGAGTTATTGGAGAAAGGATATATTCGCCCAAGCTCATCACCTTGGGGAGCCCCAGCCTTTTGGTAGAGAAGAAGGATGGAAGCTTGAGGATGGTTGTGGATTATCGCATTGAACGAGGTAACCATCAAGAACAAGTACCCTCTGCCCATGATCAATGACTTGTTTGATCAGCTTGTTGGAGCCAAGGTATTTTCTAAGATCGATCTTCGATCGTGGTATCACCAGCTGAAAATTCGTGAGAAGGATATACCCAAAACAGCATTCACCACTGTGTATGGTTTATACGAGTATACCGTCATGTCATTTGATTGACTAATGCTCCTGTGATACTTCATGAATTTGATGAACAAGGTATTCATGGAGTACTTGGACAAGTTTGTCGTGGTGTTCATCGATGACATATTGATATTCTCCAAGAGCGAGGAAGAGCATAAGGAACATTTGCGCCTAGTTCGAGAAACTTCGAGAACATCACCTGTATGCCAAATTCAGCAAATGTGAATTTTGGTTGAAGGAAGTTGGATTCCTGACATGTTATTTCAGGAGAAGGAATAGCAGTTGATCCCGCCAAGGTTGAATCACCACCGAATGGCAGTCACCCACCTCACCAAGGAGATCCGCAGTTTTCTCGGACTTGCAGGATATTATCGGAGGTTCATTGAGAACTTCGAAGATTGCCAAGCCCATGACCGAGCTGTTGAAGAAGGAAGCCAAGTATGTTTGGACCGAGGAATGTGAGGCCAGTTTTCAGAATTGAAGAAACGGTTGGTCACAGCCCAAAGGTTGATATTGCCGACATACATAAGGAATACCAGGTCTATTAGACGCTTTCGCCAAGGACTCGGAGGAGTATTGATGCAGGAAGGCAAGGTTGTAGCTTATGCATCCGCATAGCTACGGCCTCATGAGATGAATTATGCCACGATGATTTGGAGTTAGCAGTACAGTGCATGCACTCAAGACCTGGAGACATTTCCTCATTGGAAATCGCTAGATGTCTATACGGATCACAAGAGTTTGAAATATATCTTCACGCAGAAGGAATTGAACCTCGTGCAGAGGAGATGGCTAGAGTTGATAAAGGACTATGACATGAGATTGCATTACCACCCCGTAAAGCCAATGTTGTAGCAGATGCTTTGAGCCGTAAGAGTTATGTGAATACTCTTACCGCAGGAGGATTACCCCAGAGTTGGTCGATGACCTCGAGATCTCCGATCGAGATAGTTCCAAAGGATTTGTCGCAACTCGAAGTTCAGTCCACCTTGACCGAAAGGATTCGTGAAGCCCGTAAGTCGGACAAGGAAATCGATGAGATTAAGCAAAAGATGGAGGAAGGAAAAGCTAAAGGATTCCAAAGGATGAACATGGAACTATATGGTTTGAGGATCGATTATGTGCCCAATGATCCCGAGCTCAGAAGCTAATTCTTCAGAAGCTCATGATTCCTCAGACTAATTCACCCCGCAACACCAAGATGTACCGGATTTGAAGCAAAGTTTCGTGGACGGTATGAAGAAGGACATTGCCGAGCACGAGCAGATGTGATGTTTGCCAACGTAAAGGCAGAACATCGAAGCCAGCAGGTTACTTCAACCTTTGCCGATTCCCGATTGGAAATGGGAGAAACTTGGTATGGATTTCATCACAGATTACCCAGACCCGCTCAGGTTATGATTCTATCCGGTAGTGGTTGATCGCTTGACTAAGGTAGCTCACTTCATTCCCGTGAAGACTACCTATACCAGTGCCAAGTTGGCCAAGATATACATGACCAGGATCGATGTCCGCATGGAGTTCCGAGGAAAATCGTGTCGATAGAGGAACGCAGTTTACCTCAAAGTTTTGGAAGCAATTGCATGAAACTTTGGGTACGAGGCTGAATTCAAGACAGCCTTTCATCCGCAGATGATGGACAGACCGAGAGAGTCAATCAGATTCGGAGGACATGTTGAGAGCTTGTGTGCTAGACTATGGGTCTAGCTGGGATGATAATTTGCCCTACGCAGAGTTCTCATACAACAACAGCTTATCAATCCAGTTTGAAGATGGCCCCTTCAAGCTCTATACGGAAGGAGGTGTAGAACACCATTGTGTGGATAGCGTTGAGATCGATCACTTTTCGTTCCGATCTTATCAAGGATTCCAAGAGAAAGTCAAGCTGATTCGAGACCGCTCAAGATAGCACAACCACGATGTAAGAGTTATGCCGACGAAGAAGCGCAAGGAGGTGACTTACGAAGTGGGAGACCGAGCATATCTTCGTATCTCACTTCGTGGAATCAAGAGGTTTGGAGTCAAGGGAAAGTTAGCACCCGATTCATTGGCCCTACAAAATCCTCGAACGTCGTGGAGAAGTTGCATATAAGTTGGAATTGCCGGAAGGATTGTCCGGAGTTCATGATGTCTTCCACGCTTCTCGCTTGAAGAAGTGCCATGCCGACATGGCCGATGTTCCGTTGAGAGACACAAGGCCCCTAGAGGCCATACAGCTTGACAAAGGATTTGACTTACAAGGAGAAACCCGCAAAATTCTCGAGACTGCAAGCAGAGTCACCCGCAGCAAAGTCATCAAGTTTTGCAAGGTGCTGTGGAGTCACCACACCGAGGAAGAAGCCACTGGGAACGCCAAGAAGATCTTCGCCGAGACCATCCGCACCTATTTGTTAGTTAACCCAATCTCGAGGGCTAGATTCATCTTAAGGTGGTAGGTTTGTAACATCCCAAATTTTCCTATTTGGAATGTTTTACAATTATAGCTAAGCATCCTATGCATCCTGCTTGAATTTGAATACCATTTGAAGTTTCAGAGTTTTGAATTTGAAATTTGAATTCCAAACTTTGGCATGTGGGAAACAATTCCAAAACCAAGCCCGATAAATACTTGATCAAAAGTATGAGAGGAGCAAACATGACACTCCAAAATATCAGAGGAAACAATGCCAAAAGAATTGGATTCAAATCTGAAATTTTATTTGAATTTGAAAAAATGGATTTTCATAAAGTTTGATTTTGGCTTTGGAAAATGTTCAAATGAAAGGGAATATTCCCTGATCATTTTGGTATATATATACCCTATATAAAATATTATAGTTTAGGTTTTATTTTGGTTTTGTTTTATTAAAAAAATAAAGAAAAAACTTTTGAGGCGCCACCAGCCACCCAGCCCAGCAAATACCGCCTCATTCACCTCACCCTCCCTCAAGAACCTGCCCACCAACCGCCCACTAGGCCACAGCCAGCCAACAAGACACACCCCGCTACCGCCTGAAACCCCTAGGTCCGGTCACCCGACCGAAAACCCTCCCTCTCTCATCACCCGTGGCCCCACCTCTCTTCTTCCCTCGCCACGCGTTTGAACCTCGCTGAGATCCACGGATCCCGGGATCCGGATCCCCAATCACCCCGATGCCCTTCCGCCTCACCGAGGCCCCGCTATATAAGCCCGAGCCCCGCACCCCATTCCCCTTAGCCTCGCCGAGCCCTCTCCTCTCTCCTCCCGAGCTCGCTGAGCACCGAACCCCCCCCCGCCAAAACCTCGCCGCCGCCTGTGCCCCCGACCTCCCCAACCCCACGAACCCTTCCCGAGCTTCGCAAGCCTCCCGACGCCTCCCAAGCTCGCCGACGCCTCAAGCCCCGAGCACTCTCGGCCACGACGTCGCGGAGTCCGTGAGTCCCCGCAACCCCCACCGTCCGATCCCAATCGGGTGGTTAGGATTAGAAGCCCCCGAAGGGGTATGTTTTAGTTAGAAAACCGGCCGGCCGAGCGGTTTATTTTATTAGTTAGGTTTATTTTAGTTAGGCCGGTTCTGTTAGTTAAACCCTAGGCCCATTTAGTCTATCTGACGCCTAGTGCACAGTTTAGGCCCATTAGGCATTTTTCTTTTTATTTAGATTTTCTGTTTTAGCCGATTTGTTCCAAATTTCAAAAATGTGTATCTTTTGTTCTGTTTAATATTTTTTAGTGATTCTTTTTTTGTTGGATTGCAAATTTTATGTAGTTTCTGAAAACATATATTTAGCTATGTTAAAATAATTAAAATGCTTTAATATTGTTTTAGTCAGAATAGCAAATCTGTTATAGTTTTAGTTAGAAAAATTATTTTTGCATGATTCTTTTTGCAATCACTTTATTTTGATATTGCCAAACCCTAGAAATTAACTTTGGTATTTTAGGATTAATAAAAAAATTAATTCTAGGCAGAATCCTATTAATCCTAATTAATTGATTAGTTCCTCTTTTCCTAATTAATTAATTAGTAAATTAATTTATTTTTAACTTGTGATTAGTTATTCTAGGTTAGTTTCTGTCATTCCATTAGATGAACTTTTATTTATAATTAATAAAAGTTTTAAATTAATTTTCCTAATAGAAATTGGATTAGGCCTAAATTGAGTTTTATAATAGCTAATTAATTAATTCTTTTTGCTCCTAGTTGCTTAGTTAATCCTTTTCTGTTAAGTTAACCTAAAACCATGATTAGGTCATATTGAGGAATTTTGTTAAATAAAACTATTTTTGCTATTGTTTGGAATAGGGAAAACTTTGAATTTGATTTCTTTGAGTTTTCCTTTTGATTTGGTTTTGATTGTTTGGTTGTGCTATGTTATCTTTGTTATCTTGTGTGATCCTCTTGCTTTGTGCTTATTATGTTATTGTTTGTCTCAGAGAGTTCCCTGAGTGCTAAGCTTGCTACTACGACTTTTTAGCTTACGAGGATCATCAGAAGGCAAGTTTTGATCATGTTATTTCTATACCTATGTTTTTGTGCATTAGTAGTTGTCACCACCCCACCATTGCATGCAGAGTGATAATCTTGAAGTCATTAAACTTGAGTAGTATCATGGTAGGATGAACCAATCCCTTGTTACCATGGCCCCGGACGTAGTAGTTATTTTGCTATGCTCAGAGACGGATTTGGGATGAGTGAAATTCATAAGTAAGATGAGAGTCAATGATGATGATGATGACCCCATGGACTACAATGATCAAGATGGACTTCGAAAATCACTACGGGTGGAGGACGGTTGACGGGCACCCCGAGCACCAGTGGTGGCCGGATGCATGGAGAAGCGCCATGACATCCTCATGGAAAGCTTCACCCAGCCACGAAGAGAAGGATGGATGCCCCATGACCGAAGCTTACTCTGCAGCCGCAAGCCATTATGGGCTCGCTGGGTTGACCTTGTAGTGAAGCTGGCTGGACGGTACTACGAGAAGTAGACGAACGGTAGGGTTGGATGGGTACCGCAAAGGGCCGTAAGAACTCTTTTGAAGACCTGTTTATCTCGTCCCGCCTTCAAACACCATGAAGTGCTAAGACTTTAAAGGAGGGAATGATTCTTATGGGAAAGTGCGCAAACCTCTCGCAGAGTGTTATAACCTAATCGATTAGCCGTGTCCCCTGCTACGGACATTTGAGCATCTGGACCTTGGAAGTATTCGGATATCTCAACACTTAACTCTAATGAATTAATTTGATGGGTTTATGACTTAATAATAATTTGGGAACGAGATATTGGTTGGCGGAACCATCTCAATAACTACCAACAATTTGTAGTAATTTGCAAATAAGTCCATGTAGTAGGATAAAATTGGCTTTACGCAAAATGATGAAACTTAGAGCTCCACAGCCAAATATGCATATAGAGTTAGTAACTTTATTATTGTTATTCTTCATAACTTGCCAGCTTATTCCAAAAGCTGATTCTACATGGCTGCAACGTATTATGTTGCGTAGATATATTCCGATCGAGTGAGGCTACGCCCGCGCTTGGCGATTGCCCTTTGAGTCGGATGGACTCGCTTACCTTCGACGCTCGCAGCATTTTAGTTTATTTCTCATGAGTTGGCCTTGAGCCTAATTTATTCCCTTGTAATAAAGACTCTATATGAGAATCGATTAATGATATTCAGGTGTGATTGAACTTTGATTACTTTATCGATGTACCGTGAGTACCAAAGATGATCTTGGGATGGTATGCATACGTAGATTTGACCGATTTTGGGTCAGGTCGCTACATACCGTCATCCTCTCCACGCATTTTTCGCCGATTCTCGTTGTTTGTTGACCATGTTGACAACGCTGAGAGGGCGGGCGCACGGGCGAAGCGCACTCAAAGCGCGCTGGAGGACATCGGGCGTTAACGACTTTAGAGACTGGTGGGGCAGCAAGGCAAGGCCGAGGCGCAGCCAGCCGTGGAGGCGGAAGAAGGCGGTGTTTGGCCTGGGCCTGGTTTGGTTTTGGTGGCTGGAGGAAGACAGATCAAGAAACACGATGCATCGTAAAAGCAGCAGGAGTACTTAACAACCTTAACTAAAACCAGCAGGGCACTTAACAACCAAAGTTGAAAGCAGTATGAGTACTTATACTGTGTTCAACCGCACAAATCACGCCTAACAAAGGCTACTTTGCCTACAGCTAACCAAGGGTGAGGCCGCCAAGCCCCGTGACAAGGCCCAGCGCCACCCTGCATCCACAACCTTCTCAAAGCGGCTTCATGTCGCAACGTGGTCAATAAACAGGATATTCGCTTTAGAGCCATGGAAAAGCATGAACATAATCTTCATCCTATTCTCCAAGATGGACGGGCCTTCATTATTTGAGACCACCCATGAATAATTATCTTTTCACCTCCAAGGGGAATTGAGTAGGTCGACATAAACATCATGTTGTGACCAAGCTAAGTCTGACCCACCATGGTCGTGCATCAGATAGGAACAATAGAACTCGGCAGTTCCTCGTTTCAAGAAGATCACAAATTGTAAAACTGTGTATAAGCAATAGTTTATGAACAACATATATAACGGAAAACAGCTCGTACTATAAGTTTCTAAACACGCTTGGACCTGTTCAACGAATGCAGCAAAGGGCACAAATATCCCACGTGGCCTTCCACCATTTAAACGCCCCACAAGGGCCTCAAGACGATCAATAAAGTGTAGGAACTTGTGGATGTCGATCCAGTCAACTTCAGTGCCATTAGTAACAGCCAAGTTATTACAGAGTAACAAATGAGCGGACTGCTTAACTCTGAAAAAACCTACACGTGCCACCAATTATAAGAAAATATTAGTTAGAAGTAGCATCTTTGTGAGAGATCGTTGCTACTTCTAAAGATAAATTGTGATTAGTTAGACAGAATAGGTGGATTAAGAAGTAATCGAGGCAACAAGCAAGAACCAGATACAAAACTAACATGGATGAACAATTGAACGACGCCGGGTGGAAGATCGCAGGAAGATGAGACCAGGTTCTCGCTATTTCCATCAACATTCGTGCGCCAACTTTCAGTCCATAACACTTGAGGAAGTTTATCCAAGTTCGGCCATAAAAAAAACAGCAATCTTCTTGGTTCATGAACCCAACTCGGAACTTATATCCATGGCTTGTCTTCACTGTGACCATAAACTAGTGTATTCAGTTATGGCAAGGCCGAGCATCTTGAGTACATGTGTTCTGGCAGAGCAAATAATACGCTGCAGGAAAAATAATATGAGAACATAGCATGTTCAAAACCACCCCACCCTCCCGGATAGAAAAGAGGATTCTAGGAACATATTGTGCGCGTTTCAAAATGTTGTGTTAGGATGAGAAGGAACAAGTGTGGCGTCTCGCCGAGGGCGCAGAAACCTATAGGGTACTCGCACTTTGGGCAATCGCAAATGAAACACACTAGATTCAGTGAGGAAGAAAATGCATCAACGGCGGCTGCTACCATCCTAGGATTACCTCGCAACCAAGGGACTTGGATTTATCGGGATGGATAAAGAATTGCACTGGTTCTCCATGAGAAACCCTATGCAATCGCCGAGAGGGGTTTTCCCAACAAGCGCATAAGGGAGAAGGGGATTCAGGCCCAGTGAAATATTGTCGCTTCGTTCGTCCAGCTTACTGCTTAAGCTGGAAAGGGGGGGTTGTGATTTGACGGCTCATTGGGCATTACTGCGGCACTACGACCGGGGTGTGTCTACCTTGAAGTCGTGCACTCTAATTTGTGCATATGGCACGTGGACTCCGTTGCCGGTTGCCCCACATATCAGCGAAAGGAAGTAGAAAGACAGGAGTAACTAGTTACACATAAATATATATTTTGACAGAGAGATACTCCCTCTGTAAAGAAATATACAAATCTTTTATATCACAGGCTCAAATTGCCGAGAAATATACTCCCTCTGCAATGCACGGGCATTATGGGGGTTCAGCTTTTTTATGGGGGTTCAACTAAAAATATAATACTCAGATAGGCTCACGGTTCTGGACTTTGGGCCGCAGAGAGCAACATAGTTTTTTCTATAATACCATGGTGCGACGTTGAAGGCGAGAAAGGACGTGCGAGAGAGCGATGACTGAGCCAGAGGGAAATCAACTAGGGGAGTTGTGTGGGTTGCAACGGTGTTTGGAGTAGTTGTAAAATAATGCTACGTAAAAATATAATCTAAACCCACCAGAATAAATGCCTACACAAATTAATCCAAGGTTGGAGTGCCCTCGCAATGTAAATAGCTCCGGCTTATGAGGGATGGAGAGGTAGTAGCTTCAACGTGGAAGATACGGTGTGAGAAAGCGAGGTCAATCGAGAGACATATATAGAGAGACAAAGTGAGTGTGGTCCCACATTCATTGAACAAATATATATGCTCGGAGAGATATTGTCCGATTGAGCTTTTGGCAAGGGTGAGGGTTGTAAGATAGAGCTTGAGAGATGATCCAATCGTAGACGTAGATATATTTTGTGCGTGGAGGAAGCAAGGTCAACCGATCACATAGGGTCGCCGTGCATCGATCAAAGAGTGAGACGGGTTGGAGAGAGTGACCTAGATAGACGATGTGCGTGAGAGAGTATACAATGTGAACAGATCGAATTGGGCTCAAACATGGTGATATATCGTTTTTGTCCGAGAAAGAGCGAGGTCAATCGAGACATACGGAGAGAGAGAGAGAGAGCTTGAGTGAGCGTGGCCCACCATGAGGTCGAAAGAGTGGCGGCGGCTTGGATGGACTGACCTAGATAGACAATCTACGTGAGAGAGTATAGAGTGTGTTGATCGAGGCCCGAAGAGGGAGATATATCATTTGTGTGTGGAAGAAAACGAGGTTAAACGAGACTCAGATAAAGAGAGCGAGATTGAGCGAGTGTGGCCTGTCGTCTTGAAGAAAGAGTGAGACAGCCTCAAAGGAGTGACCTAGATATACAACGTGTTTATGCAGTGCGAGAGGTTGGGGGGGCTAGATAGGCAATGCATGTATTTAGCGAGAGGGTGAGAGGAGAGGGGGAGAGAGAGAGCTCGGCATGGGGTGCAATGGCGGTGTGTGAGGTAAATACATTTGGTAACAGAGGAAAAAGTGGTTGTGTAGTTGAGAGACTTAGAGATCAAACATGGAGAGAAAGAATGAACGTGTGTTGAAACCGATAACTTCCTAAGGTGGTTAGGAGAGGAAGATTGACCGATACAGAAGTATGTAGCGTTTGTCTGGGGGGCTAAAACAACATTCAATGTACATAGTACGAGACTTAATATCAATGTTTCAATTCGTGTACATTGTAAGATTTGAACCGAGGACCGTGCATACGGGTAATTATTTTGAATTGTGCCATACTAAGTTTCAAAAGTTGACATTGACTACATTTGTTGTGCTATTTTGTAGGTCATATGTTTGAATCCATCCAAAAGTTTTCTCACTACCATGGTGTTCATCATATACATATGAATTTGTATTAAAAAGTAGCGTGGATACGGTGAAATGCTAAATCCACGTTAGAATTTGAGATCGCCACGACACACACTCTAATTCAAAAATCTAACTACGTGACACACACTCTAATTCAAATAACTAATTATGTGACACACTCTAATCCACGTTAGCGTGGGTACCGTTCGATTTTTTCAAATAACTCCTCATTAATTAATTTATAGTACTCCTCTGCTCACTTTTATAAGACCTTGAAGACATTTCAGACAATGTGCAAAACAGTTCATTTTAAGTTGTCTGAAACAACTTACAAAAGTGAACGGATGGAGTACCTCGTTTCAAATGACTAATTATTGCAAGGGAAACACGGCCATGGTAATACATACAGATTCGTTTGCAAATGAAAGAAGATTCATTTGCATTCTCAAATGTAGGTGCACCAAGCGCATCAGGGTCGTGTGTAGGATTGCTAGCCTTTGCGTGCCTTAAAGGCAATCGCTTTTGGGTGGTGACATGTGGGCCAGCAACCTGTTGGGCCCATATGTCATGGACACAAAGGCAGGTGCCTTAAGGCACCGAAGCATAGTCCTGTCGGGGTGGTCGTGTGTGTCGGACGGATAAGTAGCACCCAGCCACCCACCCCCTCCCCAAAAAAGGACGACGACAATATAAGTTCGCGCTTCCACGTTTCGGATTGAAATATCTGGCGGCCCCAATTCCAGCCCTGCAAAATCTCTCTTCTCCACCGTCCCCTTCCGTGCCCAGATTGCTCAAATCCCTAATTCCCGCCAACCTCGAATCGCCTCGCCTCGTCTCTTTCCCCACCGTTCCCCACCTGCGTGCGGACGACGACGGCGAAGACGACAATCGTGCTTCACCACCGCACCGAAGCTACCTCATCTACGCTCGCCCACCGCACCTTGGGTAGTCCATCGACAACGCCGGGCCGCCGAACCGAGCGTGCCTCACAGAGACACCGAGTTCCACCGCATCAAAAGCGCTTCACCGACGCCGTCTCCCAGCTCAACAGGGCTACTTCACCAAGCACATCGTCGCACCTCCGCCCCGAGGTCGTTGGGGCTTCACCAACGGTCTCGCCCCACGCATCATAGCGCCCACCGCCACTCAAGATCTGATCCGTGCGCGCCAGCCAAAGCCAAGATCACCCTCAACGGCTCGAGTGACCCGACTCTAGCTAGGCGAGCATGCCCAAACGCCGGCCCGAACTAGGTATCCACACATCACTCCCTTGTGCACTGTTCCGACGATGTTTGGATATCCTTTCACTGCTCTCTTAGCTTACACGCCTATGCAAATCTGACTTTAACTCTTATTTTTTCTGGAGATATCATCTGAAACAAGCAAATCCATTTTTTAGCGAAGCATGACGGTGCTACGGGATCTGGTACACATCCTGCACACCTGTATAACTTTGTAAGTATATGTCCTCCGGTACAACATCAAGGTCGATTCCTCTTATTTGATCAACCATTCGCCGTGTCAAAAATGCAGAGGGGGATGCAAGGAGCACAAGGCCTGCACATCCAAGCAAGTGGTAACATGGACTTGCACATGGAACATCCCAAGCGCAAGCAGAGCTGTAGTGAGCTTGTACAACGAGCTAGCGTAAGTCCCTGCATTTCATTTAATTCGTATTAGCATTCGTGTATGATTTGTGTGCACTGGCTGATCCACGAATTCAAGTTACCAGGGGCGAATATTTAACTTAAAAAATACGAAGGCACTTGCACTCCGGAAATCAACATAACTTGAGAAATGTGAAGCTACATGCACTTTGAAAACCAGCTAATGATCCAAAGTAGTTCAGATTATAAACACTAAATGATGCAAGCACCAAAAACACAAAATGCAACATGGTGTACAAGTGCCGGCGTTCTGGGAACGGGGGTCCCCAGACTTTCCTGCATGCGGCCTGCGGCGTGGCTCAAAGGGGGGCCCATCGCGGCCCATCTTCATCAACACGAGCTCAAGACCCTCACGAGGGGCCAAGCCTCGCGGGGCGGACGACAGGGAGCTTCCTCACGCACAGCTTCGTCAGGCTGGCTCGCGAGGAGGCGGAGAGATCAAGGCGGGGTACCTCGCGAGGTGCCCATGACGCAAGCCATGACGACTAAGGCGCCAGTGAGCGCCAGCCTCTGCAAAGGTCCTCCTTTCCTCTTTGGTGCAAAGGAGCAAGCCTGAGCGAGAGCATCAAGAAAAGGCGTCCATTTTGGTGCAACAAGACCAAGACCAGTCCAACGGCAGGAAGGAAGTCATTGTGGAGCCCAAGCCGGCGTCACCACCAGAGCCTTTGACAGGCGAGGACCAACTTTAGTCAGGATTAGTGTACCAGATGTTCCCCTTCAAAATGGCCAATTGTTTGCGCCCTTCCCGCTCAATATTTGGGAAGAGGCCCCAGGGCCCTTGCATATAAATAGGACTAGCCACCCATAGGGTAGAGGCATCTGGCATCCAATCGGTAGCTGGAGGCACCTTGAACAGAGAGAGAGAGAGGCTGAACTCCCCCTAGCAGTTCATCGCACCAGCCAAGAACAGAGCCCTCGCGAGGCTGTTCTTCCTTGTATTGTTCATCACCATCAGCCCAAGAGGCAATCCACCACACCACAAACTAGAGTAGGGTATTACACCACAATGGTGGCCCGAACTAGTATAAACCTCGTGTCTCTTGTGTTGTTCCTTTCGTAGTTTAGATCCTAGCGAGGCGGCGGGGTGCAGGTAGGTAGAGGGTGAGATCTCCGCGCGCACCCCAGTGTTCGAACCTCAAGGGTCTGCCGGAACCTGAAATCCGACATTTGTCGCCCGGTAGGTGCGCTGAATTCGCTCTTCTCGCCGCTCTGTTCTCCGCCGACCACCGAGATCCATGTCGACGCTCGTCGGGCCCCGCGCCCGGCGCCGAGGCTGCTCGCCTCCTGCGTCGCCAGACGGCTCCGTCGGCGGCGCCGCTCGCCGTTCCCGTCGCTTTGCCGTCAACGCTGCCACCGGCCGGCGGGGAACGAGCAGCAAGCATCGTACAAAGATCCCTCCGTGAGGCAAGACGGCCGCACTGCTAGCCCCTCACTCGCCCCGGCTGGTTCTTCGTCTCGCGTGTTCCGCGCGCCCATGGAGGCTCGAGCTGCGCTCATCGCGGCAAACAAGCTCCTGCGCTACCGGCCGGCCGACGACGTCACGAAGAGTGGCTCGACCACGCCGCCGAAGCTCGTCGAGCCGAGGGCTCCAGCGCCGTCCGTCCCCGCTGCAGCGCCGCGCCCTTCTGCGCGGCGACGAAGCTCGGGCGCTCGGCCGCCTCCCTTAAGACAGCGCCACGACCCTAAGTAGCGTGGCCTCGGCGGAACCTGCTCCGTCCGGAGCGCCGCTGCAAGAGCAGAGCTGCTGTGAAGTCCTCGCCGCAAGAAGCTGCCCGCGTGCTCCCGCTCCAAAGACGTCAAGACCCCGTGACTGCTCCCGGCTGCAGTGCATGGGGACCCGCAAGACCAAGCTCTTCGTCACCCAAGGCCTCCGTGGCTACAAGACGGCTGCCGTGTTTTCACCACCGAGCTGTGCAGCGTCGCGTGGCCCGGCAAGTTCAAGCTGAGACCTGCCTCCTCGCTACTGACGGTGCGTCCGACCCCGCAGAGTTCCTCCAGCTCTACGAGCTGGGCATCGAAGCCACCAACGGAGACGAGAAGGTCATGGCGAACTGGTTTCCTATGGCGCTCAAGGATGGGGCCCGCACCTGGCTCCTGAACCTGCCTCCGGGCACGATCTCCTCCTGGGACGAGATGCGCACCCGCTTCATCGCCAACTTCCAAGGTACTCGTGGACTGCCGCCGCCGTGGCGACATGCGCCCGCATCAAGCAACAACGGAAACCCTGCGCAGAAATACATCCAACGCTTCAACAACGCTACTCAAGATTCCCAAGGTGACCGAGGAGGCCATTATCTCCACCTTCTCCGACGGTGTGCGCGACATCAAGATGAAGGAGGAGCTGGCGATGCATGAAGACTTGTGCACATCCTTGGAGTTGTTCAACTTGGCGACCAAGTGCGCCAGGGCCGAGGAAGGGCGCCTCTCCTCCTCGAGTTGCCTACCGCAGACCGTAAGAGAAGAAGCCCAAGGCCAAGGATGTGAAGCGCAAGGGGATGCCGTGCTCATGGCGTAATCCGGACACCAAGCAGGCGGAGATCCTTTGAGTCTTCCAAGGGCAGCCGTGCTGCGATGTACCACGACCTCCACACCCACAACACCAACGAATGTCAAGAGCTCAGAGCCGTGCGAGAAAGGAGGATCGGCAGACGTCCCGACCGCAGCGACCGGGGCTACGGCCGAGGAGGAGGAAGGAACACAGGACGCTGGGAAGACCGCGACCCTCGCCAAGGATGGCGCGACCAACCACGTGAGGATCGCTGGCGGGACCCGCCTCGCGAGGGAGGCTGGAGGGATCAGCCTTGCGAGGATCGCCCACAAGGCAACGCAGGCCTCCCTCCTCTGCCACCGCAGCCATGGAGAAATGAAGACCATCATCAGGACGAGGGGGCTGGGGGCTTCCAGGAGCCTCGCGCGATCGCCTGCATCCTGGGCGGAGCTCAAGCCCGAGCCTCTCAACGCATCTTCAAGCAGTTCGCCCGCGAAGTGAATGCATTCCTCCCCAAGCTCGAAGCCACGCGCCCCCTCAGGTGGTCGGCATGCGCCATCACGTTCGGTTCAGCGGATCAGCTCAAGTGTGCTGCCACAGCTGGAGTCCTCCCGATGCTTTGCTCCCCAATCATAGCAACGTGCTAGTCACCAAGACCCTCATCGATGGCGGGGTAGGGCTCAACGTCCTGTCTATGAAAACATTCAACAATCTCCAAGTGCCTTACAATCAGCTTCAGCCAACCAAGCCTTTCTCTGGGGTCACCGACGGCTCCACGGTCCCGATCGGGCAGGTTCGCCTCCCTATCACTTTCGTGTGCGACAACTACCGCACCGAGCTCATCGACTTGACGTACGCCCACATTCGCCATACAACGCCATCCTCGGGTACCCAGCGCTGGCCAAGTTCATGGCCGTAACCCCACAGCTACTAGCGTCCTCAAAATGCAGGGAAGTGGCGGAGTCATCATGGTGCCCTGCGAAGAAAGGCAGCGGTGTGCTCCCGGGCGAGCCTTTTAGGCCGCATCCTTTGGAAGACCCGGATCGCGAAGCGAGGAGGCTTCGAGACCGCCCCAAGAAGAAGAGGACATCGTCGGCCCGGCCCCTCGGAGGCAGGCCCCTCACAGTCCAGCGCCTCCTCGGGGAACCTCCTTCTATCGCATAGGAAAGCCACGCCTGGGCCCTCCTCGAGGCAGGGCTCGGGGGCTCCCCTGGAGGACCATTGACCTTGCTAAGGTCACGAGGAGGCGCTTAGGCACCACTTGGGCGTGTTTTGAAGCACGTTTCCCTCAAGAAGAGCAAGGCAAGGAGGGCCGAACCTCAGGAGTTAAATCGGCAAGATCATTCGGGGAGCTGCAGGAGTCAAGAGTTATAGTGGCGGCCGCCGCTACTTGCCGTGGCACCCCATCCAGGCGAGGATGGTGGGCTGCTGCGTCTGCATCGACATACCGGGGCTCAGCAGTCACCTCTCGGGGCGCCTCTGGCCTCCCTCGTGTGGGAGCGCTGAGGTCTGCCCCACAACTACGTTCGCATGCCTTACGGCTTGCGAGCGAGGCTGCCACGCGCAGCGCCTCATGAGTGCATCACAGGCTCAAAAGGCCAGGCGTTCCGCATGCTGGGCGAGATGGAGATGGTCCACGAGGCCACCAGGCGCCTCCGGGCCTCGAGGCCCCGAGCACAGGGCTCGTGAGATCGCTCCAGCAGCCCCACGAGTCTGCTGCGCCAACACCGCTTCGTCTTCAACGCTATCGGTGGCGTCTTTCAAGTTTCATTTCCAGCTGGGGCGCCCCCAAAGGGCTGCATTATTCCCGAGCCATGTGGGTCCGTCCCTACGGCGTGTATTCCTTTTACTTCATGTTCCTAGCTATATTGTCACGATGAACTTGTGTTCTTTTGTGATGAGCCTGCAGGATCTCTTCAAGGAGCAGCGTCGGTGAGGCCCCCCAGTGTCTCCTTCACTCTCATACATGCGAACCGCTTGCACATTAAAGGGGGTGCTGAGCATCGCGACTCGGGACTCAAGCGGCTCTCCAGCCCTCACCCTCCTGGCCTTGACCATGGCATCGCAACTTTGGCATACCAGCGGTGGCTGAGACTTCGCTCGAGGCTGGGGCCGAGGGCCGTAAGCGAAAGGGGAGCAAAGGCGAAGGGGAGGGACACGTGAGACCTCGCCAGCGACCCCTCGCTGTTGATGCGGACCCGGCAAGCGCACGGAGGCGACTCCGATTCTCGAGATAAGTCATCCTCCGGAAGCATTAACTAACACGGCACGTCCCTTACCCAACGCAATCCGGAGTTAACAGCGTCGCTCTCCTTTCTCACCGAGCGATGGCTGCTGAGCGCTAAGGGGACCTCTGAGCATCGCGACTCGGGGGCTCTTACGGGACCCGGGCCGCTCACCTCCTGGCCATGACCCACGACATCGCGACTGGCATACCGGTGACGGTGAAGCTGCCTTGGGAGTGGGATTGCCGGCCGTATGAGTGTCGAGCCCTCGCGAGTTGAAAGGGAGAACGAGCTAAGCGGAATGGGCAATTCGCTTCGCTTCAACGACAAGGATCATATTAACAAACAGGACGCAGGCACCTTACAAGCCCCCACAGGGGCAGCTTTTGATTCCTCGGGGAGCAGATCTAAGAACTCTAACTACAGCGCTCACGCAAAAGCGCCATCATGAGCGGTGGGCCGTCGAGGCACCAGCGCCAACCCCATCCGGATCAGAGGCGGCGGCTCGCCGAGCCGCCTGCTCCGTGTGGCGCAGGCTCGGGGCTCGTGGCGTAGTGTCGCTCGCTCGTCTCCAATCGCGAGAGCTCGGCGGAGTTGCTGGATCCTCCAGCGCCTCCACCGCTGAGAAGCTGCGAGGAGGCGGCGGCGAGCCTAGCCTACGCCCGCGGAAGGGCCTCGATCACCTCTCCGGGGCAGCACTCCAGCCGGCGCCCTTCGCGCCGAAGACCTTGAAGAGCATGACCCGAAGCACCGTCGTACTCGGGTGGATGCGAGCCCCTTGTCCTGAGACCGGGCGATCTCGCCCAGCCTCGAGTCATGAAGACCTCGCCGGGGCAGCGACCTCAACCTCTGCCCGGTCGCCAGGTGCATGGCCCGGCGTCTTTGCTTGAGCTCGAGGATCCTCCCACGGAACCTCGGGGAGGAAGGGAGGAAGCGAATCAAGACCGAGGAGACATGGCGGGCGTGGAGCACGAACTCTCGGGAGAGCCCTCGGCGTGGGCGCCGTGGGAACAAAAGCACCTTCTGACTGTTGGCGGCGCGGCGGGCCGCCGTGGCGTTCTGCATCAATCGCCAGGGCCCTCGATCTGGGCGTACAAGAAGCGGAAACCAGGGGTGGCCGCTCGCACTGTGGCCCAGCGCCACTGGTGGGCACCCTCATTCGATGGCGGAGGGTTAGCCCGTTTCTTCAGCGAGCGGGTCGGGACCCTCTCGGGGGCCTTTCCCTTCTCGCGCGGAGAACCGGCGGATCGAACCATAGCAGCAAGACAGACAAGGACGGGGAAGAAGGAGAAGCAAGAAGAAACCAGCGGAGGGCGCTCACCGTTCCGTGCCAAAGCCGAGAGGAGGCCAACCGCCCGACCTACCACGATCGCTGGTAATCATAACCGCTTTGCCGGCGTCATTATCAAAGCTGTCAAAGTGAGATCATTCTTGTCAGATATTTAAGAGGCCCAGGCCCTTGCATATAAATACCACTAGCCACCCATAGGGTAGAGGCATCTGCATCCAATCCAGAATGGAGGCACCTTGAACAGAGAGAGAGAGAGAGAGAGAGAGAGAGAGCGATCACGTTTCTAGCAGTTCATCAGACTGTAGCCTAAGAATAGATTCGCTGAGGCTGTTCTTCCTTGTATTAGCCTGACATTGTCACACAGTAGTCTGTCAACCAGTATAAACCTCATGTCTCTTGTGTTGTTCCTTTCGTAGTTTAGATCCTAGCAGGCGGGTGCAGGTAGAGGGCGAGATCTCCGCACTCCTGCACTGGAACATCAGGGTCACGAACCCAAACTGGACAACAAGGACTACAAACATGGTCTGTACTGCTTGAATTATTCGCTCTCCGCTGAAAATATCGAAGTGTAATTGCACGATAACCGCGTAAAATACATGTCAATATATCTATCCCGCATAAGCATACCAATAGTTTCAAACAACATATTAGAAAATTATTTATGCTATGTTGTTGTTTGATTTGGTTCCGCACCCTTAAGGTTCAACTCGCGCGCGCGGAGATCCAATTCCTCCACCCTTGCACTCGCCAATCGCAAGAACCTAAACTACTAGCAAGAACAAGAGACGAAGATTTATACTAGTTCGCCACTGCTAGGTGTAATACCCTACTCTAGTTTGTGGTGTGGTGGATTGCCTGGGGTCGATGAAGAATGGGTGATGAACTGCTAAGGGTGTACCGTCGCCTAGCTTGAGGATCGGGTCTCATCTCTTCTCTCGATTCCAAAATGCCAGCCCGGGGAAGATCCCTACTATGGTGGCTAGCTCTACTTATATAGACGAAGGCCCTCGGCCTCTTCCCAAATATTGAGCGGGAAGGGCGCCAATTGGCCATTTTGAAGGGGAACAGCAATACACTTATCCCGACCAGTTGGTCCTCGCCGCCAAAGGCTCGGTGATGACGCCTGTTTCACGATGATCGATTCCAGCCGCTGGGGCTGGTCTTGTTCTTTGCACCAAAGCGGATGCCTTTGCTTGATGCTCTTGCCTACGCTGGTCCCTTTGCACCAAAGAGGAAAGGAGGATGTCGCTGGCTGGCGCCGATCGGCGCCTCTTGGTCGCCATGAGCGGCCACGGCACCTCGCGAGGTACCCCGCTTGAACTTCCCGCCTCCTCATGAGCCAGCCCGACGAGGCAGGCCCGAGGAAGCCTTGTCGTCCGCCCCCACGAGGCCTGCCCTCGCGAGGGTCTTGAGCTTGCTGATGAAGATGGGCCATCCTGGCCTCCTTGAGCCATGCCGCAGGGCCGCAGTGCAAGTCTGGGACCCCTGCTCCTGTAACGCCGACAGAGCCCCTGCCCATGGCGCCCAACTTGGCCGAAAGGTGAGAGGCGAAGGGCAAGGCGGCGTCAGGGTCCTAACAGCTGGCGTTTTGACGCCACGTGGCGGTTGATTGACGGGCGTAACCGCTTCCCCACGACGCCTGGTAACCGCCGGATTCGACAAGTCCTTGCATGCATGGTCACCATGATTACCGTGATCGTGGAGGTCGACGGTTGGCCTTCTTGGTTATAAGGAACGCCGCCTTCCCGGCCTCATCCTTTCTTGTCTCTCCTTCTTCCATGGCTCCACCAAGGAAGTTCTCGCTGCAGAAGGGGAAGGGCCGCTGTGTCGACCTTCCTCTCCCCGCTTGTTGCTGGTCGAGGTCGCCTCGCAGCACCCCATGGCCTCCACGGCGGTCTCCGCGATCGTGGGGGAGGCTCTCAGCGGGCGACGAGTGGCTGGCCATGGTCTGAGGCGCGTTCGCCGCCAAGCCCCCGAGGCCGCACCTCCATGCTGCTGAAGCGCTGCGGAGTTCTGGGTGAGGGCGGAGCCGCCCAGCCGTCCGCCAGCCTCCCGTGCTTCCTCCTGGGTGAGCTCCCATGGCGCCGAGTGGCCTCTCCTGCCCGCAGATGGATGTTGCAGCCGGGCCGTGGGCTTCTAGAGGTCTCGCTGCAGTAACCTATTCCCTGCCCATGGTCGGCAGATGTTCAAGGCAGGCGCTGCTGGTCTCCGCCGGCCGTGCTCCCCGCACTTCAAGCATGATGATGACGCCACCCCACGTGAGGGTGTTCGGGAAGACGGCCAGATGGGTGCTGCTCGAGGACGGGCGATGCGCCGAGGACTCACCCCAAGGGCGGAGAGGGCGGCAGGCGGGCGGCGCATGCCCGCGACCTCACGCTTCATCGCTCTTCTTCTGGTGGCGATTCTTCCAAGAGCGCCGCAGCCAGCCCCCCGCCTGCTTGGGGGTGGCAGCGGTCCGCCGCCACGCCTTGAAGCACGAGATGGAGTCCGACTGTTCGGAGGCGGCCGGGCCTCCTAAGAGAGCCGCACGGGCGTGGCTTCACCCGCTTTTGTCCTTTCTTCTTTTCTCCTGCATAAAAAGGAATAACGTGGTGGCCCTGGGGCGGTTTAGGGCAACACTGCTAATTATTGTACTGTTTTTGTTATCCCGACATCGCTCCTTCAATCGTGGCGCCCATTCGCAAGTGAATCTTGGTCAGGTCAGGGCGACCACCCCGCCCCTGTTCACAAGGCGAAGCGCCTGGGGAGGCATGGTCAGAGGGTGCTCCAGCCAGGACAGGGTCGCGAGAAACTTGAGCGATAGGGGTAGGGAACACCATGGGGCTCCTCGAGGCTTCGCCATGAGTCCCTGCAAGAGAAATCGAAAGGTGAGGGCTTAAAAGATCAAGAACCACGGACCAAAAAAAGGGCGATAGTTTCGATAAAACTTCTAATGGGAATAACCAACAACTTCGAAAGCAATGAAAGCCGCTGTCCGCACCTAGTCTAGTCTTGGACGCCTTCTCACCAACATGAGCTAAGTGTGCCATCGGGCGAGGAGGGAGCCCTGTACCGAGGCCGCACTCCCAGACCTGGGTGTGTACAGCCCCACCTATTATTACGTGAGAATGTCACGGGCGGCGAGTTTACAGCACTGGCCTTTTATGTGCCTCGGGCCTTCTTCCGTAAGCTTCACGGGCGCCATTCTCTTCACGTGCCCGGCCTTCCTGCACGCGCGATGCCACAAGTGCTCATTTCGCAGTGCCTCGGGCCTTTCCAAAAGATGAACTTCACGCATCTTCTTCTCATGTGCTCGTGGCCTTTCCAAAAGATGAACTCACAGCATTCTTCATGTGCTCAGGCCTTTTCCAAAAAGATGAACTTCACAGTGCATTCTTTCTTCATGTGCTCGTGGCCTTTCAAAAAGATGAACTTCACAGCATTCGCTTTCTTCACAGTGCTCGTGGCCTTCCAAAAAGATGAACTTACGTGCATTCGCCCTCTTCACAAGCTCAGGCCTTTAGGGTAAACCGGAGGTGCCGGATATTCCACGCTCAGATTTTGTTGGATTGCAATTTTATGTAGTTTCTGAAAACATATATTTAGCTATGTTAAAAATAATTAAAATGCTTTAATATTGTTTTAGTCAGAATAGCAAATCATATAGTTTTAGTTAGAAAAATTATTTTTGCATGATTCTTTTTGCAATCACTTTATTTTGATATTGCCAAACCCTAGAAATTAACTTTGGTATTTTAGGATTTAAAAAATTAATTTAGGCAGAATCTTATTTATCCTAATTAATTGATTAGCCCTCTTCCTAATTAATTAATTAGTAAATTAATTTATTTTTAACTTGTGATTAGTTATTCTAGGTTAGTTTTCGTCATTCCATTAGATGAACTTTTATTTATAATTAATAATAGTTTTAAATTAATTTTCCTAATAGAAATTGGATTAGGCCTAAATTGAGTTTTATAATAGCTAATTAATTAATTTTTTGCTCCTAGTTGCTTAGTTAATCCTTTTCTCTAAGTTAACCTAAAACCATGATTAGGTCATATTGAGGAATTTTTGTTAATAAAACTATTTTTGCTATTGTTTGAATAGGAAAAACTTTGAATTTGATTTCTTTGAGTTTTCCTTTGATTTGGTTTTGATTGTTTGGTTGTGCTATGTTATCTTTGTTATCTTGTGTGGTCCTTGCTTTGTGCTTATTATGTTATTGTTTGTCTCGAGAGTTCCCTGAGTGCTAAGCTTGCTACTACTTACTCTTTAGCTTACGAGGATCATCAAAGGCAAGTTTTGATCATGTTATTTCTATACCTATGTTTTCTCAAGATTAGTAGTTGTCACCAACCCCACCATTGCAGTATGCAGAGTGATAATCTTGAAGTCATTAAACTTGAGTAGTATCATGTGGTAGGATGAGCCAATCCCTTGTTACCATGGCCCCGGATTTAGTAGTTATTTTGCTATGCTCAGACGGATTTGGGATGAGTGAAATTCATAAGTAAGATGAGTCAATGATGATGATGATGACCCATGGACTACAATGATCAAGATGGACTTCTCGAAAATCACTCCGGGTGGAGGACGGTTGACGGGCACTCGAGCACCTGGGCAGGCCGGGATGCATGGAGAAGCCATGACATCCTCGAAAGCTTCACCCAGCCATCGAAGAGAAGGATGGATGCCCCATGACCCGAAGTTACCTGTGCAGCCGCGCCATTATGGCCCGCTGGGTTGAATTTTGTAGTGAAGTCATCGGACACACTACAGAAGTAGACGAATCGGTAGGGTTGGATGGGTACCAGAAGGGCCGTAAGAACTTTTGAAGACCTCGTTATCTGTTCCGCCTTCAAACACCATGAAGTGCTAAGACTTTAAAGGAGGGAATGATTCTTCGGGAAAAGCAAACCTCCGCAGAGTGTTATAACCTAATCGATTAGCCGTGTCCCCGCTACGGACATTTGAGCATCTCGACCTTGGAAGTATTCTATCTCAACACTTAACTCTAATTGAATTAATTTGATGGGTTTATGACTTAATAATAATTTTGGGAACTAGATATTGGTTGGCGGAACCATCTCAATAACTACCAACAATTTGTAGTAATTTGCAAATAAGTCCACAGTAGGATAAAATTGGCTTTACGCAAAATGATGAAACTTAGAGCTCCATGTACCAAATATGCATATAGAGTTAGTAACTTTATTATTGTTATTCTCATAACTTGCCACTTATTCCAAAGCGATCACATGGCTGCAAACGTATATGTTGCGTAGATATATTCGATCGTGAGTGGCTACGCTCCAAGGCTGGTTATTGCCCTTTGAGCCTGGATGGACTCGCTACCTTCGACGCTCAAAGATTTTTAGTTTATCATGAGTTGGCCTTGAGCCAATTTATTCTTGTAATAAAGACTCTATATGAGAATTGATTAATGATATCTGTGTGTGATTGAACTTGATTACTTTATCGATGTACCGTGAGTACCAAAGATGATCTTGGGATGGTATGCATACGTATTTGACCGATTTTGGGTCAGTCGCTACATACCGCCATCCTCTCCACGCATCAGCCGACATTCTCGTTGTTTGTCGACCATGTTGACAACGAGAGGGCCAGCGCACGGGCGAGCGCACTAAAGCGCCGCTGGAGGACATCGGGCGTTAACGACTTAGAGACTGTAAGCAGCGACAAGGTATACCGAGGCGGAGCAAATTGGAGTATGAAGGTAGCGGCCTGGCTTGGTTTGGTTTTGGTATCGGAGGAAGACAGATCAAGAAACACGCATGCATCGTAAAAGCAGCAGGAGTACTTAACAACCTTAACTAAAACCAGAGGGCACTTAAACAAAGTTGAAAGCAAGTATGAGTACTATACGTGTTCAACCGCACAAATCACGCCGAACAAAGGCTACTTTTTGCCTACAGCTAACTAAGGGTGAGGCCGCCGCCCTGTGATTAGCCCAAAGCGCCACCCCGCATCCACAACCTTCTCGAAGCGCTTCATGTCGCAACGTGGTCAATAAACAGGATATTCGCTAGAGCCATGGAAAGCATGAACATAATCTTCATTCCTATTTCCAAGATGGACGGCCTTCATTATTTGAGACCACCCATGAATAATTATCTTTTCACCTCAAGGCAATTGGAGTAGGTCACATAAACATCATGTTGCATTCTTTAAGTCTGACCCACCATGGTCGTGCATCTCAGATAGGAACAATAGAACTCGCCTCGTTTCAAGAAGATCACAAACAGAAACTGTGTATAAGCAATAGTTTATGAACAACATATATAACGGAAAACAGCTCACTATAAGTTTCTACGCTTGGACCTGTTCAACTAATGCAGCAAAGGGTAACAAATATCCCACGTGGCCTTCCACCATTTACACAAGGGCCCTCAAGACCATCAATAAAGTGTAGGAACTTGTGGATGTCGATCCAAATAACTTCAAGCATTAGTAACAACAAGTTATTACAGTAACAAATGAGCGGATCTGCTTAACTCTGAAAAACCTACACGTGCCACCAATTATAAGAAAATATTAGTTAGAAGTAGCATCTTTGTGAGAGATCGCTACCTAAAGATAAATTGTGATTAGTTAGATGTAATAGGTGGATTAAGAAGTAATCGAGGCAACAAGCAAGAACCGATACAAAACTAACATGGATGAACAATTGAACGACGCCGGGTGGAAGATCGCAGGAAGATGAGACCAGGTTCTCGCTATTTCCATCAACATTCGTGCCCAACTTTCAGTCCATAACACTTGAGGAAGTTTATCCAAGTTCGCCAAAAAACAGCAATCTTCTTGGTTCATGAACCCAACTGAACTTATATCCATGGCTTGTCTTCACCTGTGACCATAAACTAGTGTATTCTGCTATGGCAAGGCCAGCATCTTGAGTACATGTGTTCCGGCGAGCAAATAATACGCCGCAGAAAAATAATATGAGAACATAGCATGTTCAAAACCACCCACCTCCCGGATAGAAAAGAGGATTTAGGAACATATTGTGCGCCAAGCTTCAAAATAAGTTGTGTTAGGATGAGAAGGAACAAGGTGGCTCGCCGAGGCTTAAACCTATAGGGTACTGCACTTTGGGCACCGCAAATGAAACACACTAGATTCAGAGGGAAGAAAAATGCATCAACTAATGTCACCATCCTAGGATTACCTCGCAACCAAGGGACTTGGATTTATTTGGGATGGATAAAGAATTGCACTGGTTCTCCAAGAGAAACCCTATGCAATCGCCGAGGGGGTTTTCCTAACAAGCGCATAAGGGAGAAGGATTCAGCTCAAATGAAATATTGTCGCTTGCTCGTCTAAATATTACTGCTTAATGGAAAGGGGGTTGTGATTTGACTACCATTGGGCATTATCGCGCACTACGACCGGGTGTGTCTACTTGAAGTCGGCACTCTAATTGTGCATATGGCACGTGGACCATTGGAGGTTGCTTCCCTACATATCGCCTTAAGGGAAGTAGAAAGATGAGTAACTAGTTACACATAACATATATTTTGGCCAGAGATACCCTCCTCGTGAAAGAAATATACAAATCTTTTTATATCACAGTTCAAATTGCCGAGAAATATGCTCTCCTAATGCACGGGCATTATGGGGGTCAGCTTTTTTATGGGGTTCAACTAAAATAATACTCGACAGGGGCTCACGTTCGACTTATTAATTAAAGAGAGCAACATAGTTTTTTCAATAATACCATGGTGCGACGTTGAAGGCGTAGAAAGGACGGCGAGAGAGATGATCGAGAGCCAGAGGGAAATCAACTAGGGGAGTGTATTGCAACGGTGTTTGAGTAGTTGGGGTCAATGCTACTAAAAATATAATCTAAACCGACCGAATAAATGCCTCACAAATTAATCCAAGTTGAGTGCCTCGAATGTAAATAGCTCCCTTTATGAGGGATGGAGAGGTAGTAGCTTCAACGCTGTGGAAGATACGGTGTGAGAAAGCGAGGTCAATCGAGAGACATATAGAGAGACAAAGTGAGTGTGGTCCGACATTCATTGAACAAATATATATGCTCCGAGAGATATTGTCCGATTGAGCTTTTTGGCAAGGGTGAGGGCTAAAGATAGAGCTCTGAGAGATCCAATAGACGGTAGATATATTTTGTGTGGAGGAAGCAACAACCGATCACATAGGGTCGCCGTAAGCATCGAAAAGAGTGAGACGGGTTGAGAGAGGACCTAGATAGACGGCGTGGGAGAGAGTATACAATGTGAACAGATCGAATTGGGCTCAAACATGGTGATATATCGCTTTTGTCCGAGAAAGAGCGAGGTCAATCGAGACATAATTGAGAGAGAGAGAGAGAGCTTGAGTGAGCGTGGGCCCACCAAGGAGGTCGAAGAGTGGGGCGGCTTGATGGACTGACCTAGATAGACAACCCACGTGAGAGAGTATAGAGGTGTTGATCGAGGCCTCAAGAGGGAGATATATCATTTGTGTGTGAAGAAAACGAGGTTAAACGAGACTCGGGAGAAGAGAGCGTAGATTGAGCGAGTGGGGCCCGTCGTAATGAAGAAAGAGTGAGATAGTCTCAAAGGAGGACTTAGATATACAACGTGCTTATGCAGCACGAGAGGTTGGGGGGGCTAGATAGGCAATGCATGTATTTAGCGCGAGGGTGAGAGGGAGAGGGGGAGAGAGAGAGCCTCGGACAAGTGCAATGTATGTGTGTGAGGTAAATACATTTGGCAACAAAGTGGAAAAAGTGGGTGGTGTAGTTGAGAGACTTAGGAGATCAAACATGGAGAGAAAGAATGAACGTGTGTTGAAACCGCATAAACTTCCTAAGGTGGTTAGGAGAGGATGATCGACCATAGTAGAAGTATGTAGCGCTTTGTGCGGGGGCTAAAACAACATCTCGAATGTACATAGTACGAGACTTAATATCAATGTTTCAATTCGTGCACATTGTAAGATTTGAAACCGAGGACCGCATATCGGTAATTATTTTGAATTGCGCTATACTAAGTTTCAAAAGTTGATATTGACTACATTTGTTGTGCTATTTTGTAGGTCATATGTTTGAATCCATCCAAAAGTTTTCTTCACTACCATGGTGTTCATCATGTACATATGAATTTGTATTAAAAAAAAGTAAAGTGATACAAAGTGAAATGCTAAATCCACGCTAGAATTTGAGATCGCTATGTGACACACACTCTAATTCAAAAAATCTAACCACGTGACATACACTCTAATTCAAATAACTAATTATGTGACACACTTCTAATCCACTTTTTAGCGGGTACTGCTTTCGATTTTTTCAAATAACTCCTCATTAATTAATTTATAGTAATTCTCCTGCTCACTTTTTATAAGACCTTGGAAGACATTTCAGCATAATGTGCAAAATAGTTCATTTTAAGTTGTCTCAAACAACTTACAAAAGTGAACTGATGGAGTACTCTGCTTCAAATGACTAATTATTGCAAGGGAAACACGGCCATGGTAATACATACAGATTCGCTTGCAAATGAAAAGAAGATTCATTTGCATTCTCAAATGTAGGTGCACCTGCCAGACCAGGGTCGTGGTCGTAGGATGTTGCCAAGCGTGCTTTAAAGGCAACTGTTTTGGGTGACCGATATGTGGGCCAAAGCAACCTGTTGGGCCCATATGTCATGGACACAAAGGCAGTGCCTTAAGGCACCGGGCATAGTCTCGTCGGGTGGTCGTGTGTCGGACGGATAAGTAGCACCCAGCCACCCACCCCCCTCCCCCAAAAAAGGACGACGACAATATAAGTTCGGCCCACGCTTTCGATTGAAATATCCGCGCCCCAATTCCAGCCCCGCAAAATCTCTCTCCACCGCCCCTTCCGCGCCTGATTGCTCAAACCTAATTCCCCGCCAACCTCGAATCCTCGCCTCGCCTCTTTCCCCACCGCTCTCACCTCTGCAAGCCGGACGACGACGACGAAGACGACAATCGCTTCACCACCGCAGAGCTACCTCATCTACGCCGCCCACCGCTACCGGTGGTCCATCGACAACGCCGGCCGCAGAACCGACGTGCCTCACGTATACACCGAAGTTCCACCGCATCAAAAGGCTTCATCCACGCCGCCTCCCAGCTCAATGGGCTACTTCAAGCACATCGTCGCACCTCCGCTTCGAGGTGGGGCTTCACCAACGGTCTGCCCACGTGATCATAGCGCCCACCGCCACTCAAGATCTGATCCGCGCTGCCAGCCAAAGCCAGCCAAGATCACCCTCAACGGCTCGAGTGACTCGACTCTAGCTAGGCGAGCATGCCCAAACGCCGCCCAACTAGGTATCCACACATCACTCCCTTGTGCAATCGCTCCGACGATGTTTGGATATCCTTTCACCGCTTCTTAGCTTACACGCCTATGCAAATCGACTTTAACTCTTATTTTTCCGAGATATCATCAAACAAGCAAATCCATTTTTAGCGAAGCATGACGGCGCTACGGGATCTGGTACACATCCCTGACACCAGATAACTTGTAAGTATATGTCCTCCCAGCACAACATCAAGGTCGCATTCTCTTATTTGATCAACCATTCGCCGTGGTCAAAATGCAGAGGGGATGCAAGGAGCACAAGGCCCCACATCCAAGCAAGGGTAACATGGACTTGTACATGGAACATCCCAATGCAAGGGTAGCTGAGTGAGCTTGTAACGAAGCTAGCGAAGTCCCTCGTGATTTCATTTAATTCAGATAGCATTCAGTATGATTTGTGCACTGGCTGATCCACTAATTCAAGTTACCAGGCTAATATTTAACTTAAAAATAACAAGGCACTTGCACCGGAAATCAACATAACTTGAGAAATGTGAAGCTACATGCACTTTGAAAACCAGCTAATGATCCAAAGTAGTTCAGATTATAAACACTAAATGATGCAAGCACCAAAAACACAAAATGCAACATGGTGTACAGGCTGCTCGGGAACGGGGTCCTGCATTTTCTCTCATGCTGGCGGCGTGGCAAGCTCAAAGGGGGGCCCATCGCGCCCATCTTCATCAACACGAGCTCAAGACCTCAATGAGGGGCTGAGATTGCAAGACGACAGAGCTTCTCACGCATGCCTTGATGCCGGGCTCTTCCGCGAGGAGGCGAGAGATCAGGCGGGTACTCATGAGGTGCCCATGACGAAGCCATGACGACTATACGCAAAGGGCGCCACTGCATAAAGGTCCTCCTTCCTCTTGGTGCAAAGGGAAGCAACAGCGAGAGCATCAAGAAAAGGCGCCCATTTTGGTGCAACAAGACCAAGACCAGTCCAACGGCAGGAAGGAAGTCAGGAGCCCAAGCCAGGCCACCACCAGAGCCTTTGACAAGCGAGGACCAACTTTAGTCAGATTAGTGTACCAGATGTTCCCTTCAAATGGCTAATTGTTTGCTCTTCCCATTAATATTTGGGAAGAGGCCCAGGCCCTTGCATATAATAGGACTAGCCACCCATAGGGTAGAGGCATCTGCATCCAATCGGTAGCCGGAGGCACCTGAACAGAGAGAGAGGCTGAACTCCCCAGCTTCATCGCACCAGCCAAGAACAGCCTTCGCGAGGCTGTTCTTCCTTGTATTGTTCATCACCATCACCAAGAGGCAATCCACCACACCACAAACTAGAGTAGGGTATTACACCACAATGGTGGCCCGAACTAGTATAAACCTCGTCTCTTGTGTTGTTCTTTCAGAGTTTAGATCCCAGCGAGGCGGGGCGGGTGTAGGTAGAGGGTGAGATCTCCGCACCCCAAGTTCAACTCAAGGGTCCGCCTGAACCTTGAACTGGCATTTGGCGCGCTGTAGGTGCGCCGAATTGCTTTTCGCCGCTTCGTTCTCCGCCGACCACCGTGATTCATGTTCCGACGCTGCTGGCCCGCCAGCGCCGAGCTGCTCGCCCTGCCGCCTGACGGCCCTGCCGGCGGGCGCCGTTTCGCCGCTTCGCTGGGTTAACGCTGCCACGGCCGGCGGGAACGAAAGCAGCAAGCATCGTACAAAGATCCTCCAGGCAAGACGGCCGCATCGCACCCCTCACTCGCTTCTGCTGGTTCGCCTCGCGGTTCCGCGCTTATGGAGGTCGAAGGCGCCATCGCGCAAACAAGCTCCTGCGCTACCGCCTGGCCGACGACGCTTACGAAGAGTGGCTCACCACGCCGCTGAAGCTCGTCGAGCCGCAGGGGCTCCCGTCAGTCTGGCCCCGCTGTACCGCACTCACCGCTGGCGACGAAAGTTCGGGCGCCGCCGCCCCTTAAGACAGCGCCGACCTAAGGCGCGGGCCTCGGCGGAACTCGCCTGGCCCCGGAGCTGCAAGAGCAGAGCTGCAGTGAAGTCCTCGCCTGCAAGAAGCTGCCCGCGTTCCCTCGCCTCCAAAGACGCTCAAGACCCTCGTGACCGCCTGGCTGCGTGCGTATGGGGACCCGCAAGACCAAGCTGTCACCAAGGCCTCCTGGTACGCAGAGGCTGCTGCGTTTTCACCACCGAAGCCGTGCAGGTCAAGGTTCAAGTTCGCTGCACTCGCCATTTACGGTACGCCCGACCGTTAGAGTTCCTCCATTTCACGAGCTGGGCATCGCCACCAACGGAGACGAGAAGGCTGCGGCGAACTGGTTTTATGGCGCCAGGATGGGGCTCGCACCGCTCTCGGAACCGCTCTCCGGCACGATCTTCTCCGACGAGATGCGCACCCGCTTATCGCCAACTTCAAGGTACTCGTGGACCGTCCGCATTGCGGAGCGACATGCGCCAAGATTAGCAGCAAACTGTGGGAAACCCCAGAAATACATCCAACGCTCAACAACGCTACGCCTAAGATTCCTAAGGTGACCGAGGAGGCTATTATTCCACCTTCTCCCGACTTGCAGCGCGATATCAAGATGAAGGAGGAGTCATGCATGCATGAAGACTTGTGTACATCCTTGAGTTGTTCAACTTGCACTGCGCGCCAGTGGTCGGGAAGGGCGCCTCCCTCCTCGAGCGCCTACCGCAGGACCCGTAAGAGAAGAAGCCTGGCCAAGGATGTGAAGCTAAGGATGCCGTGTCATGCGTAACCGGACACCAAGCGGGCGGAGATCAGCCTCGAAGTCTTCCAAGGGCAGCCGGTATCGCTGCGGTACCACCACCTCCACACCCACAACACCAACGAATGTCAAGAGCTCGTGAACAGGCAGAAGGGAGGATCGGCAGACGCCCCGACCAAGAGCGACCGGGCTACGGCCGAGGAGGAGGAAGGAACACAGACGGAAGACCGCGACCGCCAAGGATGGCGCGACCAACCACGGAGGATCGGCCGGCGGACCGGGCCGCGAGGGAGGCCGAGGGATCAGCTTATGCAGGATCGCCCACAAGGCAACGCAGCTCTCCTCCTCTGCCACCGCAGCTATGGAGAAATGAAGACCATCATCGACGTAGGGGCCGGGCTTCAGAGCCTCGCATGACGTCAGATCCCCGGGCGGAGCTGCCCGAGCCTCTCAACGATCTTCAAGCAGTTCGCCGGCGAATGCATTCTTCCCTGCTCGCCACGCTACCGGTGGCATGCGCCTATCACGCTCGCTCAGCCGGATCAGCTCAAGTGTGCCGCCACACCGAGTCCTCCCGATGCTTTTCCCCAATCATAGCAACGCATAGTCACCAAGACCCCATCGATGGCGGGGTAGGGCTCAACGCCCCGTCTATGAAAACATTCAACAATCTCCGCGTTTTACAATCAGCTTCAGCCAACCAAGCCTTTTCTTCGGGTCACCGACGGCTCCACGGTCCCGATCAAGCAGGTTCGGCCCCTATCACTTTCGGGCACAGCGACAACTACCAAGACCGAGCTCATCGACTTCGACGTCAGCCCCACATTCGCTACATACAACGCCATCCTCTGGTACCAGCGCCACGCAAGTTCATGGTCAGAATCCACCACGGCTACAACGCCCTCAAAATGCCGGAAGTGGCGAGTCATCATGGTGCCTCGAAGAGAAAGACGCTGGTGCTCCCCGGAGCGTAGCCTTTAGGTCAAGATCACCGAAGACCCGGATCGCGGGAAGGAGGCTTCGAGACCGCCTCAAGAAGAAGAGGACATCGTCCGCCCGCCCTCAGAGGCAGGCCCTCACGGTCCGCCTCCCTGGGAACCTCCTTCTATCGTGATAGGAAAGACGCCGGGCCCTCCTCGTGCAGGCTCGGGGCCTCGAGGACCACCACCTTGCTAAGGTCACGAGGAGGCGCTTGGGCACCACTTGAGGCGGTTTTGAAGCACGCTTCTCAAGAAGGAGCAAGGAGGGCCGAACCCTCAGGAGTTCGCCTGAAAGATCATTCAGAGCTGCAGGAGTCAAGAGTTATGAGTGGCGGGGCCACTTGCCGTGGCACCCCATCCAGCGAGGATGGTGGGCTGCACGTCTGCATCGACATACCAGGGCTCAACCGGTCACTCTCGTGAGCGCCTCGCCCTCTCGTGTGGGGCACCGCGGTCTGCTTCATTAACCACGCTCGCATGCCTTACTTAGCCGTCGAACGAGGCTGCCACGCCGCCGCCTCATGAGGTGCATCCTGAGGCTCAAAGGCCAGTGCTCCGCATCCTGACGAGATGGAGATGGTCCACGAGGAGCCACTACCCGAGCCTCCCGAGGCCTCGAGCCGGGGGCTCGTGGAGGATCGGCTCCGCGCCCACCGAGTCTGCTGCGCCAACACCTTTCGCCTTCAACGCTATCAGTGACGCCAAGTTTCATTTCAGCTGGAGCTCTAAGGGCTGCATTATTCCTGTGCCATGTGGGTCCGTCCTCACGCGTATTCCTTTTACTTCATGTTCCTAGCTATACGGCGAACCTTGTGATGGGCCTGCAGATCTCTTCAAGGAGCAGCTGCCAAAGAGGCCCCACGGTGTCTCCTTCACTCATCTCAGGCGAACCGCTGCACATTAAAGGGGGGTGCCTCGAGCATCGCGACCAGACTCCAATCGCTCTCCAGCCCTCACCCTCCGCCTGACCATGGCATCGCATCCGCATACCAGCGACGGCCGAGACTCGCCGAGGGCTGGGGCCCGAGGACGAGAGCGTAAAGGGGAGCAAAGGCGAGGGGAGGGACACGGAGGACCTCGCGTTTAATTCTCGCCTGCTGATGCACGGACCGCAACGCACCAGGAAGCGATTTCGACTCGAGATAAGTCATCCTAAGCATTAACACCGCACCGCCCCTTACCCAACGCAATCCCGAGTTAGCAACGCCGCTTCCTTCTCACCGAACGGCTGCTGAGCGCTTATGGGACCTCCAGCATCGCGATCAGGCTCTACCGATTCGGCCGCCACCTCCTCGCCATGACCACGACATCGCTGACCGGCATACCGCTGACTACCAAGACTGCTTGGATCGACCGCTTACAGAGAGTGTCGGTAGCCTCGCGAGGTTCAAAGGAGAACTGAGCTAAGACGGAATGAGCACTGCGACCGCTTCAATGACAAGGATCATATTAACAAACAGACCGCAGGCATTCACAAGTCCCCACGGGCGCGCTGATTCCTCGGAGCAGATCCTAAAGAACTCTAACTACACGCCTCCCGCAAAAGACGCCATCATGAACAAGTGGGCCGCCAGCATCGGGCGCCAACCCCATCCAGACGTAGGCGGCGACGGTTTGCCGAGTCTCGCCTGCCTGAGCTGCGCAGGCCTGGGGCTCAGAGGTCGCTCGCCGCCGCCTCCGAGTCGCTGAGAGCTCGGAGTTGCCGGATCCTCCAACGCTCCACCGCCTCGGAAGCTGCCGAGGGAGCGCCGGCGCAGCCTAGCCTCGCCATGAAGGGCCTCGATCACCTCCTGGCAGCACTCCAGCCGGCGCCGTGATCGAAGACCTTGAAGAGCATGACCGGCAATCCGCCGTATTCCAGGTGGATCGCGAGGGAGCCTTGTCCTGCATCCAAGCGATCTCGCCCAGCCCCGAGTCATGAAGACTCGGCCGGCAACGACTCAACTCTCTCGCCTGTGCCGCCAAGGTGTTGCAGAACAGGTTGTAGAGTTCAGGATCTCTCCCCACGGAACCTCGGAGCAGGAAGGGAGGAAGGCGAATCCAAGACCGAGGAGACATGGCGGCGTGACACGAACTCGGAGAGCCTTGCTGACGCCTGTGGGAACAGAGCACCTTCTCGACTTCGTCAAGGCCAAGGCCAAGGCCGCCTGGTATGCTTCGTGATCAATCCCTTCAGGCTCTCGATCTGGCGATAAGTGGAGCTTTAAACCGTGGGCCGCCGCATCGTGGCCCCGACGCCACTCGTAAGGCACCTCATTCTGGCGGCGTAGGTTAGCCGCTTTTCAGCGGAAGCGGGTCAGACCTCTCGGGAGCTCTTCTTCGTCATGGAGAACCGATTTCATCGGAGCTATAGCAAAGAAGACGGAGCAGGATCGGAAGAAGGAGAAGCAAGAAGAAACCAGCCAGACACATCGTTCCGCACTTAAAGTTAGGGAGGGTTGCCCACCCACACGATCGCCGGGTAATCATAATCGCCAGATGTGACTTGTCAATTGCAGCTTGCTCTGGCCGCCCAACGGCAGAAAGTTTGCCGGCGTCATTATCAAAGCTGTCAAAGTGAGATCATTCTTGTCAGATATTTAAGAGGCCCAGGCCCTTGCATATAAATACCACTAGCCACCCATAGGGTAGAGGCATCTGCATCCAATCCAGAATGGAGGCACCTTGAACAGAGAGAGAGAGAGAGAGAGAGAGAGAGAGCGATCACGTTTCTAGCAGTTCATCAGACTGTAGCCTAAGAATAGATTCGCTGAGGCTGTTCTTCCTTGTATTAGCCTGACATTGTCACACAGTAGTCTGTCAACCAGTATAAACCTCATGTCTCTTGTGTTGTTCCTTTCGTAGTTTAGATCCTAGCAGGCGGGTGCA
The DNA here is from genome assembly GCA_021605205.1 of Aegilops longissima. NCBI lineage: Eukaryota > Viridiplantae > Streptophyta > Magnoliopsida > Poales > Poaceae > Aegilops > Aegilops longissima. Next base: position 591,669,589 of record CM038679.1, on the reverse strand, counting down.
GGTAGAGGGCGAGATCTCCGCACTCCTGCACTGGAACATCAGGGTCACGAACCCAAACTGGACAACAAGGACTACAAACATGGTCTGTACTGCTTGAATTATTCGCTCTCCGCTGAAAATATCGAAGTGTAATTGCACGATAACCGCGTAAAATACATGTCAATATATCTATCCCGCATAAGCATACCAATAGTTTCAAACAACATATTAGAAAATTATTTATGCTATCTCGGTAGAGTTCTGAGTCTGAAGCTTGCTACTCTGACTCTTTAGCTTCGAGGATCATCGACAAAGGCAAGTTTTGATCATGTTATTTCTATACCTATGTTTTACTGCATTAGTAGTTGTCACCACCCACCATTGCATGCAGTGGTGATAATCTTGAAGTCATTAAACTTGAGTAGTATCATGTGGTAGGATGAACCAATCCCTTGTTACCATGGCCGGGGACGTAGTAGTTATTTTGCTATGCTCGTGAGGCGGGATTTGGGATGAGTGAAATTCATAAGTAAGATGTGAGAGTCAATGATGATGATGATGACCCCATGGACTACAATGATCAAGATGGACTTGGAAAATCACTCTTTGGGTGGAGAGGCGGTTGTGGGCACCTGGAGCACCCGGTGGTGGCGGGATGCATGGAGAAGCGCCATGACATCCTGCGGAAAGCTTCACCCAGCCACGAAGAGAGGATGGATGCCCCATGACGGAAGCTTACTGTGCAGCCGCAAGCCATTATGGGCTCTGGCTGGGTTGACCTTGTAGTGAAGCTGGTGGGCCGGTACTTACTGAGAAGTAGGCGAGCGGTAGGGTTGGATGGAGTACCGGCGGTGGCGAGAAGAACTCTTTGGAAGACCTGTTTCATTAGTCCGTCTTCAAACACCATGAAGTCGAAGACTTTAAAGGAGGAATGATTCTTGCGGAAAGTCATAAACCTCTGCAGAGTGTTATAACCTAATCGATTAGCCGTGTCCCGATTCACGGACATTTGAGCATCTGGACCTTGGAAGTATTAGGATATCTCAACACTTAACTCTAATTGAATTAATTTGATGGGTTTATGACTTAATAATAATTTGGGAACGAGATATTGGTTGGCGGAACCATCTCAATAACTACCAACAATTTGTAGTAATTTGCAAATAAGTCCTCTGTAGTAGGATAAAATTGGCTTTCATAAAATGATGAAACTTAGAGCTCCACACCAAATATGCATATAGAGTTAGTAACTTTATTATTGTTATTCCTCATAACTTGCCTTATTCCAAAAGCTGACCTACATGGCTGCAACGTATTATGTTGCGAGATATATTCGATCAGGGTGAGGCTACGCTCCGCTTGGCGATTGCCCTTTGAGTCGGATGGACTCGCTTTACCTTGACCTTCCATGACATTTTAGTTTATTTCTCATGAGTTGGCCTTGAGCGAATTTATTCCTTGTAATAAAGACTCTATATGAGAATCGATTAATGATATTCGGTGTGATTGAACTTTGATTACTTTATCGATGTCTTTGTGAGTACCAAACATGATCTTGGGATGGTATACAGACCACGAAGATTTGACGATTTTAGGTCAGTCGCTATATCTTGTCATCCTCTCCACGCGATACTTGCCGATTCTGTTGTTTGTTGACCATGTTGACAAGCGAGAGGGCGGCGCGGCGTAAGCGCAAAAGCGCCGCTGGAGGACATCGGCGTTAACGACTTAGGGCGTGGGGCAGCGATCGTCTTGTTGGCGCAACCCAGCCCGTGGGAGGCGGAGCGGCGGCCCATACCGGCGCTGGTTTGGTTTTGGTGGGTGGAGGAAGACAGGACTGAAGAAACACTGACCTGAATGTAAAGCAGCAGGAGTACTTAACAACCTTAACTAAAACCAGCGGGGGCACTTAACAACCAAAGTTGAAAGCAGTATGAGTACTTATCTGAGTTCAACCGCACAAATCACGCCTCGAGCGAGTGCTACTTTGCCTCTGACAGTTAACCAAGGGTGAGGCCGCAAGCCCAGGACAAGGCCCAGCGCCACCCGTGCATCCACAACCTTACGAAAGCGGCTTCATGTGTAGCGTGGTCAATAAACAGGATATTCGCTTTAGAGCCATGGAAAAGCATGAACATAATCTTACATCCTATTCTCCAAGATGGGCCGGGCCTTCATTATTTGAGACCACCCATGAATAATTATCTTTTCACCTCAAGGGAATTGAGTAGAGTCGACATAAACATCATGTTGTGACCAAGCGCCAAGTCTGACCCGACCATGGTTACCGAACATACGTATAGGAACAATAGAACTTCGCGGGTTCTGTTTCAAGAAGATCACAGGTGTAAAACTGTGTATAAGCAATAGTTTATGAACAACATATATAGCGGAAAACAGCTGCGTACCATAAGTTTCTCGACACGTTGGACCTGTTCAGCGAATGCAGCGATGGCACAAATATCCCGTGGCCTTCCACCATTTAAGCGCCCCACAAGGGCCTCAAGGCGATCAATAAAGTGTAGGAACTTGTGGATGTCGATCCGATCAACTTGGTGCCATTAGTAACAGCCAAGTTATTACAGAGTAACAAATGAAGCGGACTGCTTAACTCTGAAAAAACCTACGTGCCACCAATTATAAGAAAATATTAGTTAAGTAGCATCTTTGTGAGAGATCGTTGCTACTTCTAAAGATAAATTGTGATTAGTTAGGCAGAATAGGTGGATTAAGAAATGTCGAGGGCAACAAGCAAGAACGGATACAAAACTAACATGGATGAACAATTGGAGCAGCGTCGGGGTGGAAGATCGCGGTGAAGATGAGACCAGGTTCTGCTATTTCCATCAACATTCGTGCGCCAACTTTCAGTCCATAACACTTGAGGAAGTTTATCCAAGTTCGGCCATAAAAAAAACAGCAATCTTCTTGGTTCATGAACCCAACTCGGAACTTATATCCATGGCTTGTCTTCACTTGTGACCATAAACTAGTGTATTCGGTTATGGCAAGGCCGAGCATCTTAGTACATGTGTTACAGCGAGCAAATAATCGCTGGCTAGGAAAAATAATATGAGAACATAGCATGTTCAAAACCACCCCACCCTCCGGATAGAAAAGAGGATTCTAGGAACATATTATGCAGCGTTTCAAAATGTTGTGTTAGGATGAGAAGGAACAAGTGTGGCGTCTACTGGTATAGCAGAAACCTATAGGGTACTCGCACTTTGGGCCTTTGCAAATGAAACACACTAGATTCGATGGGAAGAAAAAATGCATCAGCAGTGGCTGCTACCATCCTAGGATTACGCAACCAAGGGACTTGGATTTATCGAGGATGGATAAAGAATTAAATACTGGTTCTCCATGAAAACCCTATGCAATCGTAAGAGAGGGTTTTCTACGAACAAGCGAACAAGGAGAAGGGGATTGAGGCCAGTGAAATATTGTAAACCGTTAAGTCGACTCTTGCTTAATTTGGAAAGGGGGTTGTGATTTGTGCGGCTCATTGGGCATTCTGCTGACTTTTCACGACGGGTGTGTCTACCTTGAAGTCGTGCACTCTAATTTGTGCATATGTACGTGGACTCCGTGCGGTTGCCCCACATATCAGCGAAAGGAAGTAGAAAGACAGGAGTAACTAGTTACATAAATATATATTTTGACAGAGAGATACTCCCTCGTAAAAAATATACAAATCTTTTATATCACAGGCTCAAATTGCGAGAAATATACTCCCTCTGCAATGCACGGGCATTATGGGGTTCAGCTTTTTATGGGGTTCAACTAAAAATATAATACTCAGATAGGCTCACGGTTGGACTTTGGGCAGAGAGCAACATAGTTTTTCTATAATACCATGGTGCGGCGTTGAAAGCGCAGAAAGGGCGTGCGAAGGCGATGACTCGAGCCAGAGGAAATCAACTAGGGAGTTATTGGGTTGCAGCGGTGTTTGGAGTAGTTGTGGGCGAATGCTCACGAAAATATAATCTAAACCGACCAGAATAAATGCCTACACAAATTAATCCAAGGTTGGAGTGCCCTACGCAATGTAAATAGCTCCGGCTTTGCGAGGATGGAGAGGTAGTAGCTTCAGCGTGGAAGATACGGTGTGAAAGCGAGGTCAATCGAGAGACATATATATAGAGAGACAAAGTGAGTGTGGTCCGACATTCATTGAACAAATATATATGCTCCGAGAGATATTGTCGATTGAGCTTTTGGCAAGGGTGAGGTTGTAAGATAGAGCTTGAGAGATGATCCGGTCGAGAGGCGTGTAGATATATTTTGTGCGTGGGAGGAAGCAAGGTCAACCCGATCACATAGGGTGCCGTCTCGATCGAAAGAGTGAGACGGGTTGGAGAGAGTGACCTAGATAGGCGATGTGCGTGAGAGAGTATACAATGTGAACAGATCGAATTGGGCTCAAACATGGTGATATATCGCTTTTGTCCGAGAAAGAGCGAGTCAATCGAGACATCGGAGAGAGAGAGAGAGAGCTTGAGTGGCGTGGCCCACCATGAGGTCGAAAGAGTGGCGGCTTGGATGGACTGACCTAGATAGACAATCTACGTGAGAGAGTATAGAGTGTGTTGATCGAGGCCCGAAGAGGGAGATATATCATTTGTGTGTGGAAGAAAACGAGGTTAAACGAGACTCAGATAAAGAGAGCGAGATTGAGCGAGTGTGGCCCGTCGTGCGGAAGAAAGAGTGAGACAGTCTCAAAGGAGTGACCTAGATATACAACGTGCTTGCGTGTGCACGAGAGGTTGGGGGGGCTAGATAGGCAATGCATGTATTTAGCGAGAGGGTGAGAGTGGGAGAGGGGAGAGAGAGCTCGGCATGGGTGCAATGGCGGGTGTGTGAGGTAAATACATTTAGTAACAGAGTGGAAAAAGTGGTTGTGTAGTTGAGAGACTTAGAGATCGAAACATGGAGAGAAAGAATGAACGTGTGTTGAAACCGATAACTTCCTAAGGTGGTTAGGAGAGGAAGATTGACCGTCTGAGGAAGTATGTAGCGTTTGTCTTGGGGGGCTAAAAACAACATTGAATGTACATAGTACGAGACTTAATATCAATGTTTCAATTGATTGTACATTGTAAGATTTGAACCGAGGACGAACATCTGGGTAATTATTTTGAATTAGTGCCATACTAAGTTTCAAAAGTTGACATTGACTACATTTGTTGTGCTATTTTGTAGGTCATATGTTTGAATCCATCCAAAAGTTTTCTCACTACCATGGTGTTCATCATATACATATGAATTTGTATTAAAAAGTAGCGTGGATACGGTGAAATCACGAAATCCACGTTAGAATTTGAGATAACTACGTGACACACACTCTAATTCAAAAATCTAACTTCGTGACACACACTCTAATTCAAATAACTAATTATGTGACACACACTCTAATCCACGTTAAGCGTGGGTACCGTTCGATTTTTTCAAATAACTCCTCATTAATTAATTTATAGTACTCCTCTGCTCACTTTTATAAGACCTTGAAGACATTTGGACAATGTGCAAGCGATTCATTTTAAGTTATGCGAAACAACTACAAAAGTGAGCGGATGGAGTACCTCGTTCAAATGACTAATTATTGCAAGGGAAACACGGCCATGGTAATACATACAGATTAGTTTGCAAATGAAAGAAGATTCATTTGCATTCTCAAATGTAGGTGCACCAAGCAGACCAGGGTCGTGTCAGGGTGGACGCTGCTTCGGTGCCTTAAAGGCAACTGCCTTTGGGTGACTGACATGTGGGCCAGCAACCTGTTGGGCCCATATGTCATGGACACAAAAGCGAGGTGCCTTGGCGCAACACCAGCATAATCTGTCGAGAATGTCGTGTGTGTCGGACGGATAAGTAGCACCCAGCCACCCCCCCCCCCCAAAAAGGGCGGCGACAATATAAGTTCGCTTCCACGTTTGAGATTGAAATATCTGGCGCCCCAATTCCAGCCCTGCAAAATCTCTCTTCTCCACCGTCCCCTTCCGTGCCCAGATTGCTCAAATCCCTAATTCCCGCCAACCCTCGAATCGCCCCTCGTCGTCTCTTTCCCCACCGTTCCCCACCTCATGCGGGGCGGCCACGACGAGCGACAATCGAATGCTTCACCACCGCACCTGAAGCTACCTCATCTCGCCCGTAAATCCACTACGGGTAGTCCATCGAAACAACGTCGCGCCATAACCAGCGTGCCTCCACGTATACACCGAGTTCCACCGCATCAAAAGCGCTTCACCACGCGTCGTCTCCCAGCTCAACAGGGCTACTTCACCAAGCATCGTCGCACCTCCGCCCCGAGGTCGTTGGGGCTTCCTGCGATCTCGTCCTCGCATCATAAGCGCCCACTGCCACTCAAGATCTGCATCCGCGCTGTGTCCAGCCAAAGCCAGCGCATCACCCTCAACGGCTCGAGTGACCCGCACTCTAGCTAAGCGAGCATGCCCAAACGCGGCCCGAACTAGGTATCCACACATCACTCCCTTGTGCCTGTTCCGGCGATGTTTGGATATCCTTTCACTGCTCTCTTAGCTTACACGCCTATGCAAATCTGACTTTAACTCTTATTTTTACGGAGATATCATCTGAAACAAGCAAATCCATTTTTAGCGAAGCATGGCGGTGCTACGGGATCTGGTACACATCCTGCAGACACCTGATAACTTTGTAAGTATATGTCCTCGGTACAACATCAAGGTCGATTCCTCTTATTTGATCAACCATTGCCGTGTCAAAAATGGCAGAGGGGGATGCAAGGAGCACAAGGCCTGCACATCCAAGCAAGTGGTAACATGGACTTGCACATGGAACATCCCAGCGCAAGCGAGAGCTGTAGTGAGCTTGTACAGCGAGCTAAGCGTAAGTCCCTGCATTTCATTTAATTCGTATTAGCATTCGTGTATGATTTGTGTGCGGCTGATCCACTAATTCAAGTTACCGAGGCGAATATTTAACTTAAAAATACGAAGGCACTTGCACTCCGAAATCAACATAACTTGAGAAATGTGAAGCTACATGCACTTTGAAAACCAGCTAATGATCCAAAGTAGTTCAGATTATAAACACTAAATGATGCAAGCACCAAAAACACAAAATGCAACATGGTGTACAAGTGCGGCGTTGCAGGAACGGGGTCCCTGACTTTCCTGCATGCGGCTGCTGGCGTGGCTCAAGGGGCCAGCCATCGCGCCCATCTTCATCAACACGAGCTCAAGACCCTCACGAGGGGCCAAGCCTCATGGCGGACGACAGGAGCTTCTCACGCACAGCCAGTCCGAGGCTGGCTCGCGAGGCGGAGAGATCAAGCGGGGTACCTCATGAGGTGCCCATGGCATAGCCATGACGACTAAGGGCGCCAAAGGGGCGCCGACCTGTGATGTCCTCCTTTCCTCTTTGGTGCAAAGGAGCAAGCGCAGCGAGAGCATCAGAAAAGGCGTCCATTTGGTGCAACAAGACCAAGACCAGTCCAGCGGCGGGAAGGAAGTCATTGTGGAGCCCAAGCCGGCGTCACCACAGAGCCTTTGGTGAGCGAGGACCAACTTTAGTCAGGATTAGTGTACGGATGTTCCCCTTCAAAATGGCCAATTGTTTGCGCCCTTCCGCTCAATATTTGGGAAGAGGCCCAGGGGCCCTGCATATAAATAGGACTAGCCACCCATAGGGTAGAGGCATCGGCATCCAATCGGTGCCGGAGGCACCTTGAGCAGAGAGAGAGAGGCTGAACTCCCCTAGCAGTTCATCGCACCAGCCAAGAACAGAGCCCTCATGAGGCTGTTCTTCCTTGTATTATTCATCACCATCAGCCCAAGAGGCAATCCACCACACCACAAACTAGAGTAGGGTATTACACCACAATGGTGGCCCGAACTAGTATAAACCTCGTGTCTCTTGTGTTGTTCCTTTCAGTAGTTTAGATCCTAGCGTAGGCGAGGGTGCAGGTAGGTAGAGGTGAGATCTCGCGCGCAGGTGTTGAACCTCAAGGGTCTGCCGGAACCTGAAATCCGACATTTGGTGCGCCCGAGTAGGGTGCGCCGAATTAAATCTTCTGCCGCTTCTGTTCTCCGTCGACCACCGCATCCATGTCGACGCTCGTCGGGCCAGCGCCGGCCTCAGGCTCTCGCCTCCTCGCGTCGCCAGACGGCTCCGTCGTGGCGCCCTCGCCGTTCCCGTCGCTGCCGTCAGCAGCTGCCACCGGCGGCGAGGAACGGCGACAAACATCGTATCCGGCATCCTCCGTGAGGCAAGGCGGCCGCCTGCTGCCCCCTCACTCGCCCGGCTGGTTCTTCGTCTCGCGTGTTCAGCGCCATGGAGGCTCGAGCTGCGCTCATCGCGGCAAACAAGCTCCTGCGCTACCGTCGATCGGCAGCGTCTGAAGAGTGGCTCGACCACGTCGCCCGAGCTCGTCGAGCAGCGGGGCTCCCGTGGCGCCCGTCCGTCCGCTGCCGCACTTTGCCTGCTTGGCGGCGACGAGTTCGGGCGCCTCGGCCGCCCTCCCCTTAAGACAGCGCCACTGGACCCAAAGGCGTGGCCTCTAGGCGGAACCTGCTCCGTCCGGAGCCAGGTAGCAACAGAAGCGAGCTGCCGGAAGTCTCGCCCGCAGAAGCTGCCCGCGTGCTCCCGCTCCAGCACGTCAAGACCCTTGCTGCTCCCAGCTGCAAAGTGCATGGGGACCCGCAAGACCAAGCTCTTCGTCACCCAAAGGCCTCCGTGGCACTGGAGGCTGCCGTGCCTTCACCACCGAAGCTGTGCAGCGTCGCGTGGCCCGGCAAGTTCAAGCCAGACCTGCCTCCTCGCTTCTGACCAGTGACGTCCGACCCACTTGAGTTCCTCCAGCTCTGAGCTGGGCATCCAGCTCCTGGAGAGGCAGAAGGTCATGGCGAACTGGTTTCCTATGGCGCTCAAGGATGGGGCCCGCACTGCTCTGAACCTGCCTCGAGACACGATCTCCTCTGGGGCGAGATGCGCACCCGCTTCATCGCCAACTTCAAGGTACTGTTGACGGCCGCCCGCCGTGGCGACATGCGCCCGCATCAAGCAGCAACCAGGGGAAACCCTGCAGAAATACATCCAACGCTTCAACAACGCGCGCCTCAAGATTCCCAAGGTGACCGAGGAGGCCATTATCTCCACCTTCTCCGACGGTGTGCGCGACATCAAGATGAAGGAGGAGCTGGCGATGCATGAAGACTTGTGCACATCCTTGGAGTTGTTCAACTTGGCGACCAAGTGCGCCAGGGCCGAGGAAGGGCGTCTCTCCCTCCTCGAGTTGCCTACCGCAGACCCAGAAGAGAAGAAGCCCAAGGCCAAGGATGTGAAAGCGCAAGGGATGCCGTGCTTTCATGGCGAACCGGACACCAAGCGGGCGGAGATCAGCCTTGAGTCTTCCAAGGGCAGCCGATGCTGCGTGTACTACGACCTCCACACCTACAACACCGCGAATGTCAAGAGCTCGAGCCGTGCGAGAAGGAGGATCGGCAGACGTCCCGACCCGCAGCGACCGGGGCTACTGACGAGGAGGAGGAAGGAACAGGGGCCTGGGAAGACCGCGACCCTCGCCAAGGATGGCGCGACCAACCACGTGAGGATCGTTGGCGGGACCCGCCTCGCGAGGAGGCTGGAGGGATCAGCCTTGCGAGATCGCCCACAAGGCAACGAGCCTCCTCCTCTGCCACCGCAGCCATGGAGAAATGAAGACCATCATCGGGGCGAGGGGGGCTGGGGCTTCCGGGAGCCTCGCGATCGCTCGCATCTGGGCGGAGCTCAAGCCCGAGCCTCTCAACGCATCTTCAAGCAGTTCGCCCGCGAAGTGAATGCATTCCTCCCCAAGCTCGAAGCCACGCGCCCCCTCAGGTGGTCGGCATGCGCCATCACGTTCGGTTCAGCGGATCAGCTCAAGTGTGCTGCCACAGCTGGAGTCCTCCCGATGCTTTGCTCCCCAATCATAGCAACGTGCTAGTCACCAAGACCCTCATCGATGGCGGGGTAGGGCTCAACGTCTGTCTATGAAAACATTCAACAATCTCCAAGTGCCTTACAATCAGCTTCAATAGCAAGCCTTTCTCAGGGGTCACCAAGCGGCTCCACGGTCCCGATCGGGCAGGTTAGCCTCCCTATCACTTTGGTGGCCAACGACAACTACCGCACCGAGCTCATCGACTTCGACGTCGCCCACATTCGCCTGCCATACAACGCCATCCTCGGGTACCCAGCGCTGGCCAAGTTCATGGCCGTAACCCACCACGGCTACAACGTCCTCAAAATGCCGGGAAGTGGCGGAGTCATCATGGTGCCCTGCGAAGAGAAAGACGCGGTGTGCTCCTGGGGAGCGAGCCTTTTTAGGCGCATCCTTTGGAAGACCCGGATCGCGGAAGGTGGAGGCTTCCGAGACCGCCCCAAGAAGAAGAGGACATCGTCGGCCCGGCCCCTCAGAGGCAGGCCCCTCACGGTCCAGCGCCTCCTCGGGGAACCTCCTTCTATCGCAGATAGGAAAGCACGCCGGGGCCCTCCTCGAGGCCGGGCTGGGGGCTCCCCCTGGAGGACCCTTGACCTTGCTAAGGTCACGAGGAGGCGCTTAGGCACCACTTGAGGCGTGTTTTGAAGCACGTTTCCCTCAAGAAGGGCAAGGCAAGGAGGGCCAACCCTCGGGGAGTTAAATCGACAAGATCATTCAGGAGCTGCAGGAGTCAAGAGTTATGAGTGGCAGCCGCCGCTTACTTGCCGTGGCACCCCATCCAGGCGAGGATGGTGGGCTGCACGTCTGCATCGACATACCAGGGCTCAACCGAGTCACCTCTCAGGAGCGCCTCTGGCCCTCTCGTGTGGGGCACTGCGAAGGTCTGCCCCACAACTACGTTCGCATGCCTTACGGCTTGCCGAACGAGGCTGCCACGCGCCAGCGCCTCATGAGGTGCATCCTGGAGGCTCAAAAGGCCAGGCGTTCCGCAGCCCTGGACGAGATGGAGATGGTCCACGAGGAGCCACCAGCGCCTCCGGAGCCTCCCGAGGCCCCTGAGCCTGGGGGCTCGTGAGGATCGGCTCCCGCGGCCCACCGAGTCTGCTGCGCCAACACCCTTTCGTCTTCAACGCTATCAGGTGACGTCTTTCAAGTTTCATTTCCAGCTGGGAGCGCCCCCAAGGGCTGCATTATTCCCAGGCCATGTGGGTCCGTCCCTACGGCGTGTATTCCTTTTACTTCATGTTCCTAGCTATATTGTCACGATGAACTTGTGTTCTTTCTGTGATGGGCCTGCAGGATCTCTTCAAGGAGCAGCGTCAGGCGAGGCCCCCACGGTGTCTCCTTCACTCTCATCTGTGCGAACCGCTTGCACATTAAAGGGGGGGGTGCCTGAGCATCGCGACTCAGGACTCCAACTGGCTCTCCAGCCCTCACCCTCTGGCCTTGACCATGGCATCGCAACCTGGCATACCAGCGACGGCTGAGACTCGCTCGAGGGCTGGGGCCCGAGGACGTAGAGCAGAAAGGGGAGCAAAGGCGAGAGGGGAGGGACACGTGAGGACCTCGCCAAGCGACCCCTCGCCTGTTGATGCACGGACCCGGCAACGCACCAGGAAGCGACTCCTGATTCTCGAGATAAGTCATCCTCCGGAAGCATTAACTAACACGGCACCGTCCCCTTACCCCGCAATCCCGAGTTAGCAGCGTCGCTCTCCTTTCTCACGAGCGATGGCTGCTTGGCGCTAAGGGGACCTCCGAGCATCGCGACTCGGGGGCTCTTACGGACCCGGGCGCTCACCTCCTGGCCATGACCACGACATCGCGACTGGCATACCCGGTGACGGTGAAGACGCCTTGGGAGTGGGACTGTCGTGGCGCAGAGTGTCGAGCCCTCGCGAGTTGAAAGGGAGAACCGAGCTAAGACGGAATGAGCAATCGCGACTGCTTCACGACAAGGATCATATTAACAAACAGGACCGCGGGCACCTTACAAGCCCCACGCAGGCGCGCTTTTGATTCCTCGCGGGAGCGGATCCCTAAGAACTCTAACTACACGCGCCCGCAAAAGACGCCATCATGAACGGTGGGCCGTCGGGCACGGGCGCCAACCCCATCCAGATCGAGGCGGCGACGGCTGCCGAGCCCGCCTTCTGCCCGTGTGGCGCAGGCTCGGGGCTCGTGAAGCTGCCGCGCTCGTCTCCGAGTCGCGGAGAGCTCGGCGGAGTTGCTGGATCCTCCAACGCCTCCACCGCCTGAGAAGCTGCCGAGGGAGCGGCCGGCGAGCCTAGCCCTCGCCGCGGAAGGGCCTCGATCACCTCTCCCGGGGCAGCACTCCAGCCGGCGCCCTTTCGCATCGAAGACCTTGAAGAGCATGACCGAAGCACCGTCGTACTCCAGGTGGATCGCGAGGGAGCCCCTTGTCCTGCAGACCCGGGCGATCTCGCCCCAGCCCTGAGTCATGAAGACCTCGCCCGGGGCAACGACCTCAACCTCTGCCCCGGTCGCCAAGGTGCCGCAGCCGGCGTGCTGTAGCCAGAGCTCCAGGGATCCTCCCCACGGAACCTCGGAGGCGAGGAAGGGAGGAAGGCGAATCCAAGACCGAGGAGACATGGCGGCGTGGAGCACGAACTCTCGGGAGGAGCCCTCGGCGTGGACGCCAGGGGGAACAAAGAGCACCTTCCTGACTCGCTGGCGCCGGCGCCGGCGCCGCCCGTGGCGTTCTGCATCAATCCCTTCAGGGCCCTCGATCTGGGCGTACAAGGGAAGCGGAAACCCTGGGGGTGGCCGCTCGCACCAGGGCCCCGACGCCACCTGGTGGGCACCCTCATTCCGATGGCAGAGGGTTAGCCGTTTCTTCGTGAAGCGGTCAGACCCTCTCGGGAGCCTTTCCCTTCTGCGCGGAGAACCGACGGATCGAGACCATAGCAGCAAAGGCGAACAAGGACGGGAAGAAGGAGAAGCAAGAAGAAACCAGCGGAGGAGGCGCTCACCGTTCCGCATTTAAAGCCAGAGAGGCCAACCGCCCGACCTACACGATCGCCTGGTAATCATAACCCGCTTTGCATGCGAGGACTTGTCAATTCGATGCGGTTGTCGGGGCGTCGTGGGAAGTGGAGCGCCGCGTCAATAAACCGCCACGCTTGGTGGACAAGGCCGCAGACTATTGGGGCCCGCGAGCGCTTGGCGCTGCCCTTCGACTCTGCTTTCGGCCAAGTCCGGCGCGCCTTGGGCCAGGGCTACTGCCGGTGTTTGGGAGCAGGGGTCCCAGACTTACACCTGCGCCTGCGGCGTGGCTCAAAGGGGGCCCATCGCAGCCCATTTTCATCAACACGAGATCAAGACCCTCGCGAGGCCAAGCCTCATGAGGCGGGCAACGAGGAGCTTCCTCGCCTGCAGCCTCGTCCAGTGGCTCGCGAGGCGGAGAGATCAAGCGGGGTACTCGCGAGGTGCCCATGGCATAACCATAGCGACCAAGAGCGCGCCGGTGCGCGCCGGCCAGCGGTGTCCTCCTTTCCTCTTTGGTGCAAAGAAGCAAGCGAGGCGAGCATCAAGCAAAGCGTCCATTCGATTGCAACAAGACCAAGACCAGTCCAGCGGCAGGAAGGAAGTCATTGTGGAGCCCAAGCGGCGTCACCACGAGCCTTTGACAGCGAGGACCAACTTTAGTCGGGATAGGTGTACGGATGTTCCCCTTCAAAATGGCCAATTGTGGCGCCCTTCCCGCTCAATATTTGGGAAGAGGCCGGGGCCCTTGCATATAAATACGACTAGCCACCCATAGGGTAGAGGCATCTGCATCCAATCGGTAGCTGGAGGCACCTTGAGACAGAGAGAGAGAGAGAGAGAGAGAGAGAGAGAGAGAGCAGATCATTATTTAGCAGTTCATCAGACTTGCCGTATAAGAATAGACCTCATGAGGCTGTTCTTCCTTGTATTGTTCATCACTATCAGCCCAAGAGGCAATCCACCACACCACAAACTAGAGTAGGGTATTACACCACAGGTGGCCCGAACTAGTATAAACCTCATGTCTCTTGTGTTGTTCCTTTCGTAGTTTAGATCCTAGCGAGGCGGCGGGGTGCAGGTAGGTAGAGGGCGAGATCTCCGCGCGCACCCCAGTGTTCGAACATCAAGGGTCTGCCGGAACCCGAAATCCGACAACAAGGACTACAAACATGGTCTGTACCTGCTTGAATTATTCGTTCTCTGGCTGAAAATATCGAAGTGTAATTGCACGTATAACCAGTGCGCAAAATACATGTCAATATATCTATCCTGCACAAGTATACCAATAGTTTCAAACAACATATTAGAAAATTATTTATGCTATGTTGTTGTCGGATTTCGGGTTCCGGCAGACCCTTAAGGTTCAACTCAGGCGCGCGTGGAGATCCAACCCTCCACCGCCTCGCATCTCGCCAATCGCAAGAACCTAAACTACTAGCAAGAACAACACAAGAGACGAAGATTTATACTAGTTCGGCCACTGCTGTGGTGTAATACCCTACTCTAGTTTGTGGTGTGGTGGATTGCCTCCGGGGCTGATGAAGAATAAGATAGGAAGAACAGCCTCATGAGGGTCTGTTCTTGGTGGGTGTGATGAACTGCTAAGTGGTGTACCGTCGCCTAGCTTGAGGATCGGGTCTCTATCTCTTTCTCTCGATTCCAAAATGCCAGCCCGGGGAAGATCCCTACTATGGTGGCTAGCTCTACTTATATAGACGAAGGCCCCGGCCTCTTCCCAAATATTGAGCGGGAAGGGCGCCAACAATTGGCCATTTTGAAGGGGAACAGCGGTACACTTATCCCGAAAGTTGGTCCTCGCCGCCAAAGGCTCGGTGATGACGCCTGCTTGGGCTCTACGATGACTGCATTCCAGCCGTTGGGGCTGGTCTTGTTCTTGTTGCACCAAAGCGGATGCCTTTGCTTGATGCTCTTGCCTACGCTTGGTCCCTTTGCACCAAAGAGGAAAGGAGGATGCTGCGCGGGCTGGCGCTCGACTGGCGCCCTTGGTCGCCATGGTTATGCCACGGCACCTCGCGAGGTACCGCCTTGAACTCTCCGCCTCCTCATGAGCCAGCCCGACGAGGCCGGCTCGAGGAAGCCTTGTCGTCCGCCCCCACGAGGCCTGCCCCTCGCGAGGGTCTTGAGCTTGCTGATGAAGATGGGCCATCCTGGCCTCCTTTGAGCCATGCCGCAGGCCGCAGTGCAAGTCTGGGACCCCTGCCCCGTAACGCCGACAAAGAGCCCCTGCCCATGGCGCTACCAACTTGGCCGAAAGCAGAGGCGAAGGGCAAGTGCGGCGTCATGGGCCCTAACAGCTCTGCGCCTTTGACGCCACGCGTGGCGGTTGATTGACGTATGCAACCGCTTCCCCACGACGCCTTGGTAACCGCCGGATTCGACAAGTCCTTGCATGCATGGTCACCATGATTACCGTGATCGTGGAGGTCGACGGTTGGCCTTCTTTGGCTATAAGTACGGAACGGCGCGCGCCCTTCCGGTCTATCCTTTCTTGTCTCTCCTTCTTCTCCATGGCTCCACCAAGGAAGTTCTCGGCTGCAGAGAAGGGGAAGGGCCGCCAGGTCGAATCTTCCTCTCCCCCGCCTAAGCGTGGTCGAGGTCGCCCTCGCAAGCACCCCATGGCCTCCACGGCGGTCTCCCGCGATCGTGGGGGAGGCTCTCAGCGTGGCGACGAGTGGCTGGCCATGGTCGGAGGGCGTGCCCCGGCCGCGCGTCCCCCGAGGCCGCACCTCCATGCTGCTGAAGCGCTGCCGGAGTTCATGGTGAGGGCGGAAGAGCCGTCCAGCGTCCGGCTTCAGCTCCCGTGCTTCCTCCTGGGTGAGCTCCCAGATGGCGCCCTGAGTGGCCTCTGGCTCCAGGCAGATGGATGTTGCAGCCGGGCTTCGTGGGCTTCTCTAGAGGTCTCTGCTGCAGGTAACCTATTCCTGGCCCGCGGCTGGCAGATGTTCGCGTGCGCGCGTGGTCTCCGCCGCCGGTGCTCCCTGCACTTCAAGCATGATGGCGACGCCACCCTCTACGTGAGGGTGTTCGGGGAAGACGGCCGCCGCATGGGTGCTGCTCGAGGACGGCGATCATGGCCGAGGACTCACCCCGGCAAGGGCGGAGAGGGCAGGGCGGGCGGCCGGGCGATGCCCGCGACTCCTCACGCTTCATCAGCTCTTCTTCGGGTGGCGATTCTTCCAGCAGCGGCCGCAGCCAGCCCCCGCGCCGCCGCGCCTGCTTGGGGGGTGGCAGCGGGTCCGCTCGCCGCCACGCCCCGGTGAAGCACGAGATGGAGTCCGACTAAGCTCCGGAGGCGGCCGGGGCCTCCCAAGAGAGCCGGCACGGGGCGTGCTTCACCTGCTTTTGTCCTTTTCTTTCCTTTTCTCCTGCATAAAAAGGGAACAACGTGTGGCCCCGTGGGGGCGTGTTTAGGGCAACACCGTTAATTATTGTACTGCTTTTGTTATCCTGATACTGTTCCCTTCAATCGTGCGCCCATTCGCAAGTGAATCTCGGTCGTGGCCGCAGGGGCGACCGACCCTGCCCCTGTTCAAGGCGAAGCGCTGCCGTGAGGCATGGTCGGAGGGTGCTCCAGCTGTGGACCAGGGTCGCGAGAAACTTGAGCGATAGGGGTAGGAACACCAGCAGGGCTCCGAGGCTTCGCGCCATGAGTCCCCTGCAAGAGAAATCGAGGCAGGAGGGCTAAAAAGATCAAGAACCACGGACCAAAAAAGGGCGATAGTTTCGATAAAACTTCTAATGGGAATAACCAACAACTTCGAAAGCAAATGAAAAAGCGCGTCCGCACCTAGTCTAGTCTTGGACGTCTTCTCACCAGCATGAGCTAAGTGCTGCCATGGGCGAGGAGGGAGCCCTGGGGCTCGAGGCCGGCACCCCGAGACTCGGGGTGTGTACAGCCCCACTCATTATTACGTGAGAATGTCACGGGCGGCGAGCTTCACGAGCTTGGGCCTTTTATGTGCTCTGGGCCTTCTTCCGTAAGCAAGCTTCACGGGCGTTGCCCTCTTCACAGCTCCGGCCTTCCTGCACGCGCTTCCACAGCGTCGCCTTCTTCGCAGTGCTCTGGGCCTTTCCAAAAGATGAACTTCACAGCATTCGCCTTCTTCATGTGCTCGTGGCCTTTTCCAAAAGATGAACTTCACAGCATTCGCCTTCTTCACGAGCTCAGGCCTTTTCCAAAAAGATGAACTTCACAGCATTCGCCTTCTTCATGTGCTCGTGGCCTTTTCAAAAAGATGAACTTCACAGCATTCGCCTTCTTCACAGAGCTCAGGGCCTTTTCCAAAAGATGAACTTCACGTGCATTCGCCTTCTTCACAAGCTCGGGGCCTTTTAGGGGTAAACCTCCGGAGGTGCCGGATATTCCACGCTGCTCAGTATAGGCACCCCTCTTGAGTCTCCAAGCGCACGGAGCCAGGCCTGGAAACATGAACAACCTTGAAGGGGCCCTCCCACATGGGAGAGAGCTTATGCAGTCCCTCCCTGGAGAGGACCCGTCGGAGAACGAGGTCCCCTACCTCGAGATTTCTGGGGCGGATGTTGCGGCAGTGGTATCGCCGGAGTGCCTGCTGGTACCTCGCCGCTCGCAGCGCAGCTTCTCGACGGCGCTCCTCCGCCAGCACAAGGGTCGTCCCCCGCATGGTGTCCTGCAGCGTTTCATCGAACGCCAGGACCCGCGCGGATCGACGCTTGACCTCGTGAGGGAGGACCGCTTCGGCTCCGTAGACCAGGAAGAAGGGGGTCTCCCCAGTTGGCTTGGTTGCGGTTGTGCGGATGGACCACAACACAGACGGAAGCTCATCGTACCAGCCGCCGCAGCTTCCAGCTTTTCTTGAATGTCCTGGTCTTGAGGCCTCTCAAGACCTCTCGTGATTGGCCCTTCGGCCTGTCCGCTGCTGCGGGTGCGCCACCGGGCGTAGTATATATCTGCGCCCCAAGGTTAGCGCAGATGTTTTAAAAGGTTACCGTGAATCGCGAACCTTTGTCGGTGATGATCTTGTCGGCACCAACCGCTCACGATGCCCTTGATGAACTTGACCGCAGAACCAGCGGGATGGCGCGACAGCCTCGACTTCGCCCACTTGGTGAATTTGTCCACGACGACGAGAGGTAGTGATAGCCCTCGCGCCGAGGAAAGGGCCCGAATGTCCAGCCCCGCACGGCGAATGGCCAAGTGAGGGGAATGGTTTGCGTGCCTCCCGCTGGCTGGTGGATCTGCTTGGCATGGAATTGGCAAGCCTCGCAAGCCTTCACGAGGTCGATGGCGCCATTGAGTAGCGGTGGGCCAATAGAAACCGCTGCATGAACGCCTTCCGACAAGGGTCCGTGATGATGAATGGTGCCCACAATCTCCGCCATGTATATCTGCCAACAATTCCTTCCCTGTTCCTCGGTGATGCAACAGGGATACGTCGCTTAGTCGCCTCCGTAGAGCTCTCCATCCATGATGTTGTATGCCGTGGCTTGCTTGCGCCACACGCCTCTGCCTCCTCCTCCTTCTCCGCAAAGTCCCACGCGTTAAGTAACTCTTGAGCTCCGTGATCTAGCACTCCTCTTGAGGTTCCATATTTAGGAGCAGGCGTGCTCCCGAGGCCGGGCCACAGGCTGGGACTCCCGAGGCTGGTGGCTGAGGGAGCTCCTCCCGAGGCTGTGCCGTGCTTGATAACGGCGGCAGGGCTGAGGGCTTGAAGAGCCGTTCCTCAAAGACACCCGGCTCCTGGGGTAACCTCCTGGAGGCCCGTTTGGCGATGCCGTCGGCCTCTTGGTTGGTGCCGCGGGGCACGTGCTGCAGCTCCAACCCCCAGAACTGTTTCTCCATCCTGCGGACCTCCGCAAGGTAGGCCTCCATGTGTTCATCCCTTGGCTCGTACACCTTGTTGGAGAAATTGACGAGGAGCTGCGAATCGCCCTTGATGGTAAGGCGCTTCACCCCCAGGGCAGCGGCAGCCTTCAGACCTGCTATCAACCCCTCGTATTCTGCTATATTGTTGGAGACCTTCTCGCCATCTTTGGAAACAGAGCTGCAGCATAGTAGAGCTTGTCCCGAGAGGGGATATGAGTATCGCCCCAGCCCCAAAGACACCTGTCTCGAGAACGCTCCGTCAAGTACATGACCCAACCTTTCGGGGCGCCGCTCCTCGGGAGAGGGACTGATCTCGCGGCCCGAGGCTGGTGCTTCGCCCATTCGCCATGAAATCTGCCGGTGCGGGCCCTTGATGACTCTGGTCGATCAACTCGAGCTGGAATGCTTGCAGCTCAATGTTCCACTCGGCGACCCTTCCCGCCGAGTTGGGGCTCCTGAGCACCTCTCCAGGGGTATGCCGAGACAACCTTGATTGGATGACCTTGGAAGTAGTGTTGCAGCCATGGCAAGCCACTAGCAGTGCAGGAGGAGCTTGCGGCATGGGGTACCGTGCCCTCGCATCCCGTAGCACGGTAATCGACGGCACACCGGTGCTCGACGAGGTTAGGGCGTCGGTGCTGATGGCGTCCTCCGGAAGCTGTGGTGCCTCCCGAGGCGTCGGCGCCTCCTAAGCTGGGTGCTTGGACAGAGGCCTCCCGCCCTTAGTGCGCTCTGCGGTGACGGTGATCTTCCTCCATTGCGGTGTCTGGCTTCGCTAGTTCCTTCTGATTCGGTCGTGTTTTAGCTCGGGTGCCCGCCGTGGTCTTGGCTCGACGCTCCTCCTAACCGCCACTAGAGCAGCGCTAGCGGAGTAGGGAGTGGCGGCGAGGTAGAGTACCAAGGGCTCCGAGGGCGTGGGCCACCATCTTGGAGGGCTGGTCGGGTACCTCTTGAGGTCTTGAACGCTTGGTCGGCCTCTTCATCCACTCAAGGGCCCCTTTTTCTTCATCGGTGGAAGAAAGGCAGCGCTGCTCCCCAATCGGGAGATGAAACGCCCAAAGATCTGCGCGCCTACGTGAGCTTCAGATCTCCCTAAGGGTCTTCGGTGGGCTCATGTCTTCCACTTCCTTGACCTTTTCTGGGTTGGCCTCGATGCCTCGGTGGGACACGAGAAAACCAAGGAGCTTGCCTGAGGGAACTCCAAACACACACTTCTCCGGGTTGAGCCGCAGGCTCACTGAGTTGAGGCTCGCGAAGGTTTCTTCCAGGTCTTGTATCAAGGTCTTGGCCTCGCGAGACTTCACCATGATGTCGTCGACGTATGCCTCCACATTCTTCCCGAGCTGTGGGCCCAAGGTGATGTGCATGAGCCGCTGGAAGGTTGCCCCAGCGTTGCGCAACCCAAATGGCATGCAGGTATAGCAGTATACTCCACACGGGGCTAGGAACGTCGTCTTCTCCACGTCTTCCACCGCCATCCTGATTTGGTGATACCCGGAAAAGGCGTCCAAGAAGCACAACAGGTCACACTCGGCGGTGGAATCGATGATCTGGTCGATGCGAGGGAGCGGCAATGGGTCCTGCGGGCATGCTTTGTTGAGGTTGGTGAAGTCGACACACATGCGCTCCTTTCCTCCCTTCTTCGGCACCACCACGGGGTTGGCCAACCAATCTGGGTATCGGACCTCGCGGATAACCCCCGCGGCTTCTAGCTTGCGGGTCTCTTGGACGATGAAGGCCTGCTTTTCGGTGGACTGCCTCCTCGCTTTCTGCTTCACTGGACGCACGTTGGGGCACATGTTGAGGTGGTGCTCGATCACGCCCCATGGAATCCCCGCCAGCTGATCGAGCTCCCAGGCGAACACCTTCTTGTTCACACGTAGGAACTTGACAAGGGCTTCCTCCTGTTCGGGCTCGAGGTTGGCGCCTATGGTGAAGGTGGCGTTTGTGGATCCGTCCTCATCGACGGGTATCTGCTTGGTCTCCGCCTTGTCTTGAGTGAACAACTGCTTCTTCTTGGTCGGCGCATCCCCCTTGGGCTTGGGGGCTTCCGCATCGGCGGGCTGTGCTACGGTCGCCGTCTTGAGGGTGAGCCTGAGCGCTCACTGCACACCCTCAGTATCCCCGGGCATGGTGAGGACGCCGCTGCTCCCAGGCATCTTCATGAGGTTGTACCCCGGGTGGGTTGCGGCCATGAATTTGGCCAATGCCGGATAGCCAAGGATGGCGTTGTAGGGGAGGCCGATGGGGGCGATGTCGAAGTCGACCAATTCCGTGTGGAAGTTGTCGTAGGTGCCGAAGGTCACCGGAAGCCGGATTTGCCCCAAGGAGCTGGATGACCCTCCTCCTACGCCCAAAAAAGGTCGGCTGGGTAGCAGCCGCTCCCTGGGTATGCAGAGGAGGTTGAAGGCCTCGACTGAGAGCACATTGAGGCCGGCGCCGCCGTCGATGAGGGTCCTGCTGACGGCGACCTGGCAGATGGTAGGTGTGCAGAGCAGCGGGAGCGCACCCGAGCCGGCCGAGTTGGCGGGGTGGTCTTGAGGGTCGAAGGTCAGCCCAGCCGACGACTCTGTCCGGCTTGAGGGAGCCCCCTGCCGCGTGGAGGCGGCGCCGACCCGGTGGACGAATGTCTTGACTTGGCGGCTAGAAGGCGGCGCCCGCGAGCCGAGGAGGGCTGCATGACGAGTGGAGAAGCGGCGCAAGGCGGGCGACAGGAGCCCCCCATGAGGTCGCCTGGGAGCGCAGGGACGATGCTTGCTGCCCGTCCCCCGCCGGGCCGATGGCGGTGTTGACGGCAGGTGACGCGGAACGACGAGGGCGCCCGCCGACGGGAGCGGTCTGGGCAACATGGGAGGCGAGGGCGGCTCGGCGCTCGGCGCGGGCCCGACGAGCGTCGGACATGGTTGCGGTGGTCGGGGAAGAACGAGGCGACGAAAGGCAGATTCCGTCGCACCCCTACCTGGCGCGCCAAATGTCGGATTTCGGGTTCCGGCAGACCCTTAAGGTTCGAACTCTGGGGTGCGCGCGGAGATCCAACCCTCCACCGTCTCGTACCTCGCCGAATCGCAAGAACCTAAACTACTAGCAAGAACAACACAAGAGACGCAAGATTTATACTAGTTCGGGCCACCGTTGTGGTGTAATACCCTACTCTAGTTTGTGGTGTGGTGGATTGCCTCTGGGGCTGATGAAGAATAGTATGGAAGAACAGCCTCGAGGGTCTCTTGGTGGGTGTGATGAACTGCTAAGTGGTGTCCCATCGCTCTAGCTTGAGGATCGGGTCTCTATCTCTCTCTCTGGATTCCAAAATGCCAGCCCGGGGGGAAGATCCCCTACTATGGTGGCTAGCTCTACTTATATAGACGAAGGCCCTGGGCCTCTTCCCAAATATAGAGCGGGAAGGGCGCCAACAATTGGCCATTTTGAAGGGGAACAACGGGTACACTTATCCTGACTAAAGTTGGTCCTCGCCTGCCAAAGGCTCGGTGATGACTTTGCTTGGGCTCTCACGATGATCGCATTCCAGCCGTTGGGGCTGGTCTTGGTCTTGTTGCACCAAAACGGATGCCTTTGCTTGATGCTCTTGCCTGCGCTTGCTCCCTTTGCACCAAAGAGGAAAGGAGGACGCTACGCGGGCTGGCGCCCGACTGGCGCCCTTGGTCGTCATGGCTTGCGTCACGGGCACCTCGCGAGGTACCCTGCCTTGAAGTCTCCGCCTCCTCATGAGCCAGCCTGACGAGGCCGTGCCTGAGGAAGATCCTTGTCGTCTGCCCCGCGAGACCTGGCCCCTCGCGAGGGTCTTGAGCTTGCGTTGATGAAGATGGGCCGTCCTGGGCCTCCTTTGAGCCACGCCGCAGGCCGCAGGCCGCAGGCAGGCAAGTCTGGGGACCCCCGTTCCCAGAACACCGACAGTTGTCATGATACGGGGACTTTCTGGTAGATGGCCTCGATGTTTCCTCAAGCTATGAAAATGCACTATAATTTGCTTGTCATCAATGGCTGCAAATATCTGTCTCTCTCAACATAGTAGATCATCATTAACTAAATCCTTCAATGAGCTTGCAAAATGCTTGCATTAGATCCCTCATTAGACACTATATGTTCATCACCAGGAGCATGTAAAATGTTTGCATCAAATCCTTCATTAGAAGTCATTCATTAGACACTTGAGGCTCAAGAACAACATGAGCTTGTATGTTTGCACCGAAACTTGATTAGATACATCGATTCATCAGTTCAATATTGATTGGGGAGTTATAAAATAAGTAGAAATTGGTTTCATTTTCTCATAGATTCCCTACATACAAGCAGTTTTACAACACCGCCAGGTTTAACTAGGCCAGAAATTGAAGAGTTGAATTAGATATAATCAGGATGTGATGTACCTGCTCGTTATGCATGCTACTCTTGCAAGCTGCGATCGTCCGCTTGGCGCAAGCTCGATGCCATGCCCGTGTTGCGCGCGCTGCCTCCCATGCAGGCTACACCTGTGGTTGGATCTTCATCTTCTTGTCCTTCAGTTCGCTTGAAGCCCGGCGACCGCCCTCCAACGAGGGCGCGAGGAAGTGCTGTGTCGGTCTGTCCAGTGGCGGCTAGGTTAGGAGCGAACCAGACTAGAGGCTGGAGAGAATGAATTGGGATTTTTCCTACCGTCGATCGATATGGGAGGCGCTCGTTTGGGCCGCGAGCCTGCTATAGGGCCTGCCTTGCACTTATGTTATTGGCCCATCCAAATTGAAACATTTTTCTTAATTTTTTACATTGCCTGCTCGTGCGTTGGGACGAACAAAACTAGCGTGGGCCAACCTGCACGACTCAAACTAGGTGCACACTTTCCAGCCACCTCAGGCAGCCGCCCATACCAGCCCCTATGGTGGCGCCGCCTTTTATGTGTATGATTGGATAGTGAAAATATTTCAAATGGCGCTTTTGTTTTACCCACGAATGGTTGAATTGCTTGTTTCTATGAACTGAGTTCGCCAATAGTGTGAAGGATGCGATCTTTTCATCCTATTGTAGATTGCTTAGATCTCGATATGCCAAAAGTAATCGCATGAAATATACTGAGAAAAGCAGTGTGATGTGTTTGTTCACAACTAGTCGACTACACGTCCTCAAATAACATATCAAGGACGCACCATCTTACCAGATTAACCATTTGACTTACCCATGCGGTGTGGGAAAAAGAAGTATTGGGATGCGTGATCCAAGCAATTGATGCCATGGACTCCTTCAGACAACCTTGTAAGTTTAAAAAGAAGTTGCAGGTGCCTGTACAAAGAACTAGCATAAGTTCGTTACTCGCTTCTCGAATTTTAGTTAGCCACTTATTGCAAAAAAATTCAATTACATTGCTTGGCTTAATTTAGTTTGCTACTGATTACATAATGGCACAGCATGTTAATCATATTGTAGATCATGCCTATCTATGTGTTTGATACTTACTCGTTAAGAATTACTGTTTGCCTTAACTTAAATATCTACTTGTTTGTTTAACTGCATTGCTGCTGCAACAGCGGTTACAATGATGTTAGTAACTACTTTTCAGCATCCAATTGAAACTCTTTAATTCCTTGTTTGATTAACTGGTTTGCTGTTATAACTCCCGCTTGAGATGTTTTGCTAACTTCAACTTTTCTGAATCCAATCGAACTTTAATGGCAAAACAGGTTAGCCCAAGATCAAAGAGCGAGGTCCCCATGGACGTTGCATCATCCCACAAAGAAGGGCACCGCCCAATCGTGCATTATGAATTGCCAACTGCTGATGCTCTAGAGGCTAAACTAGTGGTAGAAAGAGATTTCGCTTCGCACTTAGAGATGAAGTTGACATGTTGAGGAAGCAAACAGCACAATCACAAGCATACTCAAGCCAACCATTAAATATTTGGTGGATTTCAAAACGAAGCAAGCTGAGACTGACCAGATTGTTAAGGTCCTGAAGGAAAAAAGGAAATTAAATTCCTACCTGGTAAATCGTAGGTGAAATGTTCTTTCCATAGTTGAATAACCTTTGTGTTGTCTGTTCATGTAATCAATCAAACCATTTGTTTTAGAGATCATGTAATAATTTTTTTTTGTTTTTTGGTTTGTAATTTTATTTAAGCACAAGTCTGTATTAATTGATAAGACTCGGAGACATTTCATTTGGATTGTTGTGCCAGACCTACAAATATGCCAATCGGGCTAAATGTGCATTCAACAATAGTAGTAGTATAGATGGACCATAAGTGGCACGCATCGGAAAGGGCCAAGATGCTGGTTAAAAAAAGGATGCTATTGTAGCCAAAAAAAAGTACTGCGGCCTGGCTTATGTATGTTAGTTGATATTATTGATCCATATACTCTATAAGTGTTTATATGTCTGTTAGTTATGTACATTCTTGGTTGATTGACTCGGTATTTGAATCTTGATACATCGCTTGTGTACATATCTAAATGGGAGTACACATTATGCTGCGTGTGACATTTGAGTTGGACATCAAGTGTTACAAATATTCAAATTCACCTTAAACTGGATTCTAGTTTCTGAATTTGAGTATCAGCATTTGTAAACCATATTCATATATGACAGTGGAATACATCTTTGTCGTCCTTTTGAAGATATATAAAAACGCATAGAATGATTTATAAAGATTCATATAGGAATAAAAAATGGATTCGAATTTAGTTGCCAGGGTAAACGTGGATGCTTATTGTCCCAAAATTCGAAAGAAGCAGCAAAATGTCCACTCCCATGTTGGCTGCCCGAAGCCAAGTGTTTGGGAGATGGAAATTACTGTCTACCCATTACACGGACAATCCATCGGCCCGATTTCCACTACTCTAAATAGGGGTAGGTTAGTAACTTCAATTAGTCGTGACACGACCGCCTCGAGCCCATTCCGACACGGTGGGCGCCAAACATGGTGACAAAACACATTTGATTCAAGCTCGTCCGAAATACCTCTGTATCTCCCTCCATTCCCCATTCATACACAGTGGGCGGCAAAACAAACTCGACTCGGCCGAAATCGATGCAGGACAATATTTTCAATAGGGGCAGGTTTGTAACTTCACTCAGACGTGACACAGTCGCCCTACCTGTCAGCCCCGTTCATACACCGTGGACGCCAACCATGGGCGCCAACCACCCTCTCCTCACCCAAAATCGCTATGGGCAAATATTGGCGAGATGCGAGATTACCGACCTATCCCCAACCAACGAGACGTCCAAATTTTAAACGGGGGCTAAGTTCGTAACTTTCCCATATTTCAGACAGGCGTGTCCCAAAAACATGGTTCCCCGTACCTCTCCCTCCATTTTCCCATTCATACACCGTCCGCGCTAGAACACCCCATCCCCACACCAGCCTCCGTCCGCCACCCCATCCATCGCCACCGTCCTCCACCACATCCATCGCCACCGTCCTCCACCATGCCGGAGCGCCTACCAAGACCGCGTCATCACTGCTAGAGATGGTCGTTTCTCATCCACAGCGACGGACCAGTAGCCTTGCATCGCGTCCTCTCGCTTCATCGGCGCCGTCGTCCTCTTTGCCGGGGCCGCTCACACGACCTTCTCTTCCACCGCAACGGGACTTATCCCCTGCTACCTCTTGAGCACTGCGTTGGATTTCCCGAAGAGGAGAGGATGATGCAGCAAAGTAGCGTAAGTATTTCCCTCAGTTTTTGAGAACCAAGGTATCAATCCAGTAGGAGGCCATGCACAAGTCCCTCGTACATGCACAAAACGATAGCTCCTCGCAACCAACGCGATTAGGGGTTGTCAATCCCTTCACGGTCACTTACGAGAGTGAGATTTGATAGAGATGATAAATAATATTTTTGGTATTTTTGATATAGAGATGCAAAGTAAAAAGTAAAAGGAAAATTAAAAACAAAGCAAGTATTAAAGTGATGGAGATTGATATGATGAGAATAGACCCGGGGGCCATAGGTTTCACTAGTGGCTTCTCTCGAGAGCATAAGTATTCTACGGTGGGTGAACAAATTACTGTTGAGCAATTGACAGAATTGAGCATAGTTATGAGTATATCTAGGTATGATCATGTATACAGGCATCACGTCCGAGACAAGTAGACCGAAACGATTCTGCATCTACTACTATTACTCCACTCATCGACCGCTATCCAGCATCCATCTAGAGTATTAAGTTAAAAGCAGAGTAACGCCTTAAGCAAGATGACATGATGTAGAGGGATAAATTCATGCAATATGATAAAAACCCCATCTTGTTATCCTCGATGGAACCAATACAATACGTGCCTTGCAACCCTTTCTGTCACTTGGTAAGGTCACCGCAAGATTGAACCCAAAGCTAAGCACTTCTCCCATTGCAAGAACTACCAATCTAGTTGGCCAAACCAAACAGATAATTCGAAGAGACTTGCAAAGATAACCAATCATACATAAAAGAATACAGAGAAGATTCAAATATTATTCATAGATAAGCTGGATCATAAACCCACAATTCATCGGTCTCAACAAACACACCGCAAAAAGAAGATTACATCGAATAGATCTCCACGAGAGAGGGTGAGAACATTGTATTGAGATCCTAAAAGAGAGAAGAAGCCATCTAGCTACTAGCTATGGACCCGTAGGTCTGAAGTAAACTACTCACACTTCATCGGAGGGGCTATGGTGATGATGTAGAAGCCCTCCGTGGTGGATGCCCTCCGCGTGAGCTCCTAACAGGCCTCAAGATGGGATCTCGTGGATACAGAAAGTTGCGGCGGTGGAATTAGGTTTTTGGCTCCTGTTCTGATCGTTTGGGGGTACGTAGGTATATATAGGAGGAAGGAGTACGTCGGTGGAGCAATAGGGGGCCCATGAGGCAGGGGGCGCGCCCTAGGGGGGTGCACCCCCCACCCTCGTGACCGCCTCTTTTGTTCCTTGGAGTAGGGTCCAAGTCCCCTGGATCACGTTCGCTAAGAAAATCACGTTTCCGAAGGTTTCATTCCATTTGGACTCCGTTTGATATTCCGTTTCTTCCAAACACTGAAATAGGCAAAAACAGCAATTCTGGGTTGGGCCTCCAGTTAATAGGTTAGCCCCAAAAATAATATAAAAGTGGAAAATAAAGCCCAATATAGTCCAAAACAGTAGATAAAGTAGCATGGAGCAATCAAAAATTATAGATACGTTGGAGACGTATCAGGCATCCCCAAGCTTAATTCCTGCTCGTCCTCGAGTAGGTAAATGATAAAAAGAGAATTTTTGATGCGGAGTGATACTTTGGCATAATTTCAATGTAAATCTTCTTAATTGTGGTATGAATATTCAGATCCGAATGAATACAAAATAAAAGTTCATATTGATAAAAGAAATATTAATACTTCAAGCACACTAATCAAAGTAATCATGTCTTCTCAAAATAGCATGGCAAAAGAAAGTTCATCCCTACAAAATCATATAGTTAGGCTATGCTTCATTTTCGTCACACAAAGATGTTCCTGACTTCTATACCCCGATGACAAGCCAAGCAATTGTTTCATACTTAAATAATCTCAAACTTTTTCAACCTTCACGCAATACATGAGCGTGAGCCATGGATATAGCACTATGGGTGGAATAGAATATGATGATGGGGATTGTGTGGAGAAGACAAAAGGAGAAAGTCTCACATTGACGAGGATAATCAACGGCTATGAAGATGCCCATCAATTGATGTCAACATGAGGAGTAGGGATTGCCATGCAACGGATGCACTAGAGCTATAAATGAATGCTCAACAAAAGAAAACTAGTGGGTGTGCATCCAACTTGCTTGCTCACGAAGACCTAGGGCATTTGAGGAAGCCCATCGTAGGAATATACAAGCCAAGTTCTATAATGAAAAATTCCCACTAGTATAAAAAGACAACTTATGAGACTCACTATATGAAAAACATGGTGCTACTTTGAAGCACAATATATGAGACTCACTACATGAAGAAAAAGGTGCTACTTTGAAGCACAAGTGTGGAAAAAGAGATAGTAACATTGCCCTTTTATTTCTTTTTTTTGGGCCCCTTTTTTTCTTTTTGGCCTTTATCTTTTTTTTGGGCAATGCTCTAATAATGATGATCATCACACTTCTATTGATTACAACATAAGGATTACAACTCGAAACTAGAACAAGATATGACTCTATATGAATGCCTCCGTGATGTACCGGATGGTGCAATGAATCAAGAGTGAAATGTATTGAAAATAATGCATGGTGGCTTTGCCACAAATACGATGTCAACTACATGATCATGCAATGGA